>KV425556.1:575105-668571 GCA_001632425.1 Neolentinus lepideus HHB14362 ss-1 | reverse complement strand
TGCTTGGGATTCTTCGCAACAGCTAAAGTGGATTGGTTGTCGATGTAGAGCATAGATGGCCCAGAGAGTGAATAACCAAGCTCAGTCAAGAAGTTTCGCAACTAGAGAATCTCCTGAGCTGCAGAGACAGCAGCGACATACTCAGCCTCAGTAGTCGAGAGAGTAACGATAGACTGGAGGTGACTAGACCAGGAGATAGTATCAAGCTGGAAGGCTGTAGGTCTCACAATGCACACCAGGAAGCCTGAGTCAAGCTCTATAAGTTGGATATATACACTACAGACAGATTACACACCTGAGTCAAGCTCTATAAGTTGGATGAAGAAGAGCTTGACTCTGAACGCGTTTTAGGGAGTAATGTGGCGTGGGAAAGATGCGAGACGAATAAGGAAAGAAGCGAAGTAAAGTAGGGAACAAGAGGTCCGAGTCATAGAGGTTAAAGCAAGACATAATGGTGAAGTGGTAACATCACCTACTGCAGTCTCCTGAGACTGCAGGTTCAAACCAGGCTCAAAGTGGATTTTGTTTTGCATAGGAAGAGAGGCTTGCTGTCCGGACAGGCACTCATGCCGACAGCTATTGCCCAGGTCAAGTCAGACTTCAAGTCTCACTTCAAACTTCGCGATTTAGGCCCTACCACATGGCTACTTGGAGTTCAGATAGAGCGGGACAGATCCAAGTGCTCCCTGAGCATCTCCCAGCGCCAGTATGCCCTGGATGTCTTACAGCGCTATGGGTTCAGTGACTGTGATCCTGTCAGCACTCCAATGGATCCTGGATCAAATTTGTCCTCTGAGATGTGTCCCAAGACCAGGGAGCAGGAGTTGGAGATGAAGGATGTGCCCTATGACCATGCTGTTGGTTCTCTCTTCTATCTCGCTGTTGCAACACGTCCAGACATTGCCAAGAGCATTGGAGTCCTTGCTCGCTTCACCAAGAACCCAGGCATGCAACACTGGAAAGCAGTCAAACACTTACTGCGCTACATCAAGGGCACACTGGACTACAAGCTGACTTATGCGCCCACTCCTGGTTCTGAGCTGTTTACATCCTATGTTGATGCTGACCATGGAGGGAACTTAGATAATGGCTGGTCTACTACTGGCTTTGTTATCAAGATGGGTACTGGTGCTATCTCCTGGAGCAGTCGCTTGCAGAGCATTGTGGCGCTGTCTACTACAGAGGCTGAGTATGTGGGTGCTGTGTCTGCTGCCCAGGAAGTGCTTTGGCTTTGAAATTTGCTCACTGAATTTGGCTATGACATGTTCTCTCCTTCCACTCTCTATATCGACAACCTCTCTGCTCTATCTGTTGCAAAGAATCCAGAGCACCATGGGCGCATGAAGCACTTAGATTTGTGCTTTTACTGGCTTAGGGATGACGTTGCTAAAGGCAATCTCAAGATGGTCCATCTTAGGATGTCAGATATGCCTGCGGATATCTTGATTAAGTCTCTGCCTAGGCCAAAGGTGTTGGAGATGGTGAAGATGCTTGGATTAGGGAAGTGACCAGTCAGGGGGGAGTGTTGGGATTGAATGACTTGGTCACTCTTTGTTGAATGAGTGGCTCATGGAATGGTCCAGAACAGTCTAGGCCGAGTTTCCTTGTTCTGAGCCACTGCCTTTATTCTGAGCCACTGCCTTTGTTTCTCTTTGTTGTCTTTGTTGTCTTTGTTCTTCTTTATATTTCGATGTTCCCTTCATCTGTCTTTATCCCTTCATGCCCTTTCTATCCTAGAGTATATAAGGGCTTCCTAAGTCGCTCTGTGTCCCCCAGTCTTGACACAGTTTGACTTAGGTGAGTCTGCCACTTGTATTCCTTATGCCAGAATACAGTCTTGACACAGTTTGACTTAGCCCTTGGGTGTTGTCTGAAGCTAGTATCTTCCACAGCCAACAGCGCCAAGTCCAGAGGACAAGTGTCAGCGAGTGACACGCTCTGTGATGGGGAGACCAGTGTACGACCATTCAAGTATCCAGTGTTGCGATCATTGACAGACACAGTGAAGACAAGCTTACTGTGCAAGTAGAACGATGCCAAAGCGTCCTGGATCACACAGCGATAGCCCTTAGTCTTAGTCAGATGATAGACAGACAGTAGATTAGACCCAAGCTGAGGAACATGAAGGATGTCGTGGAGTACAACTATGGGCACCTTAGACTCTCCTAGAACCGGCTCAAACATCACAGATCCCATCCCAGCAGTATAGATGATAGTATTGTTTGCGAGGCGCACAGGGATGATATGGGGAGAGTAGGAAGTGAACCAGTGTCAATGAGGCATCATGCCCAGTCAGAATCGGCTCTTTTCCCACCCGTTGCCACCCATTAGAATACTTTAAATCCCATTGCGAGCTTTTGCAAATCAATAAACCGCAGATTCCTCCGCTATCGTCTCGATTTGGAACATCCGGCGCTTGGTGCGATGCTTTTCCTCACGTC
This sequence comes from Neolentinus lepideus HHB14362 ss-1, assembly GCA_001632425.1. Classification (NCBI taxonomy): domain Eukaryota; kingdom Fungi; phylum Basidiomycota; class Agaricomycetes; order Gloeophyllales; family Gloeophyllaceae; genus Neolentinus; species Neolentinus lepideus. The sequence goes on along the minus strand of KV425556.1, from coordinate 666,130 downwards.
AATCCGACCGCTGCACTTGTGTCCGGTAACGCGGTAACCGCTACGTGAGATACTCCCACCTTTCGGACGGCAACCAAACATCAGAAACTAGAGTCTACAGATGTAATACACTTGTATATAGCAATCTCCGCCCCTTGGAGAACAAAACTGCTTGCAAACACGTGTCCAAATGTGCTCAATAAATGCAATTAATCTTGTATAGAGCATTCTCAATGAAGCAAGTGTCTCTCCGTCCACGCGGAGGACGAAAATGCTTGCAAACGCGTGTTTGCCATACCACAGGGCTTTGCGCTTTGGTCACTAAGCTCGTTGTGCATCCGCAAGCTCTCGCTCTCAGCAAATAGGCTATTTATTGCTCTCAGCAAATCGGACAAACTGTTGCGATCCCACAGCGGTTTCTGCTTTCATCGACATAACTGAATTCATTGTGCATCTGCGATTTCTTGCTCTCGGCAAATACGAGTCATCGTGCCATGATTCGCAACGATGAAGGCAGAGTCTTTTGTAACTGCAAGGCATGCTGCCGGGGTGGTGATTGGATTGCTGAACGCACCTACCACAACCACAGACAATTCCGTGTTACTGAGCAAGAACAAAATATATTCCCTCCTGAATTCCAAGCATATATAGCTTCAAAGACTGCTCCACCTGGTTCTACAGAAAACCAAGCATCTTCCAGCCATGTCTCCAAGAGACAGAGGCTCTCGGAGGCAGAACACGACCCCATCATAAGTAAATAAATTATATAAATAAATTATATTCCTCTATAAAGTCTCTAATAATTCATGTATTCCATAGCAAGCAACTCTTCCTTCACTTGAACCTACTCATGCTGGAGGGCCTTCTGTTGAAGACAGAAATTCACTATTTCAGCCTGAGTTTGATCAAGAAACCCACTCTCATGATGACACACCTCATTTCCCTGACAATGATGACCCCTCCCATCTCCCTTCTGACCAAGAAGACTTGGATTCTGACCATGAGTCTGATCTCGACCTAGAGGCTGAAGAGGAAGCTCAGCCTGAGGAAGAACAGGAGGATGAAGAGTACATCGGCAATATTGAGGAGATAAAGGATGCAGATAAATTCATCAAGCTAGTCAAGGATGCTACTCTGGATGATGGCCACTCCCCACTGGATGACGAGCTCCAGGAACATCTTCTTAACCCACCCCACAGCATACTCAACATAGATGACCCTGATATTCACTTCTCCATTCGACTCTACCTATCTATGACTGAAGCATCTGAAGAGTGCTACAAGTCCATACAGAGAGCAGTTAATGATCGCTTTGGTGGCACTGTCCAGATGCTCTCTTATCATGAAGTTAGAGAGCTTGTTGGTGAACTTACAGGTGTCTATCCGATCGTCCTCGACATGTGCCACAATAGTTGCATGGCATACACTGGCCCATACTCCCATCTCGATCGATGCAAGTACTGTGGCCATCCTTGTTATGACCCTAACAAGGGTAAACAGAATAAGAATGTTCCTTACAAGACATTCTCAACATTTCCTATTGGACCACAGCTCCAGGCACTTTGGCGCTCTCCTGAGAGTGCAAACTCCATGGAGTGGTGACGAACTCGCACCAAGCAGCTTATCGATCAGCTTGAAGCTACTGGTCAGCCACATCTTCATGAGTTTGATGACATCTTGTGTGGAAATGCGTATCTTGATGCTGTCGATTCCGGAGACATTCAGGATGATGATATGGTCCTCATGCTCTCAGCGGATGGTGCTCAGCTCTACAAGAACAAGATATCAGACTTTTGGATTTATATATGGGTCATTGTTGACCACCCTCCTGACAAGTGCTATAAAAAGAAACACATTCTACCTGGTGCTATCATCCCTGGACCAAATAAGCCCAAGAGTCTTGATTCCTTCCTTTTCCCTGGCCTGCATCATCTCTCAGCCATTTCATGTGAGCCCGGGCTCCCCATCTGGAATGCTCATACTGGCCAAGTCTTCCATTCCCAGCCATGGTTCCTCCTCGCCCTTGCAGATGCTCCGTGCATGGCTGCACTCAATGGTTTTGTGGGAAACCAAGGTCAACATGGATGTCGGATCTACTGTCCACAGAAGGGACGCCGCAAGCACAATGGAAACTGCTATTATCCTGTTCGACTCAAGCCTCATTCTGCTGTTAGTGGATCTGATTTTCCTGATCTTCCACTTAGCCCCCCGAATCCTTCGCAAGAGAAATATGAGGAAAACCTCAAAATTCTCAAGAGTGCCCAGAATCCCTCACAATACAAGGACCGCCGTCTGGAGACTGGCATCTGCAAACCCACAATATTCAGTGGTCTAGTTTGCAGTTTTGGCTGTCCGAAGATATTCAGTGTGGACATTATGCACCTTCCAGCTCTCAGTATCCCAGATCTTTTCATTCCACTCTGGCGTGGTACACTTGATTGCCCTGGTGAGGATAAGAGGACGTGGGATTGGGCTGTCCTTAAAGATGACATCTGGATCAATCATGGCCGCACTGTAGCCAATGCCCAACCCTATCTCCCAACATCATTTGGACGTGCTCCTCGCAATCCTGCTGAGAAGATCAGCAGTGGGTACAAGGCAATTGAATACATGAATTACTTCTACGTCCTTGGTCCCAGTGTCTTTTATGATGTTCTCCCTTTGCCATACTGGCAGAACTTCTGCAAACTCATCTACGGTGTCCGGATCATCTGCCAGCGGAAGATTATGATGAAAGAAGTTGATGCTGCCCACAATGTGCTTGTATTATGGGAAGATGAGTACGAGCACCTCTATTATCAACGAAAGGAGTCCCGGATCCCATTGGTGTGGCCATCTGCTCACACCATCACTCATCTTCCCCACCAGATCATCGAGTACGGACCAGGAGCATGCAGTTCTCAATATGCAACTGAAAATGCCATTGGATTCCTGGGCCGTCTAGTCCGACAGCCTTCCAACCCATTTGCCAACCTCATGCAAGTAACACTGTGACATGTATGCATGTGTGCACTGCAGGCAATGGTGCCGGGTCTTGTACCAGACGAGGATGGCCTGCCCTGCAGTGCAATTGCCCTTGGCAATGAGTACACACTGCTTCGTGCCCGCGACAAGTATGCACGTCATATCCAGGGTGCAGAAGCAGAAGCAATTCAACAGTATCTTATGCAATATGGGGACAGGGCTCGCACGTACATTCGTGTCCATCGGTGGGCCAAAGTACAGCTTCCCAACAGACAAATTGCACGATCAGCCTGGAGGGAGCTTGAACGCTCTGATGAGAATGCTCGAGTATCACGGAATGTCAAGGTAATTAATCTTGATTTTATTGCATTTATTTCTATTTTATTGAATTTATTTGGATTTTATGCTATTTCTTTCAATCACTGTCAGGTCTATCATGAAGGGCACACTTTTATTGCTGAAGTGCTCTACTTCATGAAACTGGATGAAGCTCTTGATCAATGCCCTCCCTGCCCACCTTGCGCACTAGTTCGTCAGTGGCCAGATCCAGATCCTACACTACAGGAAATGTCATATGGTACCCTGTTCTCATATCTTCCAGGTGCAGTGGAGGACCTTCTTGTCATTGATATCAAGTGTATCCAGTCTGTTGTCACCATGATTCCACATCGCCCAAAGATTCCAGGACAAACTCTAGTCCAAGACAGATTTTTTCTTGCTGAGAAGCCTGGGCTCTCTATTGATATTCTAGGAGGTTCTGTTGATTCAGAGTGACTCTCTTAATTGTAATTTTGTGGCATTGGTACCCAGATGTATTTGACCATACAGAGATTCTACAGTTACATTTTATTACCAGTTAACACTGCAACAATGAACAAAGAGAGCTACAGAAAAAGAGAACAACATGAATGCACAAGGCCAAGGCAATGATAACAAGCGATACTGAGACAACGAGCAAGACACGACAATGAGTAAGACACGAGAACACTTTACACAGCAAGCTTGCAGGTCAAATTGATGGTTTGGAAAGTTGTAGCAGTCGATCTGTTCAGCGTGGAGATGGGGGGATTGTATAGACTCTCCGCAGAGGTCCCAACCTAGATTTGTAGTGTCGAGTAACTGTACACATCAATAGTAGATTGCACTCACCGAGATTCCTGCTGCCCATGCAGATATCTCATCCTTCATATCCCGGTTCTCCTCCTTGTTGCGTGCCAAGATTGAGCACAGCACCGTGGCCACGCTACGGTCCTCGATCAAGCAGGTAGCGCGACCTGGTACCCACCTTGTCCATTTAGGCGCACTCTGATGTCCTGTCCAGCCTATCCACTTCTCCACGATGACGACGGGGCTTGTGCGATAGTTGTGAGGAAGTCCCGAGTCAATCGGCACTGAGATGACGACATAGAGGTGGTAGATATCTTGATCTACGAACCATGAGCAAGGTTCGGGATCCTTGCCCACGATGTGTATTAGTATGTACAAAATAGATAGAATAGCTAATAACTATAACTCACGGGTTGGCGTAGCATAAAGAACTCACAGTATACTTCCTTCTGAGGATCGGCCAAACATCGTGTAACATCCATGGTGTCCAACCAGGAGTCACCCTGGCCTTCGGGGTCACTTGGTGGGGGAGGCAGATTGCATCGTCGAGGAGGCAAAGGCGCTCAATGAGCACGGAATGACCTGTTGCCAAGCATTGCTGCAAGCTCAGAGAAGTACGACTTAGCAGACTTAGCAGAATGAAACACGATGCGACGAGACGCCCAAAGTCATGTCACGCATCTCAGTCACAGTACACGTAAGCACCTTGCTTAAGCGCACTGTGATGACATCACACGTAAGCGCTTTGTGATTTGCCTGGCGATTTTCTTTGCTCTGCCTTTGTCCTGCTCTTTGTCCTGCTCTAGTACTGTGCTATACGTGTCTCTGTCAATCTACAACTAACAACAAGAAGATGAATCAATTCCCATCTGGAAGTGCTGATGTCGACAACCCTTTCTCTGGCTCCTTCTCTGGTTCCGAGAGCCTGGCGTATGGCATCCACAGGGTTTCCGGCAACTTTCTTAGTAATGTGTTCAATGGCGATAATGATCAAGATGGCTATGATTCAGATCCTTGTAGCTTCGATCTGACGTTACCATCCTGGGTTAGTGGCCTTCATCAATCTGATGGCCATAGCTTGAATTTGCCCTATGCGATGAATGCGCGAGGTGCTAGGTCGTCTGGTAGTCTGGATCTAAATCAACAGACTTGGAACAGATCTAATCTAGTGCCTGAGTCTCGGGCTTCGAGCACTGTATCTGGCACAACGCGTCCTGATAGTCGCATGGCTATCAATCCGGCTTCTCTCACTTCTCTGGCGAATCTGGACCACACTACTCTGATGGAACATTCGGTACTGTATGCTCGGCTGTATCAGTGCTATGTGAAGAAGACACGAGATCTAGAGGATGCGACAAACCGCCTAGGGAAGACAGAACAAGAGCTTTCAGTGGCGAAGGCTACTGTAGAAGCGCTTGAGTGAGTATATGCACATTATTAACAGTGTAGCTTTAATACTGATCACATCAAGGGGGACGTTGGCGAAGGCGATGGCTATGCGTGGTTCCAGCATGCCCAGCGGATCGGCCTCACCAAGCACGGCTTCCACATTGGAATCATTAGGTTTGTCTGTGAAACCAAGCTGGGAATACCTGAAAGCCGATGCCTACAGCATCGATGAACTCAGGCGAATGTTCTGGACGAAATCCTTCTGGCTGGACAAGGATAACCGACCTGGTGACAAGATTGCACCGCCAGGGCCCAGAGGCAAACAACGGCGGTCTCTAGGCATCAACGTCCCTTGGCGCTTCATAACGGATGAGAAGGGTGTCATCATCGATGGCCATCATGTTCAAGAAATCTCGAAGGTCACCTGGTCTTTCCTTTTCACTTTGCTGAAGATCGGCGATGCTACTCTAACCTGGGCTTCGATTGGTTTACACATCAAAAAGGCCTACTATGTGACTATGAAGAATGCTTTCTCTGAGCTAGCTTACTGTGAGAACGACTGGAAATCTGAGTGGGTAGTTAGCCACGTCTATGAAAGCTTTGGGCCAAACCACGTCAGACCTGCTTTGGAATGGCAACAAATGACTTTGAGTCTAGATACTTTGGAGAAGATCAAAGATGACGCTATGACTGTCGTGGATGTGGCGGGTTCTTCCTTGGCGACAGCAGCTACTGCATCAGTGGTCTCGAACTCTGTGGGAATATCTTCTATGGATGCGGCACGTACAGGTGAGAAACGGAACCCTTCCTCGGATGAATGCGCAAAGCGGAGACCCAAGAAGAGACGCTTGACCCTCAAAAACCCTTAGTTGAGTGTCTGCGTTGCAGTTTGTCGAGTCTATTACTGAACTAAATCTAATACAGCAGTCCTAGCACATCTGTTATGGACTCTACAGGTCCCACTAGCACGATGAATGGCATACCAAGCATGCAACCAACCACCCCCATCCTTGAAGGAAGTGTAGGTGTGGGCGGGGGCACACCTGCTCGTAGCGCCAATGTCGATGAGGGTGTGACCACAGTGATGGAGGGCAGTGTCGAGGCAGGCGGCGAGGCATGCGGCGAGGGCAGTGTCGAGGCAGGTGGTGAGGGCAGTGTCGAGGGAAGCGGCATTGAGGCAGGTGGCAAGGGCAGCGTCGAGGCAAGCAGCAACCAGGGCATCGAGGGTGGCATTGAGGGTGGCGTTGAGGGCGGCATTGAGGAAGCACAACAAGGAAGTGGCGAGGAGGGTGTGGGTGCAGGGTACAGGGGGGTGGAGGATGGATCAGTGTCCAAGAGGCAGCAAGGGAAGCTTGTTGAAATGCCAAAGGATGTCCGGACAGCTAAGTACGTGCTGCGATGATAGTGTCATCTGAATTACTGACAAGTCCTCTCTTGATGAACTCGATAGGCAATTGTTCCAGAAGGAACAATTTGAGAAGGGTGATATCACAGATGCGCATTTCAGAAAGATGTGGAAGGATATGCCTGAGGCAACAAAACAAGTACGTGTTTGATTACTTTTTCATAGGTATCTCTATCTAACTCGACATACTAGATTTATTCTATGCGTGCCATAGAGTTATCAAAGACATTGTCTGGGTCCGTTCCGGTGAGTGGGTCTTCGAGAATTGTTAAGCATATATTGACACATGTTTCACACATCAGAAACCCCCGAGAACAAAGGCGAAGAGGGGAAACAAAGAGAACACTGTGTAGACTCGGGGACTTCTTTGGTAAGTCATGTATGTATTCTGTCGTACTTAACTGACACTACTATTTGATACAGATTGCATGAACTACATACAGGGCAGAGTCGAGAGGAGTGGAGGGAAGAGTGGCAAGTATAGGTGATGGGAAGGAGGGGAATGGGCCAGGAATGGGTGGGAATGGGAGGGGATGGGTGGGGATGGGCGGGGATGGGCGGTAATCCGAGGTATTGGGTGTGAATAATGTAGCTTGTCAAAATAGCAGGCAATGTATTTTAAAGGGCCTGAAATGCTCTGAATAGCTGGCAATAATATGTGCTATATTAATCTAACTGCCGGAATGGGCTCATTGCCACATATTAACAAGCATTGTTATCCTATTAGATCTGTAAGCTACGTGGTACATGCAGTTATGGTAAAAGTAGATAATGGATGGCAATGGACAATCAGCCATTAAACTGCAGATTTGTCTATTGCCACCCTTTACTCTGTGGCTGTGCGATGTAATGGGTGGGAAAGGGTGACAAGTGGTGGCAACGGGTGGCAAAGGAGCCGATTCTGACTGGGCATCATGTGTGAAGTAGCACCTGTGTCGGTGTTCCAGTTAGCAGCTGCCAGCGAAGAGAGCCAAGATGAGCGATCTGAAGCAGAGAGAGCGACACTTGCTTTACCAGCATACTCCGCAATGTTAGCAGATGCCTCAACATCCACAGACACCTTCTGTGCATTCTGAGCCTTCTTGTTCCCTCCCCTACGCTCCTGGTGACAATCAGCAGTCTTTGCCTTCTGCATCTTTGTAGCATTCTCCTTGAACTTGCAGCTAGCCTCGGTATGACCCTCCCAGTCACAGAATGTGCAGCGAACGCCCTGCGAGGAAGTAGCCATAGTACCAGTACCAGCAGCCATAGCCAGAGCGGGCAAAGTATCAATGCTGCGAGCAAAGCACTGCGATTCCTCATTCTGGAACACAGATTGGAGCTTGGTAAGGTCGAGGGAGTCGAGTAGAAGCAGGGATGACATGAAGTTGTTATAATCAGAAGGAAGGGCGCGAATGAGGGCCATGGAGGTGAGATCATTGTCAAGGGATTCAATAGTGAAGTCCCTGATGCGCAGCGCACGAATGTCTTGCATGGCCTTGTCTGCTCTAGCCATAAGAGAGGTGAGGGACTCCCCGTCAAGCTTGCAAAGCCCCAGCAGCACATCATAAGCATTGAAATGCATACCTGGCTTCTGCTGAACATGGACCTCCCTCAGCTTCAACCACATCTTCGCAGGATTGTTCTTAACATCCTTCACATGCACCTTCTGCCCATCCTCAACCGCTAACCAAATCTGACCACTAGCCTTGTTGGGATTGAATGACTTGGTCACTCTTTGTTGACTGAGTGGCTCATGGAATGGTCCAGAACAGTCTAGGCCGAGTTTCCTTGTTCTGAGCCACTGCCTTTGTTTCTCTTTGTTGTCTTTGTTGTCTTTGTTCTTCTTTCTATTTTGATGTTCCCTTCATCTATCTTTGTCCTTTCATGCCCTTTCTATCCTAGAGTATATAAGGGCTTCCTAAGTCGCTCTGTGTCCCCCAGTCTTGACACAGTTTGACTTAGGTGAGTCTGCCACTTGTATACCATATGCCAGGATACAGTCTTGACACAGTTTGACTTAGCCTTTGGGTGTTGTCTGAAGCTAGTATCTTCCACAGCCAACAGGTTATGAGCCCAACACTCTAGATCTTCAAACACCCATCTCTGCCAGTCCTTCGCTGTTCTTGCACTCCTTTGTGGTTGTGTGCCACTGAGCCACTCTTCATTGTCCTTCATTCATCCTACCTACTCGTCCTGCTGCTTTCATTATGCCCCACTCATTTTCTTTGAAATTCAACCTTCTCTGCTCCTACTATGGTATCCAGGCATCCCACACTGAAGCCACATGTTATAGGAAGAAGAGAGATAGTATTAGAGCGAAGAAGGATGTCTCAAAGCACCCCAGTAGGAGGCAGACCATGTCTCGGGATTCTGAAGAGTTTGCTGGGCATGCTGCAGTGCTCCTGTCATCCTCTGAACGCTCTGCATGGCTCCAGATGTCCTCAGCCACTTGCTGGAACACAGACACTGGTGCTTCAGCACACATGACTTCACATCGCAATTGGTTTCAATCCTACTCTCCTCATCGCATTCCCATTCGCTTAGCCAACCACCAGATCATCTATTCTGCAGGATTAGGATCAGTTGAGTTCCACCCTATTATCGATGGCAAGGTGTCCAACCCAGTCCTCTTCCATGATGTTCTTCATGTCCCAGACCTTGGCTCCAATCTCCTATCAGTCTTCCATCTCACATGGCAGAAGGGTTTCCTATGCGAAATTCAGGATGTCCATGCGAAGTTCTATCTCAATGGCACATTGCAGTTCCAGGCCAAAGTCAATGATGCAAACACAGGCTACCTCGAAGGCAGAACTGTCCCATCATCGCATTCTGCTCATTCTGCGCTCAGCACACTGCCCTTGGACTTGGACTTATGGCACAAGCGCTGCTCCCACACCAATCTGGAGGACTTGCGCCAAGTGGTCTCCAAGCAGCTAGTCACTGGCCTTACCATTCGCTTGACTGCTTCACCAGACCCCATATGTGAGCCTTGTCTTGCAGGAAAGATGCACAGGCACAATGTCCCCAAGACTGCCTCGAGAAAACAGCGCAGACTCGCTCTTGTGCACACAGATCTCAAGGGTCCTACGCATTTTTGGGTGTTTGGTCTATGTGTTGATCAGAAAGGACCAGAGGAAGGCTCTTCAGCCTCATACTCGCAAATGCATCTTTGTTGGTTATGCGAGAGAAGCTAAGGCTTGGGAGTTCTGGGACCCAGTTACCCAGAAGTTTTATATTAGCAGCAATGCTGTTTTCGATGAACACTGTTTTCCAGGCAACTCCAAGTCCATCAATGTCTTTGGTTTGCCTCTGGCTGATGTGGACATCCCTCATGCAGACAATGAAGAGCCTCCTACACCTGATAACCTCACTGGACCGCTGCCAGATCAGGGGGGAGATGACTCTGATGATGATGATCCACCAGCTCCACCTGCAGTGCCTCAGGCACCTTTACCACCACCACCAGCTTCTAGAAAGCCTACACCAGCTCCAGCTCCAATTCCACAGAGACAGCTCCCACCTCGCAGTAGTCGCTTCCAGGGCTCACTTAGAGAGCCCCCCTTGCGCCAATCATCAGCTCCTCACATCACTGTGAAAATTCAGCCTTCACCAACTCCAGATCCTGAACCTCGCTCAGCTTCACCAGATCCTCTCAATCTTATTGCTCCTACATCAAGTCCTATCAAATCGCCTCAAAGTGCTCCTCCCAGCCCTGGTCCAGAACACTTTAGTGATCGCTCTGCTAGTCCAGACCCCCTCTTACTCGACGAAGCTCAATGCAGTGCAGCTATGATCATGGAAGGGCTCAACCATGTGTATACTGGCCAGACCACGGATTACCTGGACTATGATGAAGCACTAGACTATGCTTTTCACTTGGTCTGCCAAGCACAACAGGAGCACCATGGAGAGCCTTGGACATTTGCAGAGGCGATGAAGCATCCAGCTGATGAGAGAGAGCACTGGCACAAGGCAGCCCAAGATGAGATCCAGGCCTTAGTGGACAATGAGGTCTTTGAGCTTGTAGAGCTGCCTCCAGGTCGCAAAGCTATTGGGAGTTGTTGGGTCTTCAGAGTCAAGCGCAATGCTGATGGATCTATTGAGCGCTATAAGGGCTGTCTAGTTGCCAAGGGCTTTTCACAGTGCCCTGGCTTTGATTACAATGAAACCTTTGCCCCTACACTCAAGTGGGCTTCTATTCGCGCTATCCTTGCTCTTGCAGCTCTAGAGGACTTGGAACTTGAGAGTGTTGATATCTCTAGTGCGTACCTCAATGGGGAACTCAAAGAGGAGGTGTATATGCATCAGCCTGAGGGCTTTGAAGAGAAGACTCCTGAGTGGGTCTGGAGACTGCAAAAGTCGCTTTATGGCTTGAAGCAGGCTGGCCAATGTTGGCATGAGAAGTTGAGGATGTTCTTGGTGTCGAAGCATTTGAACACCTCTCCGAGGGCAAACAGTCTCTCCTTGATCTCTTTGTCTTTGGTGGCTGTTGTGGGCACAAGGATCTCAACTCTTTCAAATATGGTGTCATTGCTATGGCTGCTGCTTGGGAAGAGTCTGATCAGCCACCTCCTGTTTTACTGGCAAATAAGGCAAATGATGCAGTTATTCAGCTCAGTAATGATGCTGACAGTGCTGCTGTTCAGCGTGCTATTGACTCTAGCTGCTGAGGAGGTGTAAAACATGTCTCTCTTGGGTTCTCTCTGTCAACATAAACATGAGGACACGGATCATCAAGACTGGCACTGGCACTTCATGGCTGAACGCAAGAAGGAGCTCTATGGTGACACTACTGTGAAATGTTTCCCAGACACATCCAATACTCGGTATCAATCCCATTCTTATGCTGCTACTGAAACAATCACGTATCATCCCTTGTACGTCAAACATATTGATGAGATTTGTGATGGCAAAGTGAAGCCTGGTGAGAATCACCTTGAGAGCAATGTGAAGAAAGGTCTGGAATGTCCCTCAACACTGGCAGAACTCGGTGCAATGTCTCTCTATGGTGTCTCAGTCTCTTGGCCATATCTGCGTGAAGTTCAGGGTGATGGTGCCAAGCTCATCAATCTTCTTGACCTCACTGATCTTCATTGCAAGCTTCCCATTTTTTGTGACCATATCACAGTAAACCCCAGTCTTCTTCTAGGTCCAGACTCACCCCTTGACCAGATAACTATTGACAGGAGGCCCTACATGGATGAACAACTGATCTTTTCTCTATGGACCATGATCAAGGCGGGGGATCTACTGGACCTGGATTTGATAATATCTGCAATGTTCGCTGGAGCTGCAAAGGGATGGCATCAGTTCACCACAGAATTTGCAATAGGTGGACCATTTGATTCACTGACAGCTCAAGAAGGCTCCCTTCTGTTCATCCCTTCAATGAATGATGCCAATGAAGGTGCTCTGGGGTCCTTCCATGTTCACGTCCATTACAAGCCAAGCTCTACTACTGCAATGTTTTCCAGTCATGCATGTTCTTGATGAAACAATACTGAAGACTTTATTATGAAATGCTGCACAGAAGAGGATCTGTACTTTGTAATGCAGCAGGTATGAATAGAAGATGCAAGCAGGGAGAACGTATGCTTCAGGGAAGCTCTTGTCAAGTCACAACACAATTGTGCTATCGAAAATTGTGACCAGTGTGTTGAGGATGAAAAGCAGAAGCAAGTAGAGCTCATCAGGCTTACAACTATTGGATTGGTCATAGATCAGTCTGAAATCGAGAAAATGACTGTCTTACAGCTAAAGGACCAGATCAGCATCTACCACAAGATACTGAAAGATGAGGTACTCCTCAATATACCCCTCAAGATGATGCCTCTCCGTATCCGCAAGCACATGGTGGTCCATGCTGTGGTTACAAGACATGAAGTGTGCATTTCTTTGCATATCAATACACTCTTCACTTTCTAACCCTCCGCAAACTACCGGAAGACACCCATCACCATCTGATGACACGGCCATGACTGAGCTGGGAGTAGATCTGGATACATCACCTATAGATTCTGCGGGAGCTGACCTGATAGACTGTGCCTAATGCTAATATGTGATCATATGCTGTATATGAATGAAATTTGCTGCTGTTTCAGTTGAAACACTCCTCTCTGAGGTTGAGGGCTAGCTGCATCAGCAGACTCAGACAGCTCAAAGTTGAATACTTATTGCTAGATGAAATGCATATGGACTGCCGCTGTAAGTTGCACAGTGACTCATCACACATAAATATATATATCATGATTATTTACTGATTTTTCCAGTGTGCATGAAAGTCGTAGGACAAGGCTCGGGCTGATGAGGAGGAGAGATAACTTTCACACCTCATATCATAGCATGCAGCAGATGAAAAAAACGAGGATTTTTCATGGTACATTGTATGACATAGGTGAACATTTTTCAAATAGTACATGAGCCCAGATTCTGTCCTCCTGGTGCTGCGCGATGCAAACATTGTTGAAACTGGTGTTACCACATACTGATTATGTGGCAAACAAGTACAAATAAGCCACTGCGAGATGCGGCATTGCCCACCCCCACTTATAGCTAGCTTGTTGAGCAGGACTGCTTTCTTTGTTGCATTTTCTCTGGTGAAGGGGATAGAATATCCAAAACAAACCACTTCTTACCTGCCAGTTGTGATGTTCAACTTGGGCTTCTGTTTGGTTCAGCTCAAATAATATATACCAGTCTCCTTCTTGAAGTAAATCACTTGAATCAATTGGCTCTGGCTCTTGTTGATCTTCAACTGGTCACTACAGAGTTTTGAAGAGTGATCCTTAGCAGCAAGACCAGTCTGGAGTTGCCCACTAGCCTCCTCAATCTTGGCTACCTGAGTTTGCAAGTAGAACCTGATTTATTTTTCTTGGACATGGTACAGTACTGGTCAAGCAGTCTTGGGACTGGTCTCAGTTGTTCCTCACACAGTCCAGTATCCTATGTTTTTTCTGACTGGCAAATCTTGGTTCATTCACTGAGGATAAATGTTCTGTATTGAGAGTGCAGCCCAGCAGCCACATCTGCCCTAATTTGGGCTATGTGTATATTTATAAGCCACTCCAATACAGGCAGGTCCTTAGTTGGGCTCTATGTCCCATCAACTTGAGCCATGCCATGGCAACACTAGTAGAATTCAAATGTGCTTGCCCTAAGCGGTTGGTTTCCCAAAGGGCAATCACAGACCATACACCATACAATCAGTAGATACATTGATTACATATTATTTGTGCATAAATGATCAGCCTTGATGGCCACCTCCAGTAGCCCCTGTATTCCATGAGCATTGCAAGCTCATACCTGACCCCACAAATTACCACAATATTTGCTTTGGAACTCCCTTCAACAACATGCAGCCTTGCCAGCTCATCAGTTGTGAAGGTCACCCTTAGAGCACTATAAGGTGCTCTATAAGACTTTCATGCCTTCCACATCTTGTGCCCCCTATAAAGGGATATGAGGTCTTACAATAGTTGTGCCATATATGTGATGCACTGCTCAGTGTGTGCAACATCTGTCCCTGACCCCACAAACTAATGTGGTCATAGGAGGCTTCTCACCCATAACAACAGTTATTGTACATCCTCTCTACCCTCTCCCTCAACAAGTTAGGTATAACCCCCCAGGGTCTCTATGTTACCCCTCTACTACCTCACACAAGTTACATGTGTACAGATCTCCATTCATCCCTGCACTTAGCATATCACTAGTCTATTGACACAAGTACTTAGCTGCTCAATAGTGTTCATAGCCACAAGTCCATAATCCCATCTGATTCAACCGTTGAGGAGACTGAGATAAGACAAGCCAAGAAAGTAAACTACTCTGTAAATGCAAGACACTGCTTTTAGTACACATATGGGATGATTCGATATGACACCATCTCCGTGTATTTCTTCCAATCGTCTCCATACCTGATAATAGCACACCACGTGAGATTCAATGTTCGTATCCAAGAAACGAGTAAATGGGCTTACTTTTTCTGGCAACTCTCTTCATCCCGCCTCTGCCTGTGGATAAGCAGGACCGCGAAGTAGATCGGATAGAAGTAGGTGATGGGTGTGTTGAAGCCGGTGGGAAGACACCAGGCAATGGCCATCAGGAGGTCACCCCTGGTTGACAGCGGAATGTATAGTGAGCATTGCAGGCATCGGAAAGGAGAAGAGAAGGACATACATGTAGTTCGGGTGCCTCGACCATCCCCACCACCCAGAAGTGAGGAGCTTCGTCCCGCGCTCTGTCTGTAAGAACTTCAAGTCTGCGCCGATCAAGACGTCAGTATAACATACTCAGGTCTTGGTCAAAGAACACGCACTCTTCGGATTCTTCCCATTCCTAAAGTTGTTCTTCTCCCCGTTCGAGGCTCTGAAGATCCAGTAGCCGAGCCCGTTCAACGTGACGATGGCGGCGGTCCAGACGGGGCCGAGCTCGAACTGGTTGAAGGCGAGGTAGCGCGCCTGGAGGGAGTAGACGAAGGGCACCCAGGCGAGGTCACCCACACTTAACATGAAACCGAAGCCGTCGGTAGTGATGTCCATGGTAGTAAGGATGGCAGGCTGCTCGACGAGTTGGTATTCTTTATACAGAGAGGGAAGAGTGAGAGACTGACCTCGTTGTACAGCGAGTCCACGACGTAGAACGCCTGGAAGGCGAGGACGAGCCACATGGAGTCAGTGATATTCGCGAGGCTTCCGCCGCGGCGAACGGCCTGCTCGCATGCCATGCTGATGTCGATGAGGACCCAGAGGATGAGGCCCGGCCGGAGCTCGTTGAAGGATTTGATGTCAAGTGACCCGATGGTGGGATTTAGCTCACGGCCGATGAAGAACTGCACATAATATACGTTGTTAGGGCGTGAGAAGATAGTAAGAGAGAACACACGTCGTAGATAAAGTTGCCCGAGTTGCCGCCCAAGGCGAGGAGCTTCTCGCCGCGGTAGGAGGACGCGTAGCAGTAGACGCCTTGGAGGACGGACATGAGGATGGACGCGGTGACGAAACCGAGCCATTTTTCGTAGATGAACGTGAAGGACTCGGGTCCATAGCGCAGGATGTACCCAGTAGTTATACCGAGAGTGAGGAGGAGCGTCGAGAACGCTATTATACAATATTAGCTTGGGAACGTGTCAAATGAAAGAAAAACGCGCCATTGATCTTGTACTTTTGCACGCCTCCATTGCGAAGTCTCGTTCCTTCAACCCAGTCGCCAGGCAGGATCGCCCACGCGGCCACGACGAACGCGTACCAGGAAAAGTAGAGGATGGTGGCCTGAGTGTCCCAGAGATTCTTCCACCAGCCAAGGTCGTTGAACGCGCGCACAGCGGCAACAAAGAGGTTGTCAAAGGGCGGGGGGCATCCGCCCGCGGCTTCGGAACAGGTAAAGTACAGGCCGTAGATGGTGAGGGGGACGCCGACGGTGATGAGGAACGCGCCTGGCGGGCCGAGGAATTCGTAGTGCTGTGTGCGCGGATTGAGGGATTTCGAGTCTGCCATGTCGAGGGAGGAGGGAGAGATGTATGTACAGTTGAAATGCGGGGTGAGTGGCACGATGCAGGGTCGGGTGGCACGATCGCACGGTAGAGTCGCACGAGGCAGAGTCTGCTGTTCCATTGCTTTGCTCGGCCTTTACAATATTCTTGGTTTTTGGGCTGGCCTGATACTTATTACTTGGATGCTGGGATGACATGGGTTTTTTCTCCTCTCGCAAGCCCGCCACCACCAAACTCCCCGCCGACGACAAGTCCGTCGCTCATGTCATCCGCTCGCGATTCGTACGTACAGCCAGTCTCTCTTCCTGAAACGATTTCCCTCCATTTACCCTGCCATTCTTCAGTACGGGTCGCGCTCGGCCAAGGCGCGCGAAGCAGCAAGCGAAAATCCCGCCTCCGCCCCCGATTTGACCCCTTCCGCAGAGAGGCACCAAAGCTCCCGCGCACGAGCAGACAGGAATACATATACCCATCATACCCACGGCCAATCTACATCCACATCTGATTCACGATCACCGCCTTCAAAGACCATTCCTTCACGAGCCTCTACTGATGTCCTTACGTGCGTCCTCTCCCCGCAATACCCTTACGTCGCTTACCCATCCTCAGGATGACCCTCGCTCAGAGACTGAACGAGCTATCTGTGGCGAACTCTCAAGGTCTTTTGGAGTGAGTGCGTCTGGCGCTACATAAAGCGCTGCGGGGCATGGCTAAGATCGAGCGTTCCTATCTTGCAGTGACGATGAATACCGCCTGCTCCGCCAAAACCTCTTCGAGCGTCTGGCAAGCGGCAGCGCTGTGCCCACAGAGGCACCCATCGTTCGTTTAAATGCTACATCCAATCATGTCCATACCCGCCGTAAGTCCCATTCTCTTCTATCCTCACTTTCCCTAACCCCTCCCAGCAGACGCCTCCTCCAGCCGTACTGCAACCACCTCCTACACCGAATCCTCTCGCACACCATCCATCCAATCCAAGACCTCCGTCTCCTCTACTGTCACCTCCATCTTCCGTCGTGCCGCGGGTCGGCGCTCCGCCTCCTCCTCAAACGCCTACGATAACAGCGACACTACCTCCGTCTTCTCGCACGCCTCCCGCTCCTCTTCGTGGAACCTCTCTCGCAAGGTCTTCACAAGCTCCTTATACAAGAAAGGCAGCGAGATCTCCCTCGTGACGGACACGAAGTCGATCGCCCCTCAAGGTGTCCCTGCGAGTTCATTATCCCCCACCTCTGCCCACTCGCACAGTCTATCAAGGTCTGCGACTCGCAGCGCAAGACGGTTAGCTGGGAGTGCACCCCCCTCCGCCTTCCCCGGACGCTCGGACCCGCAAACCCTGGCCCGCCGCTCGATCTCAGGCAACATCGACGGTACATTCGACAACGAGAACCTCGAGTCTTCCCAGACCATCCGTGCAGAGATCGAGCAGGTCGAGGCCGAGGGGCGCCGTCTCCTAGATGCCTTCAACGGGCTCGAGCTTAGCACACTCACCAAACACCACCGTCGCACCTCTACGCTGACTTCGCCGGTAAGCGGAAGCGGGGACATGCGCGACGACACGGATCATCTGAACGGGGGAGCGCAGGGCAAGTGGACGCTGGTGCCTGAGACGAGGAGCATTCATCGGGGAGACGACGGGATGTCAGTGCACTCGGTGGGCACGACGATGTCCGGCGCAAAGTCGATGCGCTCCGCGCGAGAAGGAGGGCAAATCTCGCGAATGCTCCCCACATCCGGGCCCGCCTTACCGTCTGTCACCCGCAAGAGCAGCTTCTCCTCCACATCCTCGCGTGGGACGAGCTACGTGCCGACGAGCCCTATTCCACCCGTTCCTGGGATCCCGAGCGTGCACCGGGGGGTCGTGCACGTCTCGCGCTCGAACGGACACCTAAAGCTCGCGTCGGTCAAGGAGGGCGACGGCAAGGCACAGTACCTCTCGCCCGCGAGCCCCGTCGCACAGGCTAACGCGGTGTCGGCGCGTTCCGGTGGGAGGAAGGCGACCGACGAGGATGTGGACCTACGGGCGATGGAGAAGGAGCTGGGGGATATCAGGAGGAGGAAGGCGGAAGTGACCGCGAGGTACGATGCGAGGTTGGAGTATTTGAGAGCGAAGTTGAAGGGAGCGGAGTTGAGAGAGCGGCTACTGAAGTCGTAGGACGTTGGCTTGATGCGCTGGGGAGGATGTTGTAGATGATGGTGGTGATCTGATGTGCATAGGATATTAATTGTTTAATGGTTCTGTGTGATTAGACGTATGAGATGACTTTCTCATATCGGTTTCGTTCTGGGTCCAGAGTCAACTGCGTCAAGCTAGCCTTGGGTGTTTGCAACAAGTTTAAATTCGTCACGGCGTCGTCTGAGCTGCACACCGTGTGTTTTATCTCACATCGATTCGTTCCATGGATAGCAATCCATAAGGACCACTGCTTGAGATTTGCTTGAAACATATACACGTAACGCTAGGAGATGGCTCGGTAAACCAGGAGATGGCTGGATTTAGGAGCCTGAGCAGGACCCGGTATCTATAACATCACGGTTCACGTGATACCGTGCCTTTATGAGCGCGACTGTGACTTTTACGCGTTACATCTTCTTCACGGACGAGCATGACTCTACCACTGCATTCACCGGATGTCTTCCAGGTGTTTCCGTATGCTACACCATATTCCATTCAAAAGGACCTTATGCAACACATATATGAATCTATAGAAGGAAGCAAAGTTTCAGTAGTCGAGAGCCCAACTGGGACCGTGCGTAATACCTGACTGAAGAGGCATGATATTAAATAGCAAACCCCTACAGGGTAAAACACTAAGTCTTCTTTGTGCTAGCCTAACGTGGCTATCAGACGACCGCTTTCGCTCTGTTAGAGCTGAAGAAACGACTTCTCAGCTAAAGAACGGTCAGGCACCTATCTTCAACTTCAAAGTAGCAGTAGCTGACCTACTCAAGGTGCACAGATTCAGACTGGGTGTCCTCTCAAGCACGCCAAATTCGCAAGCGCGAACTCGCTGGGAGGGAGCAAGAGTACCAGAAGCGTCTAGCCGAGATGAGAAAAACCGAAGCAGTCCTGCGGAAAGCCTCGTCTGGACGCGTCCGGAAAAGACGCGTAAGAAATTTTTATGACATGTTACCGCTTACCATGCTAAGTATTATACATCGTTAGCGCGTTTCAGAATCATCTCAGGAAACTCTGACGGACGAGAGTGTTTTCCTTCCTGATAACGCCGACCTCGCAGATCCGGAAGATAACATCAGTCCGGCAGTCCGGGCGCTCATGAAGAAGTAAGTTTTTTATCACTTGCTGGCTGGTAAGCGACTAATGGTATGGGTCAAGAGTGGAACTGAGTGCCACTCCATCCTGTGAACCGGTACCCACGCCTACGAAGATATATTACACATCACGTACCCATTCGCAGCTGTCACAAGTGCTCTCAGAATTAAGAAAGCTCAAACACGCCGCCCTGCTTAATGGGCTACATGTGCAGGCTTCTTTAGAGCTCGGTCCCGCAGGACCTGAGCAACCCAAAAACCTCACGGTACACATGATCAACGGAGCCCCCGACCCGAGTGCCTCATCTGTCACCAGAACGGCTTCACTAGGGTCACGGAAACACCTATGCATCAATGACGAAGTGAAAAAGGTGCGCGATATCGATGAAGCATGTCGCGAACTTCTTGCCGGTAAGTCTGTGTTATTTGTATCCTTATCTCAACCTATTACCTATCACTCCACAGACTCGAGCAGCAAACGATGTCCACATCTTCCACCCAGCGATGATCGTGTCCGGATGATGGACCTCAGGGACCACATTCTCGTAAGTGGCTTGTACACCGCTAAACAGTATTGGCCCACCTCTATCTAGGCATCTCCAAAGGATATCGAGGATCTGGTTGAGATCGGCCAGATGCTCGGTACATGTCCTTACTTTGGCTCTAGGGAGGCGATTCCTCAGACGGAGGTACGTGTCTTGAGACGCGGGTCGGGAGCCTCCTTCCTCCTGAACTGATGAAATGTTGTAGCTCGTGCTACTTCCCTACAATCTCCTGCTCGACAAAACCGCACGAGAAGCGCTGGATATCAATCTTACAGGCCAAATCGTCATCGTCGATGAGGCGCACAGTATGTGTCATCCGTCTTGATTGATTTCGTTGCACCCCTCTCACATGGGTGTTTCCAGACCTAATATCGACACTTCTCTCATTGGCCACTATCACTCTTTCCTTCCGGGACATGTCAGCTTCGCTCGAGCAGCTCAGCGTTTACTTCTCGAAATTCCGGAACCGTCTTACGCCGCACCACGCCCTTCACCTCAAGCGGCTTATGACCTTATTGGTGGCTTTACAATCGGTGTTATCATCGAGAAACGCCAGTAAGAAGGACGTGAAAGATGCGACAGACGTGATGACGGTCGGAGAGTTCACTCGCTCTCTCGGACGCAAGGTAGAAGGCGTAAACTTCACCGAAATTGAGACATACCTGCGGTCTAGCAAAGTACTATTCAACTGTCGTATTATTCCTCACATCACTGACTCCGCGCGCTCATCTCAGATAGCTCGAAAGATAAGTAGGTATTCGGACAAGCTATCTCAAGATGCTTCGAAAGAAAGTGAGGATTGATTCTATCTAAAAGGAGGATACCGACATATTTCCATTTTCAGGTCAGCGTACGGGGAAGGGTGGTGCTCTCCCACCTCTGTACGCAGTCGAAGCATTTCTTGTGGCAATGAACAACGTAAGCGAAGGTAAGTATTCTCCCTGCTAAGACAGTTCCCCAAAAGACTCAAAATATGAAATCCAGACGGCCGAATATCGATGTCAGGATCCAAGCCCGAGGAATACGAGATCAAATACCAGCACCTCAACCCATCGACCCACTTCACAGAGGTCGTTGCATCAGCACGGTGCGTTATCCTAGCCGGCGGGACCATGTCACCGGTGAGCAATGAACAGAGCTCCCTTGTTTTCTTCCATTGCTCTAATGATATGTAGATGTCGGACTTCACAAGTCAGCTCTTCTCACACGTATCCCCTGAACGGATATCCACGTTCTCCTGCGGACACGTCATTCCCTCTACAAACTTGCAGACTCTCATTCTGAAGAAAGGTCCAACAGGAGGGGACTTGCTGTTCAAGTACGATCAGCGAGGAAATACGACATTGGTTTGTTTTTAGCTGCGACTTTGGATCGGCGGTTGGCTGATAACATACCTCAGTTGGCTGAGCTAGGCCAGATCATCTCGAACTTTGCAAATGTCGTTTCGGGCGGCATGGTGGTTTTCTTTCCCTCGTATAGCTTCCTGGATCTGGTCAAGGCCAGCTGGGGCGAGAGTAAGCTTCTCGACAAGATAGCGGCCAAGAAAAAGGTCAGTCTCTATCGGACTCGCCTTTGTTCTTGCTTTTGATCACGGTGTAAGATCTTCTATGAGCCTCGGGAGAATACTGACGTCGATGCCGTCCTTCAAGAATATACCAGACACATATACGATGCGGTTTGCGAACTCTGTTGCTATCTTTATATTTTGATCTCATAGCGTGATGCAGGCGGCAGCAGCAAATGGTAGAAAACCTGGGGCACTGATGTTCGCTGTGGTGGGAGCGAAGCTATCGGAAGGCCTCAACTTTTCAGATGATCTCGCGCGTGCCGTCCTAGTCGTTGGGTTGCCGTTCGCAAATCTGAACTCGCCGGAGCTGAAAGAGCGCTTGAAGTACGTAAGAGCCCTGCAGAACAAGGCGGGAAATTCTGGTGCGGGAAAGGACGCTGGGATGGAACTATATGAGAATATGTGCATGAACGCCGTTAACCAGAGTATAGGCGAGTGGCACTTGCACGGCTGCGAGGAAATTTAGACTGACATGATTGCAGGACGAGCGATTCGCCATGGCGGTGACTGGGCATCGCTCATCCTCGTTGACAGCCGATATGCTTCCCCTCGGATTCGGCAGAAACTACCCAAGTGGATCGGCGACACGACGAGCGTGTGCGAGACATTTGGGCAAGGAATGAAGGAATTGGGAGCGTTTTCTCGTCAGAAACGGAACTGACGGCGTGTATCAGCTTGCTCCATTTAAATTGATATTCTCTGACTGTCGAATTGTTATTCGCTACCTGTGTTTTCGAATTGCTTTTGCTGCTTGTATTTTGGAATTGTTATTTGCTGCCTGTATTTTCGTATTGTTATCTGTGTTCTCGAATTGTTATTCCCCGTGCCTGGTATTGCCGCCGATCAGCTGCACTGCATCCCAATGGCGATCTCGATCTTGCCGATAGCACGAACTCTGACGTCATCCACGGTCAAGTCCGAAAATAACGTTGGAACAGTCGAAAACAAATTCTAGGGATACAACGCAACAATGCGATAAACAAAAGGAAATGAAACCTTGAACAATTAGTTATATGTTCAGTGAATGCATGCAAGTACCGTACGAGTCAATCCAATGCTTCTGCTAATCAAGCCATACCAACCCCCCCCCCCGGCTAGGGAGCAGTCGCGACGAGAATTCAGCTTCCTCTCCTGTATTTTGCTCGAACGCCAGCTAACCTGCGACGACCAAGACTTATTCTTCCTAGTGTAGTCGCCTAAGAGTCGGGTTCTTCTTCTTCGGCCGCATTCTCTTTGTACCACTCCTTCAACCACTTCTCCGCCGCTGCATATTCCACCTTCACTTTTGATAGAAGAGGCTTGATCTTGTCAAGTGCGGCTCCGGACGTCAGATCCTTGCCAGACTCTTCGTCGCGCTGCTGGCCGTAGTGCTGGATCTTTTCGCATGACGCTTGGACCTTCGCAACGCCCAGTGCGGCCGAGGATCCCTTCAAGAAGTGCCCTAGCGAAGACAGCTTCGCCAAGTCCTTCTTCTCGCTAGATAATAGATAGTATATCACTGATGTCGATTAGTGGCACTCGAATATGCTTACAATGCCTCGTCCATGTCGTCGAATGTCGAACTAGCTTGGCTGAAGTATGCCCAAGCCATCCCACGCGAAAAGTCATGCGTATCATCTTCGTCCAGATCGAGGATCTGGTGAAAGGTGTCCATATCAATCGTCGTTGTCCCTTCGTCGTCGTCGGCCTTGAGTCTGCATCAGTACTCCGTATATCAGGCGTAGATCAAGCAACTGCCACCAAAACTGACGGCGGGGCGTGCAGAGGGGCAAAACGTGGCAAATCGAAAGTGATCACAAGTACTCACCTCGACAGACTCTGTCTCTGTCTCTTCTGCGACTGGCTCCGGCGACTTTGCAGCAGCGATAGCGGCAGACGGCTCTACGGAGGGCGATCGGAACTTCGACTCGGCTTTCAAGTCAGGCGGCGGGACTGAGGCACGACTTGCAGGCTCTTCA
The DNA here is from genome assembly GCA_001632425.1 of Neolentinus lepideus HHB14362 ss-1. Taxonomy (NCBI): domain Eukaryota; kingdom Fungi; phylum Basidiomycota; class Agaricomycetes; order Gloeophyllales; family Gloeophyllaceae; genus Neolentinus; species Neolentinus lepideus. The sequence continues at coordinate 642,471 of KV425556.1, read as the reverse complement.
GAGACATGGCGGGAGGGAGTAGCGAGAAGTGCAGCGGGCTCTGGTGTTTTTGCGACCATGGATGGAAGTGAAGAGGCTCGTCGACGGAGGCAGCACTGACGGACGGGCTGATTATCAACGGAATACGCCGTAAATGGACTGCAGCCACTGTACCCTGTCCCCTTAATAATCCTTTGACGCCCGCAGTCTTGCTGTACCACAAACGACAGCAGGGTGCAGTTTCTCGTGATCCAGTCCAAAACTCAGAGTATCAAAAGGACGAATTGCTATCGCAAGTACAGATGACGTGAACTCATATCCCCTTTCTCCCATCCACACGGTCCGGCAGTTCTACCGACCATTTAATTACATTGTTCGCTATCCTAATCGCGCCCATCGCGCCTACTCTTCTGCCCTATTCACGGCTCTTTTCCTACCTTATCTATTCATCTCCAGCCTTATCCTGCATTCATGTCCAGGCACCACTCCTATTAACCGCCTCTAGGCTGCCACCATGAGGCGGCGCTTCTGTACAACCCGTGTCCGACGACGCACTCGGACACTTTCAGGAATTGACGTCACTCAAACCACCCGTGCCGCGCGAAGCTCAGCTATCTGGTTCTCTGTATATCCCAGTTCCAGTAAAACCTACTTTTAGCTTTTAGCCACGTCCGGAAGGACCAAGCGCAGTTATGAATGAACGTACCTCTGTAGTATGTTGGGACAGCCATGGCGGGGCCCGTCGTACGGGCATCCGTTTACCATTGTAGGATACTGCAGGCGCCACAAGCTTGATGTTACCGGCTCTGGGGTGCTAATCGTTAACATCAGTAGTGACGTATGACATAACCGAAAGCTGCTAAGTCACCTCCACCTCTACTGTTATTCCATGAGCCACTGCCTGAGGGTGCTCGAATGTTTGCTTGATGTTGTTGATAGGTCCAAACGGTATTCTGTGTTGTGATGCTCATGGATTCGAAGGTAAGAAGTCTCGAAGTCGGGGAAGACGCACCCCAAACCAGTGAACTCGTGCAACCAGTGGTGCCGGTCATGCTTCATCAGCACCTCGGTGATGCATTGAACGATCTCGGCACGGTTTGTCACCCTCGCTTGGTTCGTCGAAAACTTCGGGTCCTGCACCAGCTCCGGCTTCTTAAGGATTTTCTCCGCGAGGGTCTTGAACTACCGAGCAGCAGGGTCAAGTTAAGGTGGGGAGGAATAGGTAATCATGACATCAAGCTCTCAAAAGGGAAGCGAACCTGCTTGTCGTTCCCGGCTCCAATCATCAGAAAGCCGTCTCTGCAGGGGAACACCTGGTACGGTACGATGGAGGGGTGCGAGGTACCGTGCCGTGAGGCTTCCTTGCCGGCGATTAAGTAATTGGACGCGATGTTGGCTAGGCCGGCTATCTTTCGAGGTCTGGGAGTGAGTCAAAAGGCATAGACGAAACGAGTGACATGTACTTGAGTGTCAAAGAGGTTGCAGTCTATCCAGACACCCTTGCCGGTTTGATGACGGGAAAGCAGGGCGGCCATGATAGCACCGTGAGCGTAGAGACCAGTTGCAACGTCCGTTGCGGCTACGCCAACTTTACACGGTGGGCCGTCAGGTTCTCCTGTACTGATGAATCTCAATCGTCAGTGAGAAAATACTTATTTTAATGGACCACGGACATGTGCATCAGTCCAGCTTCCGCCTCGACAATGACGTCGTAACCAGCGGCCGTTCTATAGGGCCCAGTTTGCCCATATCCTAGTTTGTCGCTGAGTCGGTCATTTGAAATACTTAGAAAAAACCTGGGCACACCGGTTATCGAAGCATAAATCAGTCTCGGATTAATCTTTTGACAGGCTTCCCAGCCAAGTCCCAATTTTGCTAGTTTACCGGAGATGAAATTCTCGACAAGCACGTCCGACTGCTGAACAAGCTTATGAAGAATCTCCAACCCCTTGGGATCTTTAAAGTTGACGGTGATCGACCGCTTGTTACGATTCACAGCCAAGAAATAAGCCGACTCTGGAGGGAGGTGGGCAGCCTCAGGTGGCCCATCAGGGCGCTCTGGCGCTGAAGGAGGAGACCACGATCCTGTGGATATGAGATAGCCGGCTCGGACTTGCGTGGTGCGCGCTGTGCACTTTGGACTCACTCGTGTCGTCTCCCTTGCTTACTTCCTCGACTTTGATAACATCCGCGCCCAAGTCAGCAAGCAGCATGGTCGACGTGGGACCCGCCAACACTCTGGTAAGGTCCAATATCTTGATACCCTTTAATGGCGGGGGTATTCCGCCCGGCCGAACATTGGTATCCGTATTATAACGTCTCCGCGCCTTCTGCAAAGACAGAGACCGTACAGCAGCTCGCCTAGAGACGCCAGCCACAGCATGACACGAGAGCATGCTTGTTAAGTGTGGGCAGGACAGGCCTGCTATGGGTAGTCTGAGAGCGCTGCTTACAAGAAACATGTGAACCGGGAGTAGCCGGAATGTGCCGCAGGAGAGCCGGCAGTGCAACACTTATCCTCATCCTTCTACCAACTCACTGCAGGCAGACGCGACGAAGGCGGGACCTCCCAACTAGTCCTGTCTATCTTGCTTGCCAACCACCATGTTGTCTAGGCACGTCTTCAGGCGTTTCCCGCATACCTTGCCGCGGGCTAGGCTAGTGCCCTCGGTCGCTCACCGTGCTCTGGCGACTGCGGCCCCTCCTTCGCTCAATGACCCATTCGCGAATGGCACGAATACATATTACATAGAGGAGATGTACCGTCATTGGAAGCTGGACCCAAAGTCGGTACACGTGTCCTGGGATGTCTACTTTTCTGGCATGGACAAGGGCTTGCCGAGCTCTAAAGCCTTCCAACCACCACCGCAGCTGGTTGGCCAGCCCACGGGTGGCGCACCTGTGTTACATGGTGGCGTAGGAGGTGGAGAATTGGACGATCATCTGAAAGTGTGCCTGCTGTCTTGCTTTCCGTTTCGCCAACAGTGCTGATCTATTTTTAGGTGCAATTGCTCGTTCGTGCATACCAAGTGCGAGGGCACCATATTGCAGAATTAGATCCTCTGGGAATTCTGGATGCGGACTTGCAAGATGTACACCCTCCGGAGCTGGAGCTCAGTCATTTTGGCTTCACGGAGCGTGACTTGGACAAGGAAATCAGTCTAGGTCCGGGTATCCTGCCTCATTTCGCTACTGAGGATCGGAAGACGATGCCTCTACGAGAGATCATCAAGATTTGCAAGCGTATCTACTGTGCGTAGACTAGCATAGGATTGGGCAATCAGACTAACCATTCTACCAAGGCGGCGCCGTCGGTATTCAATATATCCACATTCCGGACAAGGACCAATGCGACTGGATTCGGGAGCGCATAGAGATCCCGAAACCTTGGAATTATACTGTTGAAGAGAAGCGTATGATTCTCGATCGTCTGATCTGGTCAGAGTCGTTCGAGAAGTTCATCGCGAGTAAATTCCCTAATGAGAAACGTTTCGGTTTGGAGGGCTGCGAAGCTCTGATTCCGGGTATGAAGGCTCTGATCGATCGGTCCGTTGATCATGGTGTGAAGCACATTACCGTCGGTATGCCTCACCGCGGTCGTTTGAACGTGCTCGCAAACGTCGTACGGAAGCCGATTGAGGCCATCCTCAATGAGTTCACGGGGACTGCTGACCCCGATGACTGGCCCGCTGGTGATGTCAAGTACCACTTGGGTGCCAACTACGTTCGCCCGACGCCCTCGGGCAAGAAGGTCTCGCTATCGCTCGTTGCCAACCCCTCACATCTTGAAGCCGAGGACCCTGTCGTCCTCGGTAAGACCCGCGCTATCCAGCACTTTGAGAACGACGAGACTGCGCATGCAACCGCAATGGGCGTCTTACTTCACGGTGACGCGGCTTTCGCTGGGCAGGGTGTTGTGTACGAGACTATGGGCTTCCATAACCTCCCGAACTATGGCACCGGAGGAACTATTCATCTCATCATCAACAACCAGATTGGTTTCACAACCGACCCTCGCTTTGCCCGCTCTACTCCTTACCCCTCTGATATCGCCAAGGCCATCGACGCGCCTATCTTCCATGTCAACGGCGACAACGTCGAGGCCGTCAACTTCGTGTGTCAGCTCGCGGCTGACTGGCGTGCCAAGTTCAAGAAGGACGTCGTCGTCGACATCGTGTGCTACCGGCGCTACGGGCACAATGAGACGGACCAGCCGAGCTTCACGCAGCCGCGTATGTACAAGGCGATCCAGAAGCAGCCTTCTCCCTTGACCAAGTACACCAAGTTCCTCGTCGACCGGGGCACGTTCTCGGAGAAGGACATTGAGGAGCACAAGAAGTGGGTATGGGGCATGCTTGAGAAGGCTGCGGCGGGCGCAAAGGACTACGTGCCCACCAGCAAAGAGTGGCTGTCTGCATCGTGGCAGGGCTTCCCGTCACCGAAGCAGCTCGCGGAGGAGACGCTCCCCACGCGCCCTACGGGTGTTGACGAGGAGACGTTGAAGCACGTCGGTAAAATCATCTCGGGTTACCCTCAGGGCTTTGACTGCCATCGCAATCTCGCTCGTATTTTGTCTGCGCGTGGCAAGACTATCGAGGAGGGCCAGAACATCGATTGGTCTACTGCGGAGGCGCTTGCGTTCGGTTCTCTGGTGCTCGAGAAGACGCACGTCCGCGTGTCCGGTCAGGATGTTGAACGTGGTACGTTCTCGCAGCGTCACGCCGTTCTCCACGACCAGAACAATGAACAGCAGTACGTGCCGCTCAATAATATTGGTTCCAATCAGGCGCGCTTCGTCATCTGTAACTCGTCGCTCTCTGAGTTCGGCGCTCTCGGATTCGAGCTCGGCTACTCGCTTGTCTCGCCCGATTCGCTGACCATCTGGGAGGCGCAGTTCGGTGATTTTGCCAACAACGCACAGTGTATCGTTGACCAGTTCATTGCCTCTGGCGAGCGGAAATGGTTGCAGCGTACCGGTCTAGTGATGAGCTTGCCCCACGGTTACGACGGTCAAGGTCCGGAGCACTCGAGTGCAAGGATTGAGCGGTTCTTGCAACTCTGCGATGACCACCCGAATGTCTTCCCTACACGAGAGAAGATTGAGAGACAGCACCAGGACTGCAATATGCAGATTGTCTACGCGACGTGAGTAACACGTCTATCTGTTGTCGTTCGTCTTGCTGAAACGTACCCTCTAGCACACCCGCCAACTACGTAAGTTATTCTCTCAAGAGTGAGAGCCATGTAAACTGACATCAGTTCCTTAGTTCCATGTATTGCGTCGTCAGATCCACCGTGATTTCCGGAAACCGGTGCGTACACTGCCATTTATCCCACACCTCGTCCCATTGTTCTTACTTCCTCGGTGTGTAGTTGATCTGCTTCTTCTCGAAATCCCTTTTGCGTCACCCGCAAGCTAGGTCGACGCTCGAGGAGTTTACCGGCGACAGCCACTTCCAGCGCTACCTCCCTGAGGCACAGCCTGACCAGCTTGCACCACCCGAGGAGATCCGCCGTCACATCCTTTGCACCGGTTCGTGGTTCACCCAATACATCCAGTCTCCCAGGACTAATCACTTTCATTTTCAGGTCAAGTTTACCACGCGCTTATCCAGGAGCGTGAGCGTAGAGGCATCAAGGACGTTGTCATCAGCCGACTTGAACAGATCTCGCCGTTCCCCTACGACTTGGTACGTTTGCGCTTGTGATGTGGTCTCCCTCATCTGACACGCTGTTGCAGGTTACTCCCGACTTCGACAAGTATCCCAACGCGGACCTGCTCTGGTGCCAAGAGGAGCCTTTGAATAACGGTGCCTGGACTTACGTTGGCCCTCGTATCCTGACCGCCGCCAACGAGACCCAACACCACAAGGGCAAATACCCCTTGTACGCCGGTCGTGACCCTACTAGCTCGGTCGCTACAGGTAGCAAAGTACGTACTCAGCTAATGCAGCTATGTTCTGCGCTAATGGTCATTCCTAGACGCAACACAAGAAGGAAGTAGAGAACTTCCTCAACTCCGCCTTTGCCGAGTAAATATGAACCATACCGCCTGCTCTTAGTATAATGCCTCCAATTCTATATCTCTTGTATGGTCATTTAGTGTCAGTAATGAGTGAGAACTATCTCACCCATTCCTCCATGAACGACGTGATCTTACCGAGGTCACGGACTTGGGGAAAGGGTGGCGGGACATGTTAACTGGCTAGCGCCTAAGATGTGAGTTGTCAAGTTTTGTACTTCAACTCTGTTTGCCCGGATAGAGTTACATCAGTCTATAGATTTATATATATTGTAAGGTCAGTGGCGATGCCCTACTAAATGATTCTCAAGCACACCCTGATCCACGGCCCACCTTGACTTGCGAATGGTTTGATCCTTCAGTGTCACGTCTTTCCTTGCGCTTGTAGGAAATGGATAGCGTGGTTCCGGCAATGCAACTTCGTCTAGCGGATGAGCTGCATCATCCATAGGCCAGGTAGCAAGATCTTCTGGGCCTCCCACTACCAGAGGATACTCCTTCCAAGTCTTCACCCATCCCATGGTGCGTCGGCTCAGGCAAGCATAAGCCCGCAAGTGATACCGGTGAGCATCGGCATTGTGTTCTTCCAGCACCATTGTTTTTACATTATTTGTATCATTCGCTGGTGTCGCGCCCGGGTAATACTCATTAAACCAGCTCAGTAAGGCGATAAAGGCCCTAATACCTTCGACGCCGTTCTGGCTGGCCAAGGGTTCTTGGCCAGTCGAGCACTCCAGCGGATGATCATCAATGACAATCCAGCATGAACCATCCATGGCCTTGATCACACTTGGTCGTGCAGGAATGACATCTGCGGCAGTATCTGTAGTGTCGTCCCGCACTGCGCGGGTTACAGGTATCGCCTTCCCAACGAAACTGAAGTATCCGTCTTCGTCCATACTGCCCTGGGGCAGGAGGCAGAGTACCTCCGCACAGGGGTATTCGCTGGTGACCAGCTGAGATACCTGCCTTGGACCGCCCTTCGTTTGGACAAGCGCTTTTCCGCGTACGTTTGTGGCTGGAAATGTGGCAAATGTCGATAGATGCCTGCAAGGTTCAATTTGGAATGATGTTCCGAGCCACCATGCCTTTCCACCCTTTCGTAAGATTTCCCTAGCCAGAGCAATAGTGGCGCCAAGGCGATCATTCCTCTTGAAAGCACTCGTATCGAGAGTGACGCCAAATAAACCCATAATGCTGAAGACCATATCCACAGGTCGAGAAGATGTCCGCATCAGGGAGCTCTGCCATATCGCAAAGTTCTTTTCATCAGTATCTCTGACACCCTCCAGATCCATAGCAACGGCGAGCGCTGCAACATTCGGAGCAAGCACTTTCCTTTGGGGTTGCCAGAACGGCGGGTCATTGTACGAATGATTTTCGATATCACTGAATACTGTAGCCTTGACCATAAGTGGCCCGCCTATCTCTTTACGAGGGGATGTGAATGATAGAGTTCCGACAGTGCAAGCTTCAAGGACAAGGGCCATTGAAATCATCGCAGACTCCCCTGGAATTACTTCTTCTACCACACCGATCCTGCCATCACCGGCTCGCCCTTGTCCCGAGCCCAGTCTCCATGCAACCAGAACCAAAACTGTAGGAGGGGCTAGAACTTCTTGAAGTGTCCATCCGCGATGAATCCATGTTGTTTCCTCATCTAGGCGGATGAGTCGCTGCACACCGCCTGCTAAGACAATGCAAAGGGAACATGACTGATATATACCAAACATCTTGCGTATCTGCCAATTTTTGTCCTGAGGGTCTTCTTGCATGATGCACAGTCTGTCCATCCAAAGGTACTGTATACCGCGGTGCAACGAAGCACCGCAAGCATGGCGAAGGACATCAACGCTGATCGGATCCCCACGACCTTCTCTTGAAAGAGCCATCCATCGGGCACACCAGGCTGAGCACTTAGACCCTTCCAGACGTATGAGATAGTGGAGTACTTCACGTCGGTTATGGTTGAGAATTCCTCGATGCGAAGGGTATGTTCATCGAGAAAAGCCTTGCAATCTACCAGACGGTACCGTTCTGGCGTAGCTGAAGTGGCCAAATCCACAAATTGTTGCTGACTTCTTCCTGGTAGGGGCCCTTGGTATATCACACCGTGCATAGCCGTATCTGTGCGCATTTGTATTATCGCCACTGACCTTGAAAGCATATGAAGAAACAGACATACCCTCGACCATCATGATTTGGACAAAGACTTGAATCAGACTCGGATGACTACTGCCTCAGACCATTCTTATCGCGGCAGTCCGATTTGGGGTCTTAGTCTACTGATTCTCATAGCTGCGACGAGACGCCCAAGAAACCCGGGCAGTCGCCGTATGCCTGATTAATTTCGGCACAGAGGCACCTGTAGCTTTTCCTGGCAGGATTGAAAGCAGGGTGTTGTGACCAATGGCGGCGCTCGCACGTGACGAAGTGGCGCGTTGTGTGACGCTCGAAAACATACGGAAGACAATGGGGCTCGCCAGATGGATGCGTCTGTGTGCGACTATCCGTTGATGCTACAAATGAGCTGAAATAAGGTTGCACAGATCAGAGGAAGATACTACTTATGATACATGAAGCGGCGCATAACGATACAATGCAGATGAGAGACTTGAGGTGGAATCCAAGGTTCCGGAGTGAAGATCCATGCGCAATACTATGTCTTCCGCCGTTTCCTACTTCCACCACCCTCCTCCCTCTCCGTCTCCCTCTTACTCTTAATCCCCGCAATCCTCATAACCTCCTTCCTCTTCTCCCTGTCCTTCTCCACCTTCCTACTCTCTTCCTTCTCCGCCTTCTTCTTCCTCGCCTTCTTCCTCTCTCCCTGCTTCTCCTTCCGCCTCGCAACCTGGTCCTTCCTCAGCGCCCTGATCTGCTGTAACAGTGCAATGGCCTTCTTCTCCTCCGGCTCAAACACCACAGCGCGCTTCTGCATGTAGGTCTGCTTGTGCTGCGGCTTCATCAGCTTGGGCTTCGATGCGTAGGGGAGGTTCGCTTGCAGCTTGCGCGGGATCTTGAGCGTGTTAAACCGACGGGCAGGGCGCTCAACGGGTTTGTACGTCGAGTCGGCGTTGATGGGGGCATGCAGACCTTGCACGCGGCGCACCTCACCTGTCAAGCGCATCCCGATCCAGTGAGACTTGTCGGAGAGTAGGAGGGAGGTGACGGGGTTGTAGAACTTGCGGGGTTGGATCGAGTACCAAGCTCGCAGGAACACAAGATCTAACGGGGGCCAAGTCCAATCAGCTTAACTGATAATCCTGAAAATGCACAAACGTACCGCTCATGAGTACCTTGTCCTCGAAGGTAGCTCGGAAGGCTCCCTCGGGCTTCGACAGAGCTTTCTTGATCTGACCTCGAATACCCGATACGGTCTTGACATTCGCGCCCTCGAACTTCGCCACCTCCAAAGACGTATTGAACATATTCCGGATAAATGCCGTGTTCTTGAATATCTTATACGGCACACCCGTGAGCTTCAGCTTCTTCACGATCTTCACGCTCCGATCAATGTCCAATACAACTCCAGTGGCAGAGACGCGGAACCCAGCCACATGGCTTGACAACGAGTTGAACGCGCAAAAGCCCGTGTTCGGTGCAGAGACAGGCCCGTAGAATGTCGCATAGCAATGCATATGCTCCGGTGTATACTTCAGCATCCTCATCCGAATCGAATGGTCATCCAGTGAATAAATCGGCACCGTCTGGAACCTCCTCCAGCCGACACTGAGTATCAGCGGATCGTTCGTCTTCAGCGTCTTCGCATACCAACGGTGCCTCTTAATCCTGACCTGGACGTAACCAAACCGCTCCTCCGACGGCAGAAGCCCACCAACGACGATAGGATAGTGAGGGTCGAAGTGCTCCACGAACTCGCACGGAACGTCTGCGAGCTCGAGGCGCACGTAAGTTCCGGGGCGGTACCCCTCGACGAGCGCACGGGACGCGGCATCCACTCCTTCAAACTCCTCCTTATTGAGCTGGAGTTGCCGAGCCATCTCGTCCTTCTTCTCCTCGTAAAAGTCCATCTTTGCGGACTCGGGATCGTCATACTGTTCGTCGAACTTGCGCTTGAGAAGTTCTTTCTTCTTGGCGAGTTCCACGGCCTTCTTCGCTTCCGGGTCGCCCTCATCGGGCTCCCCAGAGTTTCCGGTAGCCTCAAGGTCTTCAAAGTCCCCGCCCTCAAGATCCTCATACCCATCATCCCCCTCTCCACCCGCGCCAGCGTCCTCGTCCCCCTGTGCACCGCCTGTGATAAAGCACCGTCTCAGATTCTCAAGGAGCTCCTCATCTTCCCACCTCTTCAACTCCTCTTCATTCACTCTTTCCTTCGTCATGTCCATGTCCTCAACATCCCCCACGAGCGCAGATTTCGTCTTGATCGTGAAGAGCTCCTCATCATCGCCCCTTTCTTCATCTTGACCGTTATCAGATGGCGATTGGGAAGGCTCGTCCCGGAGAATCGCTTCCGAAGAAAGGGATGTAGCATAGATGAGCTTCATCCAATCCTTACTCTGCTTCCGCCTCGAACTAAACTCCTTCGCCGCCTGCATCGACAAATTCTCCTTCCACCGAGGCACGCCCTCTTCCTCTCTTTCCTCACCACTGACCCTATCCTCATCTTCTGCCTCAAAGTCTACCTTCTCATCCGCGAACGTCACCCTTCTCTGGGCAGCGTCGCCATCGAGCTCCCCCATGTCCGAGTCGCTCTCTGCATACTCGACGTCGCCCCTCTTGGGATCCACAGAGGGCAATGAACCGATGGTCCTCATACCTCGCCTGGGACCCGAGCGGCCTCGATCGTGTGGCTGGCCTTCTTCGTCCTCCGCCCACTCTTCCCCGTCCACGTCTTCCACGCCGCTGCCCTCCCCGTCCTCGTCCTCGTCTAGCTCTGATCCCTCTTCGTCGTCTTCTAGCTCACTCCCCTCCTCATCGTCGTATCCCACTTCACTGTCGTCATCCTCCCCTGGAGTGACGGTGATAGGTCTCGACGAAGATCCAAAAAGTCTGATCTGGCTCTTTGCAACCGCATCGTCGAGCGTCTCCCCCGCGTCTTGGAGGTCCAGCACCATCTGCTCGCCCTCACCCTGCGGGACTATACACGACTATCCGTCAGCTGATCCTTCCCGAAATAGAGGGAAACTGCGTAACTCACCGTCGGCGTTACCTCTCGTGAAACTGCCCGGCACATTGATCCAAACCGCATCTTTATCATACGTCACCCCGCCCACGTCGCTCATCGGCGCGTGCACCACCAGCTTCCTCTTCTCACTCAGTCGTCGCCTCTTCTCGCTCTCCTCCGTCGGAAGCGGACACGGATCCCCAAGCACCTCGACGCTCTTCACCCTGAGATCGCCCACACCCGGGACATGCACCGACATGCCTGAACGGTAGTTCGTTCCGCGGAGGTAGCCGTACAGCGTGATTGTGCGGTCCGTCTTGCCGTTGGAGGCGCGGATGGTTTCGCGGGGTGTGAGGTCCTCGAGACGGTCAGCGAGGAGGTAGGGGTGGGTGTTGCGGAAGATCAGAGGGCGGAACTTCATCACACTGATGAACCTACTCAGATTCAGTATTTCGGTGTCAGGGTATCGGCCGTTGAGGACGCCTGAAAGGTAGAAGAGCTTCGCCCCCTGGTAGATCTCGGTCCAGAACCGCTTCTTGAGAGCTTTTTTCGTGGCGCGGAGGGTGGCGGCTTTTTTGATGAGATCGAGGTGGGTGAGAACGCCGATTACTTTGGGAAAGCCGTGCGATTGAAGGACGTTGAGGAATTCAAAGGTTTCCTGGGGATAAGTACCATACGTCGGGGACATGTAAGGTGTTGAAGGTGGTAGGGACGCACCATTTCGAAGCCAAAGGAACCGTCGATCGTGAGTAGGACGAGGTCGGCGATTTTGCCAATGTCGATCATGGACGAGAGGTCGTTGTTACACTCGATGAACGTCAAGCGTTTGTTCTTCCCGCTAACGACTGTAATCGGTCCCTTGACATCATTCAGCGTCTGCTTGGTGTATCTGCGGACAAGAGACTTGAGGAGGGTGGTCTTGCCCACGCCAGGCGGGCCGACGACGGCGACAATAACCGGGGGAGGAGTGTCGTCGGGGGTGCGATTGACGAGGGGGACGTGCAGCCGTGTTTGGTCCCGCTCGACGTTGCGGCGGCCCTGGCGCTCTGCTCTGCGGCCGGATTTGGGGGCGAAGGCCTGCGTCGATCATGAGAAACGACGTGAAGATTCAGGTAGTGTACACGCACCTTCTCGTTGAAGCCCTTCTGCTTCTCTTTGCCCTTTGCCTTCTTTTCTGCTTTTGCGCCCGACTGCGCGGGGCGGTGGGCCTTGTGCGGGCGTTCGTCCATGTCGTGTCTGGCAGCGGCGAGAGTGCGTCGACGTCGGGGCAGGCAGTGAGCAGAAGACGTCGACGTCGGGACAAGCAGTGAGCAGAGACGTCTCCGAAAAAAGTCTGGTTAGGGTTGATTGCACGTGAGCATTGTGGGAGACTACACGTGCCACGTGAGAGAATCCACGTGCTTCGTGGGATAAACTTACGTACGCAACACGGTTCACGTGATGAACGCGTGCTGTTGACTCGGGAGCTGCCGGTGGTTCTTCTGCACGTTCTTGTTTCTCACATTTCCTCTGCTCTTCTTCTACACTATTACCGCGACACACCATGCGCCGAGCAACAGAGCATCTGTCGTTCAGCATCCGTGGCGACGAGCAGGAGCATCACCGCATCCTCCTCGAGAATAACCTTCAGCACACTGATCTTTCCCTCCACCTCTCTTCCACTCCAGGCGACGCCAGCGACGACTACTCTGTCGAGTATCCGCGCCATCACTCTGGTCCTTCACCTAGCGACGGCTACATGTCATTTCGTTCAAGAGATGCTGACGATTTTGATCCTGGCGCGTGGTCGTACCCCACTGCAGACGAAGAGGGCATCAGCCCGTACGGCGGCGAGACGATATCGACCGCCGCGCATCATGCGAGTGCCCTCACCCTCAGTGCAGGTTTGCCAGGTAGAGAAACGAGAAGAGATCCCAGCATTAGCGGGACGGAGTACGACCCCGACAGACCTATTGGAGACATGATAGCTGCATTGGATAGCAAAATGAGTCTATTTGATGTGGACCCGTCGCGGTCGCGGTCGCGCAACGCCGTACGTGACTCCCTAACCCAACGCGCATCAGTTCCACTACCGTTGCTCACATCTTCACCCAGACCTCCGCCTTTGACCCTCTTGTCGTCGACGACACCGCGGAGTTAGATCAAATGCTGAGTCCAACCAACAACACCACTTCGCACTCGAAGCCAAAACTCGCCGACCACCTCTCCCGCCTCGCCTTCTCCCCCAAGCGGCCACGCAGCGCGCTCTCCTCTACCTCCTCCTCCGATCGCCCACATTCACAGCACAAATCACATCACGCACACTCACCACATACTACTAACCCTGCGCGACCCCGATCCACACAACTACAAGCACAACTCCCCGTACCCGACTCACCTTCCCCCGCAGACCGTACGCCCCGCCCCTCCAATGCACGAACGGCCAAAGCTGCCACCCCCTCCCCCGCGATCTCCAACAAATCGCACTTCACTAGGCTCGCTAGGGGTTTGGCCAAGGAAATCGCCGACGAACAATCCCGCGTAGCACCCTCTCAGCAAGACGCAGTACATCTACCGAACGTCCCTACCTACAACCACAGCACGATCCACGACAAACGGTCGAAGAAGTCCGGGCTGCCAGAACACATCGACCCGAGGAGGAATCCGTTCAGAGATATGGCGAACGTTCCTCCGCGATCTCCAGCTGGGGGCTTCAAGCCCCTCTCTCCGCCGCCAGCGAGGGTGAGCATGTATACCCCACCGTCGCAAAGGAGCGGGGTACATCTCCCCGATGTGACAGGGCTGACCAGCGCTGTCGCGTCGCCCGCGAAGCCCGGCGCACAGTATTATGCATACGAACCTGATGAGGGCGCTACGAAGGAAGCTGAAGGTGCGTCCTCTCCCTGCCCACCCCACAGGCAACCCTGTAGCACACATTGAGTCTGATCCTTCCCAGCACGGCTAGTGACAGTCCTCAACACCCTTCAGTCCAAGCTCTTACGCCTGGAGGACGAGAACGGAGTCTCTCGGCGGAGAGTGAGGGAGCTAGAGATGGAGCTGGAGAGTTGTAAGCGGGAGGCGACGGTAGTTAAAGAAAGGGAGGAGAGTTTCCGCCTGCAGAGAAAAGGGAAAGCGAAGGAGAGGGAAGGGCGCGAGGAGGATACGGGGAGGTATAAGGAGATCGCGGAGGAAAAGAAAGGTGCGACCCATTCCTAGTCTCCTCTTTTCTTTCTTTCTGAGCAAAGCTGATGTGTGTGGCATTCTGATAGCACTTGAATCCCTTATCTCAACTCTGCGCGCGCACCTTACCCGGCTCACATCGGAGCTCTCCTCGCATCAAGCCCTCCTCACCGAATTAAGATCTCTAAGGATAAAGGATACAGGGGAGGTAGAGAGACTTCGGGAGGAGGTAGAGCGCGTGGCAGGGGAGGTGGAGGTGTTGAGAGGCGTGGTAGAGGAAGGGCTGCGGGAGAGGAGGGAGAGGAGGGAGGAGAGCGTGTTGGAGAGTGATGAAGGGCGTGCGATGGGGAGCCAAGGGGGAGAGGATATGGATGAGAGCATCGCATATGGGCAGGGAGGTGTCCATGACAGCTTGTCGTATATCACCCTCCCCCAAACCGGTGCTGTGAGGGAGGCGCTGTCGAATGTGACAGAGGAGCGGACGGAGGACGTTGAACGCGCCGAAGAGAGTGATCAATTCGTGTCACGCGAGGAAGTTGAGGAGGAGATCGGGGAAGAGGCGGAGGAGGAAGACCGTGTTGAGACCGAGCCGGAAGACGAGCAGGAGCAAGAATACCCCTCCCTCGCCCACCGCACCGACCGCGCAACCCTTGGCTCTGTCGAGGGTAGCTCTCGGCGGTTTGTGCGCCCGCGAGAGATCGAGCGCATTTCTGAGGACTTGGACTCTCGTCGCCTGGAGCGGACCGCGTCGCCCATTTCTTTCTCGGGTTCGCGCAGCCGCTCGAACTTCTCCCACTCGAACTCGCAATCGCGCCCAGCGACACCAGGTCCTTCGAGATCGCCTAGCGGCGACCGATCGCGCGACTCGGGCATTGGGGAGGAGATCACCTCCGCAGGCTCTGGGTCAGGAGGCTGTCGAAGGTCGTACTCGCCTGTTCAGCCGGCCATCGAGGACAGTGTTCGGGTGCCTGGGCCTTCGAGACCTACTGCGCCTACGCCTGGGCGTGCGCGGTTCATGCAGACAAAGCGCTCACCTGTGGAGGAGACGCCCTTCCCGACGATCCGCGGGGAATATCTTGAGAGACTGTTCTTCTCGGCCCCAGAGCATAATGCGAAGACGTGTACGGTGTGTAATCGCCGCCGCAGTCCGGGGTCGCCTACTCTACGATTCCGGGCTCATGCACAGGCGAGGGCTGAGCGGTGCGAGGATGAGGGCTTTGAAGAGGATGCAGACGACGAGCGGGTGCGGTTCGACCGTAGAAGGGGGAAGCAGCGGAGTAAGGAGGGGGCGAGGGAGGAGTTGCCGCCGCAGACGGTCCTTGCTAGGGTTGTGAGGGAGTTGGAGGACGACTTTACACATTATAAGGGGTAAGAGTTTGCGTTGTGCGCGAAGGACGAGCGGGATCTGATCAATGCTTCGGTCAGGATCTATATCGAGCTGGCCGAGCAGTATGCTCAAATGGATGCTGTGTCGGACGTTGTGAAACGGAACGTACTGGCGGACCACTTGCGGGACGTGATAGACATCCTAGAACAAAAGGTTAGTCTCCCATCGATGTCGCGATTATGACTTGCTGACATAGCATCCGGCAGGGCGACCAAATTGCATCCCTGTACGGGCTGCTCGACTTCAAAGACAAACCACTAACCAGCGAACCTATGGCTGGCGAGAATCGGCCTCGAAAGAAACGTCAGCATCCTACGTTTGCATAATTAACCGCATTTCGGACATCTCTTCTTGACATACCTGTACACAACGGCATTTCCTGTATACATATCATTCGCACTTACATATTATTATCACTGTCGACAGCGTCATACTTAGTCGCCTAGCAATTAATGTTAAGCTCATTTTGACACGGCCCGCAAGTGTATTCACAAGGAGGACTCACTCGTACTCGTTCGGTCATTATTGGCGATAACTAATTACTCAATAAGCTGCATTCGTCGATGTGCCATGACAGCCAAGTAGCTTAGTGGTGCCGCATCGACCACCGTAATAAACGGGCTTGCAAAATAGTATCAGAAGTTCACAGGCATACTTCGAAGTCCGGGTTTCCACCAATACCAGAACCATGTCATCGATTTTGTTGATTTCACACCTCTCTTTGCAAGGATCACTGAACATTAGATTGCGATACGATATCAATGATGCATCTGGGAGCAGTCAATATGAGGCTCTTGGTTACACACAGGTATAACTTAACTAACTCAATTGTAATCCTGGATTCCAGCCACACGCCACTCGACCCTAATGTAGCCTCGCCACTCGCCAACGTGCGCATCACGTGCTCTTGTCCCGATATGGCTCCGCCACTTCTATTCTTGTCACCACTTTTCATTTGTTGGACTCTTCTCTCGTACTTCACATGTTATTATTTGTTTCCACTTCTAATTAAATGAACTTGTATACTATTCACTCTCACTTGTTTCCCGCCTTTTCTCGCAACCAAGTGAAGTCCTGTTCTGTTTGCACACCGCTCCGAGTACTGTCCGCCGCACTTTCATCAATGTTTCCGGCGTGAATGGTCTTTTCGGACCTCATCAACAATTCCTCAAAATTTTTCTGCTCCTCTTGTGTGCCATCACTAACTGGTTGTGGATCTATTCTGGAATTTGTGTCTGTATGTTCCTGCTCAGAAGGCTCTTTGGATCCTCTCTGTGCCCACCATAGCGCCTCTTCCGGGCGCAATTCTCCAGGAAAAAATATTGGTAGAAGGCATGCACCGACACTGGGATATCTTTCCTCACACTGCTGAAGTGTCTTCATCACCTTTGGACTTGAGATCTCGTCCACAAATTCGAGCGGTATACCGGCTTCTTCTGGTGTTCTGCTGCTCCCAGCGGCGGCAATATTCTGTATCATGCCGAGGATACCAATGCCCATCAGATACCAAGTATCTGATGTTGTCCCCGCAACTGTAATTAGCAGGGCAATCCAGAGCAGTGCCAGAGCTGCCAAGCTCTCTCTCGTGCCCTTGACCAGGAATATTCTTCCCATGGCAAGGTCTTCAAGGTTAAGACCGTTATCGCAACCCCGTATAACAGCAACGAGTCGACTGCCATTTCCCCTTGTCAAGCACACAGTCTTGTTCCGCCTACGACATGCCCATTTCTCCCTTCGCCATTGTGGAAGTGCACCATGAACAAGGACAAGCAAGGTACCCAGAGTCGTGACAAAAAATATGGTCCAGTTCCCATGGATTACCCAAGGTATAATTGAAATGGTGAGCTGGGCAATCATGACAGAGAATCCCGTCAATCGTATGTGATCTCGAGACGAGCAGAGCACGATGCCTTTCAAGGGGCCTGGATCACATGCATTGTATACACGGATCCACAACGGCGATCCTCGCTGTTTGACAACGTGTTTGCCCTCCAGGTCACGAAGCAGCCGTCCCAAAACCCAGGACTTATTGTCTCGGGCGTAACCATTCTGAACATTCACAACAATGGAGGGACAGTCTGTCTCTGGCATGAGTTTCCCGTCGCCTACCGCCGCCATCAGTGCACCAAAAGCATAGGCTGTCCAGCCGAATGAGAAGGCCACAGGTACTATGTATGGCCCGGAGAGCTGTGCCAGCGCCTTTTGCACGATATCGCCGCCGATGAGTAGGAGGATGGTGAATATGTCGGTCGGAAAGCGCCAATGTCTGCTGAGGATCGAAGAGGGCGACGACATGGTGTGAAGTAAAGGCTACTATATACATGAGCACGCTTAAGCCTGAGCGAGATGTATGCATGCGTGACTCACCTCTTAGCCGTGTACTTATAACTGGCTTATATTACTACTACTACCTGTGAAGCAGAGGCTACTACTATACATGAGCACGAAGCATGAGCAAGATGTATGCACCCATGAATGACTTACCCCACTGCAGTCGTGTGCTGGTGACTGGCTGAGGGGACTGGCGCGGCGCATTCTAATAGATTATATATAATACACTACCCTCCACGTGTTCCCCACATCGATGTCATTGGGCGCCACTCGCTTTGCCCGTTAAAGACCGTATTTGTCTTGTGCCACAATGGGCTTAAGTGTTCTCTTTCGACAACCTCCAGGATGCTGAGTCTGCGTCAGCGACTCATTGCGCAGCCCGGTCCTTGTACGACTGAATACCGACATGCATATGGATTCACAAAGCTGGAACAATGCGGGAATGACATTGATCGAAAGATGAGTCTAGCGCGCACACTTTACAATGCTCATTGTAAAAAAGAAGACCCAAATAGCATTGAAAACCTCGCGACATCATGATGCACGATCCAGATACGTTCAACTTCAACTAGTTGTATTTGGCATTCGAGCTGATGCTACAGTATTCTATGGATTACAAAGAGTGACGAAAGACAACAATAGCGAGTGCGACAGTATTTATATGCTACAGAGTTCTAGATATTAAAGGAGGGTTGCGACGCAACAGAGACTGATTCATACTATCTCCTTGGCACCCAGGTACGGTGACGGCTTCACCGACCTCGGGACATCAAGATCGTACTGAGGCGAGGAGACGTGAATGTCCGGCCACTCCAGCTCCAGTGCTTCAGAAGGGTGGGGAGCGGGACCCTCCTTCCGAGAGTCGAGATCCGGGCCTATGAAAATAACGGAGTCGAGCTTGTCAGAGAAGGAAAGGTCTGAGCCTCGACGCGGCTGTCTGCTTCGGGTAAGATAAATGGGCAGAGTCACGCTGGCGGGTCCGCGCATGCTTGTATTTATGGGTGGAGGCCTGGGTTTCGAGCCGACGAAGCTGTTAGAACGAAATGTGAGTTTCAAGGTAGCGACATCGGTGTTGAGCTACATACACGGAGGATCCAGATGCCTTCGAACCCGGGAATGCAGGATTGAGTCCAAGGCGCTTGGCAATGAAAATGTAAACAAGCTTGTAATGCCTGATAGCCTCATCCGCAAACCCAAAGAACGCAAAGAAAACAAACGCGCAGATCACAGCAAACCACCGGCTCGACTCAAGCGATGCCTGCAGAGTCGGATCTAGGCGCCAGATGAGTGCGGGCACTTGCTGGACGCGCGAGAAGTCGAAGTGTACGTCCGCCCACCCTGTCCATGAGTAGACAGGGGTGTATGTAACATTAAGCCAGATAGAGTATATGGAGAGAGGGATGCCGCAGAGGACCTCGACACCGGCGAGGGCTATGAGACGCAAGTAGCGGCTCGTGGTGAGGTTGTTGTGAACAGAGATAAATTGGCTGAATTCGGCCTTGCGTTTGGCGAATTCGCGAATGGACAGAACTAAGAGGCATGTTAGATTGTTCAGATGGAACTGAGGAAATGAGGACCTACTTGAGTAGACCGCGGATACCATCGAGATAGCGAGTGGCCACACCTTCGAGAGGGGGTAAGCGACCCAGGTGTTGTAGATGAATGGATAGCATCCTATGTCTTCATAAATGTCGAAGCGATGACCTTGCACGATGTACGCTAGGACATTATGAGAAATTTATGTAGCCATTCGGAAATGAACTTACATAGAATCATCTGTAAGATAGGTATCCCTAGGCCGATGATCAGATCAACGAGGACGGTTCGTTGTTTCTATGACTGTGATAAGTACGAGAGCATAGCATTAGTATTGACTTCAATACCTCCTGCTTAGTAACTATGACGGCCTGGACCTTGGAAATGTGATACAGTCGGCGATTGATACATAATGATGCCGCAAGGATAGCTACGCTTGAGCCGATGAATATCCGTATAGCTGAATAGATGAACATTGTTGAGAGGTTACGGATTGAGTCCTGAGCAATTGACACCCACAGATGTCGCACCATATTGGTGCCCAATTAATAGCATTGTTGTTCCATACTACAGAATTTATGAAGAAGTTCAGCAACTGGACCGCCGTCCACCCCATGTAAAGACATGTGCCCGTGTTCCATGCTAGTTTCATGGTCAGCGTCATCTTAGGAATGAAAAAGGGTGGCGTACCTTCTCTATGCCAATAAAATGGGACCAGTACGAGAATAAATCCGATGAACGAGAAAGCCGAAAAGACAGAATTGGGCACGTCCGCAGCCATTGAGTGTAACAAATTGCAAAATTAGTGATGGGCTAGTTGAGGACGCGCGGCAGGGGCAAAGAATAGTTGTCGCAGAGGAGAAATAC
The DNA here is from genome assembly GCA_001632425.1 of Neolentinus lepideus HHB14362 ss-1. Classification (NCBI taxonomy): domain Eukaryota; kingdom Fungi; phylum Basidiomycota; class Agaricomycetes; order Gloeophyllales; family Gloeophyllaceae; genus Neolentinus; species Neolentinus lepideus. The sequence continues at coordinate 622,065 of KV425556.1, read as the reverse complement.
ACCGTAGCCACGAGCCATGGATCTTTATGAGTCAACAGGAGAACTGCAGGCAACCCCACCCTTGTAACCGTTCTCGGATGTTACTTTGGCATACGCCTCGTCGAAAACAAGGCGGGGCATCCGGCATCTGTTATAGACGCAATCTGTCCGACAACTTTGTTTATGATGATATGGAGAGCGATACAATTTTAGGCTTGGCCTTGTACTTTGTTGATAATCAGGTCGAGAGCAGAGTCGACGGATGCCGTAAACGAGTGGCCTTGTCCTAGATTAGGAATTCCAGCAAAACGTGGCTATCGAACACCTCTCGCAGTGAGTCGCTCTCCGTGGTCGGAAGTAAAAGGACAGCTCATCTTCCAGCTGCAGTATACAATCAGCAGACTATTAAACATACTCAGGGATCCATCTACAAAGGAATTGCCGTAAGGTAATAAGTCAGGTAGAAATGCGAGCTACTATCAACGATCAACCAGTAACTCAGCAGCAATAAAAATACGTCGTGAGGGTCATGAACTCGTAACAAAGCGTCGCACAAGTCCACCAAATCAATAAATATCATCTCTCACCCACATCGCGGACATCAGCGCTTCTCCTGCCCAGCTTTCGCCTTGACATCTCGCCAGAACGCCTCCCATCTTGCGCCCTTATCCGGCTGCGGATTGGGCAACCCTTCATCAGCAACAGGCGTCGACGGTCCATTCGGACCATATACAGCATGCTGCGCCGCAGATATTCTATCCAGCGCTTTAATCAGCGACGGCGTCATGGGCACCGCGCCCGCTGGCGCCACAGCTGTAGAGTCGCTGCGTTTGCTGCCGTCTTTCGATCCCGATGCCGAAGTCTTCAGCGACGCCCGCCGAATAAAATGTGGACTCCACCCAGGCTGTCCCCGCTCCTTCTCCCTCTCCATCCTTTCCTTCTCCACACTAACAGTGACATCCTCTTCATAATCCGAGTACTCCGGCGCATCCCTTGCTAGTGCTTTCGCAATCCCCTTCTTCTCTCTCTCCACGTCGATCTCGTCGACCGCTGTCGTCCCCGACCCTGTGCTGGGCGTTTTTTGCAGGACGAAGCCCGTACGACGAAGTGGTGACAATGGCTTGCTCTTGAGATCGCGCTCGTCTTCAGAGTCGCTGGACAGCTCTTCTACAGCAAGGGGGCGGAACTTGATCGCTTCCCTTGTCCGTTTCCCGAAACCGATGCTCTTCGAGCTCGCTTTCCGCAGGAACGCAGGCTTACGCTCGAACTCGAACACGCCGTCTTGGGCTTCGGGATCCATGACGCTGAGGGACTGCGCCTTGTGCAGCTTTCCGGACATGGGGCCAGGTGAGTAAGGGGGTAAGGAGATATCGCGCTTAGACGTTGAGCCAGCGAAGGAGATGTGGTCGGAGGCGGAAGGAGGGAATAAGGGATCTTTGTCCTCGCTGGTGGTATGAAACCATTTTGCCCACGCCGAGTGCAGCGGCTGGAAGTACCCTGCACGGTCATTTGCGTTGGGCAGGTATTTCGTGTACTGGGCCAGATAGCTATCCCATTTCTAGTTTATCGCGTAAATTAGTAGCGACAGATGATACACTAAGATAGTAGCGCACCTGATCAGGGTTCTCGCCGAGCTGCCTCTTGAGTAGCCAGTCCACTGCCACACCACTGCACAAGAAAAGACAGTACCCGGCACTCAAGCCTTGTTCTTTGCTGACTCCCCACCCGGCTCCGTCGCTTACCCAGAGTCGTTCCCAGACATTCGCCCAAGGAGTCACACCGGCGAGCAGAGCGATGGAGATGACCAAACCGAACGCGCCTGTGGAGGAGCACGCAATGCGGAGGGACCAGTGTTGGACACGGGGGAAGGGGAGAACGACCAAGATGGTAAGGAGGGGGACGAAGATGCAGGCGAGGACGATGCGCGATCGGAGGGAAGGGTGCGCAATAACGGAGATGGACAGTGCGAGAGTGGCGCTAATGGAAAATTATAGGCAGAGAGCGAAAATCAGCTACGACAATGAATGCACGGACATCAGACGACGGACCCGCCTGAGATGCCGGACAGTAAGAGAGCGGCGTATTTCCAGCGGCCCGCGAGAAGGGTCGTAGCTATTGCGGAGAGGACCCATACTGCAAGGAAGGACTTGTGGCCCAGTGCAGCCGAGGATGATACGTTCGGGATAAGGAGCGCAAGGAAGGTGGAGAAGTGGACTGGGTGGATGGTCGCCTGTGAATGACGATACACTTTCACCATGACGTGCCACGTACCTCCAAACGCATAGCCAGATGCCAGACCACCTAGGCCTCCTTCTAGTAGCCAAACGAACTTCCTTTTCTTCGTCGGGATATACGAAGGAGGGGTCTTTGAGTCCATAGCATCTACGCGTGGGGCAAACATCCTCGTCCGATCGAGAGTAAGGAAGGCACCAGCATATGTAAGCAGTAGAGAAAGAAATAACAATGGTAGCGCGTAAGCAAGGGTAAAGGACGTTGTGGGTAGGAGAGAGATGAGGGTCGAGGACTCGGTGGAGTTGGTCATGATTATGGTCGTAATCGGCGTAAAGTCGTGACTGAGGCCTCCAGATGTCGCCAAGTGAAGAGAGAGCTAGTGTACAGCGACGTGCTCGCCGTGCAGGACAGCGGCGGAGGGTTGAGGACGTAGGTCGGGGTCGTCGGGTGGTCTCGTGCGATGAGAGCAGAGAAGTAGCAGTCCCGATTGGGGCAATTTCCGGCCGTATCACCTCATTTCCGAGTTCAGCACACCACTTTACTTCAAGTCCTCCCACCGTTAACTCTCTTTTACTTTTCGAATGAAGTTAGTTCGGCGCATATTTCTGAACTAGAAAAGTTACAGAACCAACGATGACCATAGCTTTCAAGCAGAAGGACTTCTTGAAGGCTATGGGGCACCATTCATGTCCCGGAGCGGCGACTGTGACTTTCCAGGCCAGAGACTGGCTGAAGTGCATATTAGGGTTCTCTTCTGCAGGCGACCATATCTTAAAATTTTCTCTGGCATTCCAATCTGGCTTCGGTGTCCGGCTGTCTGTCCTTCATTCTTTGCGCCATCCTTCCAGCTAGAATATGTTTGGCTGGAAGGAGTACTTGGCATACTACCTGCCATTCACCCTATTGTGAATCTGAACCTGTTTCCAATCGCCCAGTTTCTGAAGCACCGTCGAATCCGTTTATCCTCGACGAGTAAACTTTTTCCCTGTCTCGCGGCTGAACACTGATTGGCTCTTGTTACAGTATGCGAGTGGAACAGGGAGTCACTCCATATCTGGTACAACCCGATGGTCGATGTCGTGATGCCTTGTGCTGTGTTGACCTCTTGTCGACCCTATTAATCCTTCTGTGGATGCTTCTAGTTTTGCGGAAGCATCTGCTTCACCAGCGATGCATACTCCACTGATTTAAAGTCCTTAACGATGCACTTGAGCATACCACCGTGCCTCTCTGGGATCCTCATTCACAACAGAAAGCCAAGCTTGGCCGCTATCGTGATGGCCACCGCTGATCAGTGTTCATGTCTCTCCTTTGCAATTCGGCGCAATGAATGTCAGTGAATGTGGCACTGGGGACAAACTCGGCTTGGACACCCTGGACAAGAAGTCATCAATCAAGTTGTTGGACGCCTTCTTTGATGTGGGAGGGAATTTCACCGACGCTGCCAACCATCAGTATGTGGAACATGCCCCTACTGATTATCTGATAGTGCCGTTTACATGAGACTGATGGTCGCGCAGCCAAGATGAGACCTCAGCAGAGAGTGGGCCGAGACGCGTGGTATCCGATACTAGCTCGTTATCGCCACCAAGGTACGTATAATCATGTTCCTGAGCCCTTTTACTTCTCCATGGTGACATTATATTATTAGTATACCTCCAACTACAAACGCGGTACCGACTCCATTGACATCAAGGCTAGTTATACCAGCAACCATGCGCGTTAGCGTTCGGGGCTCCTTGCGCAAACTTCGGACAGAGTGCGTCGACATCTTGTACTATCTAGCACACGCATATTCCACTGTCTACCTGAATCGGTGTCTCTAAATTGCCGTTTCAATAGGGTGTCTTCGACACTCCTGCACGGATCGTCTCGAAAGCAAATCAGCACACGCGGCTAATGGGGAAGACGCCTTCCGTCAGGGCACCTGGAATGTTATGTCCCGCGACTTCGAGCGCGACTTATTCCCATGTACCGGATGGAAGATAGCACTTTCCCAGTAAAGCTCTGTCCAAAGGTGACGGGAATATCTTGCCGTCACTCGGGTCTTGTACTTGCCTCTTGATGGACGTGATTGCAATCAAGAGCAAGTACTGCTGACGTACAGTTATAACATGTTGCTCCGCCCATAGCTGACATGGCTAAGTGCGATACAGTCAATGCGGTGATAAAAGCTGTCAGACCTCATGCACATGCTCTTACTTACACAAGTTGCTCTCACACGTAGCCTTGAATAAGTATCTGGAAGGAAAGGGAAACATCGAGCCCTTAATTGAGCATGTCGAAGAGGCAAGCCTCCATGACGCATTAGACCTTGAAGCTTTGTTTCGGTAGGGTTTTCGGTCCTTTCGTTCTTCGTAGAAATGGTACCTACACCAGGTAAATTAAATAACGTCATTCGTCTCTTATCCAGCCCAAGTCACTCCCCAAGATATCGCCATTCCTCGGTTAGATCCTCAAAAACAACATCAGCGCTAACACTTCCCCAAGGGTTCAGAATGTTGCTAGAGGGTCTTGAACTGTGCTGGGTTCTAATCTTTTCAGACTATTCAGGGTTAAATACCTAGTAGTGGAAAACTGCATCTTAAGCATTTGAGGGTCTAGATAGTAGAGACCGCAAAACTAACTTGGCGAGTCGAACCGACTGACCTGAGATTATCTAATTTTCATCACTTGCGCAGTGATTTAATCCTGTATATATGGCCCTGCAGGTATCTTACCTGCACTTGCAAACCACATGCGAGAATGTCTATTGTGGCTCAAGCGGCCGTGACTTCAAGCTGTGACCATACTAACGTCACGTGGTGTCACATACTGACGCGTCGGTCCGATCGGTCCGATAGTCTCAGTATACGAGGCTGTGTTCAGCTCCCGTCCGACACACCCACCGACCAGTTTACCGTCCATCGCGCTCCCGCCTCCCGATACAACCTTGCTCGTCGAGGCTGTCTCGGATGGCGTGCACGCTGACGGATAAAAGGCAGCACCTATCGTGAGCAATCCCTTAGATTTTCACAATCTACCCCGAGCACACCCATCCTACACTTATCCTTTTAAACACTACAACCTTTCACAATGATGTCCCATGTCTATAACAGCTTCGGTGACCTCGGCGAGATCTGCCATGAGGGCGCCTTCCTCGAGTTACCCAACACCGACTTGCCTATGTGGAACGTCCTTGGTCAGGATCACCTTTACCTCGACGATGACCAGGTCGAGGACGACACCTATGTTACCTTGGACAACAACGATGTCAACCCTGATGGCAGTTGGGCAGGAAGCCCCTACGAGGAGTTCCTTGTCGACATTCAGAGCGCTCGTCATGCACTCGAGGCGAAACTGGCTTCTGAGCGGGCTATGTGGGAGCATATAGAGATGGAGATGAGGAGGGAGGAGGGAGAGCAGGAGAGGGAGGAAAAGACGGAGGACGTGGACGTCACAGACCAGAGCTTCCTTGCATACTACTATGACACTGGTTCATCCCTTGCGTTGGATATCGACGCGGACGTTTCCCTCCTGGTGGACTACGATTTGAAAGGAGAGATGGAGTCTGAGGGGATGTTGGAGGCGGAAGACGAAGACGAGTCCGAAGAAGTCGCAGGTCCCGTAATGTCGGGTTGGTCAGGAGCTGCGGAGGAGGAGGTCGAGGGTGTGTGGGATGGGGCCGGCTCTGACTGGTCGGCGTAGGGAGAGGAGAGGGGAGAGAGGAGCGGTGGGGGAGTAGGGGGGTGGGGTTGGAGAGAACAGGGAGGTGACGGTACGTATAATGCTGCATCTATATTCGATGGCAAGGCGTCATTCGAGCGGAGCGGCCGCCGTTCGAATGACTCCTCGTCATGATAAAACTAAAAAAAAAACTTCTCCACGTATAGGTACTGAAATTTATAGGTATTCTAGCAAGATTCAAAAGCAAGACGGCATAAACAACTTTTTTTTTTCTCGTTTACCAGTGGCTGACTATTTCTTCCTCTTCCTTTATTATATACAGATTCCTCGAACCTTCCCTTACCTCAAGATCCATATGTATTCAAGACATTGAGTGCGCGATGCCTCCATGCCCCCAACCCCCCCCCCCTTCTACCCTGCGGCTGCAAAAAACCATTGCTTACAATCAGATAGATGCATTCAACACGTCCGTACCGCCTTCCGACAATCAGTAAGTCCTAGCATCCTCTCCTCTTCCGATGAGTCTTGCCTGCGTCCGGCCAGCGTCTGCATTTCTCTCCCATCATTTCCTGCCGTGTGATTCCGAATTCGTTCTGACTACATCTTTGTCGAGATACATCAACTCATTCATCAAGATAGGGGACTCACGAAGAAGGTTCGTGTTCTCATCTTCCCATTCTCCTTCCTGGATCCTCGTGAGCCCGGCCAGCTCATGAGACCGGTTACAATCTCTCTTCTACATCAAAACATTATACTGACTTGCTTATATACCTAGGACACCTAGGACTATAGCGAACTAGGACCGTAGCAAGTTGTCTCTCGGTGAGTTTCACTTCCCATTCTCGCTTTTTAAACTTCCCCATTCTCGACTCTCACGAGTCTTGTGGCGTCCGGCCAAACGTCCACTTGAATCATCGTTTCCATACCATTTTGCTATGCTCTCTGTTAGATATTAGAATCGTTCCTAACTACACTTTCTTTGAGGAATACTTATCTATATTTCGACTACTCAAACTCACGAAGAAAGGTTCGTCATCGCCGTTTCTTTATTCCCGTCGCTTTCCATAGAGTGAACTCTAGCAAGGAAGGCCACCTTGCTAGATTTGCAGTTGATGTTTTATTTGCCTCATATATATTCACCGAGCATATGACTGACATTTTTTTTCCGCATGCCCAGGACCGTCGGAGAGCAAGACAGACGAAACGATGCTCAAGGACTTGAATCAATATGCTTACGCTCGATCGCCGGGAGCGAATGGTGAGTCGATCTTCCAGATGATCGCTTGAGCCGTGCTTGACTTTGTGTTTTGACTTTAGTTACCCATAGAAAGTTTGTGGATGTTTGAGGCCGTCCGCGTTTCGAGTGTATGGTGTTGTGCGGGGTGCGGGACAGATTGTTTGTGAAAATGCATATTTTGTGATAGACTTCTGGAGAAGACTGGTTCTGCAATGACTTGTTTGTAAATGAAGCTCCTAATAATTCTCGAAATTTACAGTCAAGGTGCATGATCACATAGTGCTTAGTGCTTAGCGGTCGCTGCTAGAGATTGTAAGTCATCTCAAACAATACTAAGTGCGTTCAGCACCAGGCTGCTAGTTGCTAGAGTATGCGTGCATGATGCGAGGCACATCCTACGGCTGCGGCAGGGAATCTCAACAAGAGCATACTGCTACGGGGGCGAATGCCAATTCATGAAGAATCATAGCTGTCTACGAGCTCATCGCCTGGCACATCTCACCTCCTAGCAGCTTGCAAAGAGGCAATGCACTCAAACATGGCATTGGCATTCCAACATTCTCCCACATCATGGTGAAGAATCTTCAGGCGCGGAAATAAGCTGTCTAAGTAACGAGCGAGCGACTGCATGTTGTCCTCCTTGTTGTCTGCATGCTGGCACGGCCGTCCCGGGTCGTGCAGGTAAATAGAACGGAGGCCATGGGAGTATGCCGGAGGACAGTCGGGAATCTGTATGGTCGTATCTGCACTAATCGTTAAGTAGAGGAGACGGGGACAATGGCGAGCAAAATGCTCTAGCGCGAAGATGGTTGGTGACGCTGGGCGACGATTATATATGTAATGAACGTATTCCAGCCCCGTAAGGTTTGGCCATGCTAGAGCAATGCGTCGTAGATCCTCATCCTGGGTGTAGACCTGTCTCATGATGGCAAAACCTATGTGCAGCCTTTCAAGGTGTTTGCATTCTAGTAGACTGAAGAAGATATTTCGGGTCAGGATAGGTGTGTCCTCCGGATCATCGTAGTATGACTCCACCTCCAAGACACGCAATGCTGGAAAATTGAACTCGCTGTATAGCGAGTAGTGGAAAGCACTGCTTCCACTGCCCTGGTCCGTTTCCGGGATTAAGGTTAGGTCGATATAGTGGATACGATGTTTTGGGAGGTTCTGAAGAATGGATATTATTGGAGAGATGGGTCCCGAAAGCTCGATAGATTCGAGTCTCGATAGTTCTTGTGTCACCGTTGGGGTGACTGTGAGTTGATCCTCATGTACGTCCATGCAAAGGACAACAAGATTCTTCATCGTGTAGGTGACCAAGAAGTTCATCTTGGTCATCGAGGTATCACCAGGCCGGCTTGGGCCATATATGCCGCCAAACTCTAGGATACGTAGATCGGGTAGCATGCTGATGTATTGGAGACAAACTTCGCTGAGGTACGCAGAGACACGGAGGTGTTGCAGACCTGGGCAATACTTGGTAATTTGGCTTAAGAACTGATGCAAAATCTGCTCAGCAGCATGTCCCATCGGATGAAATTGAAAAATATCGGCGATCTTCAAAGTGGGTGCCACGAAGAGATATATCTCGGCACCTCTAGGTGGTCGTGGAACATCTTCGAGCTCAAATACTCGAAGATTGGGAAGAATACATGATCCTCGCTGCTGACCAAGGTACTCAAAAGCAGACTGAGAGATATCATCGTCAGGACGGTAGCTTATCCAGTGAATGCGACGAGCGTAATTATCGAAGGCCGTCCAGTCTTGAGAAGTGATTTCACCGGATATGATCTGAGGCAAGTAGCATAAAGAATTATGACCAGGACTCGTGCTCAACACTGACTACCTACATATGATTGTGAAACCGTGTCGAATTGAAAATTAGATAGGCAGCAAAGAAGGGGCAGCAACGAGTCCATATATCTCCACAGGGCGTCAAGTGCAGGAGCTGTGAATACTCGACAAGTCAGAGAAGCATTGAGGAGATTCCTCTGCAGGGCTCGCAGGTCGTCAGATTCGGGGCTCGCCCGAAAGAGCCACCGTGCCTCGCGACATTGATTGAGAGAGAGAAAATTGGTTTCGGTAGGGATCTGAACGGCCATGTGTGTCAAAAAGATCTCGCCGAGGATTTCAGGAATTGCAAGTGCTGGGTGCATTGTAGCAACTGTACACTAGGACAGGACAAGAGCACAAGATTCGATTCGAGTTCAGTAAACACTATATAGTCGTGTGAGCATGTGCGGGAGATGCCGGTCCATTTATGAATACCGCTTCGAGGTCGTTGAGTGAATGAGCCACCGCTCGTCGCTGGGGCAATGTCGGAGGACGCTGGACTCGACAATGCACATCTAGCCTCAACGCCGACAGCCTCGACCCCGACCCAGTCAGACTCCAACTCTCGTCTGCGCCCAACCCGCAGCGTATCCTACAGCACGCCTTGGCCCTTCGCCGATACGCCCTCCCACCACAACCACGGTACTTCTTATTTCACGCCACGCGCAGTTTCACCTACCTCGCGCAGACTTACACAACCATCTCTGTCACGAAGCATGTCGGTCAGTTCAACCGGTGGGCGCCGCAGGACCAGCACGAGCGTGAGCAGCTCGCACGTCCCGAACAGGGGGCTCCACGACGATGCTTTGCTCTCGGAGGAGGACGAGGGTAGCGAGGAAGGTCTTGAGGATTACAGGGAGCACAGTCGCGACCGGGGTAAGGCGGTCGACCAGGACGCTGATGACGAGGGCGGGAACGACGACGACGACGACGCCGAGACCGAGCGAGAGGAGGATCCTATCACGCTCAAAGACCGCCAATCGCTGATCAACGTCGAGCACCCGTTCGGTCTGCCCATATGGAAGCCTGCGCTGTACAAGAAGTCCAGGTCAGTTACGCGCTATGCTGACCAGGCTTTGCATTCAGTTCCGTCGGCTCAGGCGGAGAGGCACTTGCTGCCAGGCAACATCTTGTGGACTGTGCTATTCGGATGGTGGATGGCTGCTGCGTTTATGACTCTATCTGGTGTTCTCTATATCGTCCCGAAAGGCGGGAAGCGCTACTCGTCGCTGGTGTTCGGCTTGGGCTGGTATATCCTTTGGCCCTTCGGCAAGTACGTCGCTGGCGATCTACAAGGCTTGGACCTCCAGCATGAGGACGAGGAAGCTCCCCTCACACCGGCAGCTGGTACGTGTACCCCCCCCATTTATATCGTACCATGTACTCAATTTACTACTATAGCAGACATGAACGGTTCCGCGTCAGGCTTGCACGGAACCATCACCCCCCGAACGGCGCATCTCCAACACTCCGCTTCCCTTTCCTGGAACCCGCCTCCCACAGAGCATACCTCCCTTCTCGGCATTCCCGAGTCGCCGGTACCAGCTAAATCCTACGGCGCAACCCCGGCCTCCGAGCATGGCCTCGTCAACCAAAGTACTCTCGACCACTGGCTTGGCAAGGTGATCTATTCGCTCGGTCTCGTCTTCATCATCGCGCCGATCATGCTCGTCGTCTGCGTCGTCTGCTGGGGGCTCGTCGTCACTATACCAATGGCCAAGCTCAACTGGGCGTTGCTGAAGTACATGTTCAGCCAGCCTAGCAATATTAGGTTCTGCGCCGCCCCGGCCCCTGCTATCCTCCCCTCCAACCCGCCCACGGACACGGAGGAGACCGGCGGATCGACCACACCCCAGCAGAGCTTCGTTGTCAAGCCCGCTAGGCTCTCGGAAGGCCAAGCTGCCCCGAGCGGCTGGCCCTCTTCGACAGTCTTACTGTGCACGTATCGCGCGATGGGCTTACAGTACTACAAGTATACTGTCGGTGGCGTGAACATCTTGTTTATCAACCTGCTCCCCTTAGTGTTCTTTGTCATCTTCGACGGATTCGTGCTCCTGCCATTGGTTGAGCGCAGACAGGGACGAGGACAGCACGTACCTGCGTTCTTGGCTGCTGTTGCGTCTCGTGGAGCAATTTTCGTACTGAGCTTGATGAGCGTTATACCGCTGTCGTACTTCATCGGTATGGCTGTCGCCTCGATTTCGGCTCAATCATCGATTGGGATGGGCGCGGTGATCAACGCGACGTTTGGCTCCATTATCGAAATCATTTTATACTCTATCGCGCTGACGGAGGGCAAGGGTCGTCTTGTCGAGGGATCAATTGTCGGGAGTATCTTGGCAGGCGTGCTACTCATGCCCGGCGTGAGTATGTGCAGCGGTGCGATTAGAAGGAAGGAGCAGAAGTTCAACGCGAAGAGTGCAGGAGTGACTAGTACTATGCTGATCATGGCGATTATTGGAACGCTGACGCCGACGCTGTTCTATCAGACGTATGGCAATGTGAGTACTTGACCTTGGTCTAGCTCGACGGGAGCCATGCTGATGCTTAAGTCGGTGATTTTGCAGTTCCAACTTATATGCACTGGGTGTCCTGAAAAGACGTCTGGGTTGAATGCGCCATGGCAGTGTCAGCATTGCCGATATGAGTATCCGGATGTCGCCCGTGATCCATTCTACCAGACAACTGTGAAAACGTTGATGTACTTCTGTGCTACCATACTGCTCTTCGTAAGCTCTACTCATCAGACACCCAAGTTCTACAATTCATCCCCTTCTAGTCGTATCTCATAGGTCTATGGTTCTCTCTTCGCACTCATGCATCTCAGATCTGGCAGAATCCTCAGCAGCTCCTGCACTCTCTTGAGCTCCCAGTCTCCGGTCAGAACCGGTTTTCGATTTACCACAGGCTGATTCCAGGGAGAGACCGCGAGTCTCTCCGCCGTAAGCCGAGCAACGTGACATCTCGTGCTACAAGCACCGTTCCCTCTCGCAGCGAGACACCCGTACCTCGCGCACCGGAGCAAGTCACCGAATCGCAACCTGTTGGGAGCTCGGTCAACCGCCGCGTCTCCTATGCTATCGTGCCGCCCGCCTTAGCCCCCGTTGGATTTACGCCCATAATGGAGAGCGTCGATCACGCGATCAAAAATACTGGCCTGCAGCCCACGCATCTCCCGGAAAATATGACTGCTGACGACTTTACGCGCGCGGTGGCCGTTGCGACCGTGAGTGCCTTGAGGCACCAGCAGACGAGCTCGAGATCTCCATTGCGGACGAGGATGTCCGCGACGGATGTGGAGGAGGCGGGTGGGCATGGTGGACATGATGCACCGTCGTGGAGCAGGACAACGAGTGCGAGCGTATTGTTGGCGTGTACCGCGCTCTATTCGATTATAGCTGGTACGCATCTGGAAAGTAGCTATGAAATGTGGTGGCTGACCACATCTTTAGAACTCTTGGTCGGTGTTGTCGATGTGGTGCTGGAGGGGTCCGGCATCGATGAGAAGTTCCTCGGTATAACGTTGTTTGCATTAGTTCCAAACACGACTGAGTTCATGAATGCGATGGCCTTCGCTATGAATGGGAACATCGCACTGAGGTACGGCGCTAAACATTCCTCAGTTGCAATTCTTGTTAATAACTTATATTCTCTAGTATGGAAATCGGTTCGGCGTATGCCTTGCAAGTATGTCTGTTGCAGATCCCTGCTATGGTCGCCTTCTCTGCTTGGTATAATGCTGGTACGCTCGGCACAATTGCCAATACTTTCACGTAAGTGGGCGCCTATCAAGTGTATCCTGTATAGTCGTCTGATGTCCCTCTCAGTTTGATCTTCCCTCGCTGGGATGTCGTCGTCATTATTCTTTCAATATTCTTGCTCACTTATACGTACATTGAGGCAAAGAGTAACTACTATCGGGGAAGCATACTGATACTAAGGTCAGCATATTTTACTGTCGAATGTATATTATTCATGAGACTGATTCAATATCCCGCCAGTTATCTCGTCCTTACTTCGGGATTCTTCTTTGCTCCTCACCGGGCTAACGCAGAACTCGACTCTATGGTTATTGATCCTCATATCCTTTCAGTCTCGCAATCCCTCTCATTCTTCATTTCTTCGCTGCAGCCCTGATCATGAGCTGCATATGCTATCCAATATCTTGTCACGTCCGCTAAGATCGTTACACGTATATATACAATTGTGCAATACATCTGCAATACAACATCACGGACAAATTGGATTCAGTGCATGCTTTGCAACTTCTCTAGAATGTGATCTATTTCGGATGCTGTTAACTTCAAGGTTTCTGCTTCCACAGTGCCCGACATGATTTTCTTTATGACTTGCTTGGATGAAGGAGAAGGATCCCTCGAGAATGCAAGGTATTGTTCGAGGAAATCACCATCCAAGAAGCCATAAGACAGCTGTGGCATATTGACTCGTGACCTGGGAATCACGGGTGTACGCCAACTATAATATAATGTGAGTTATACCTCTCTCGGGAAGAGGTCCGATGGCAACGTACTCTGAATGAGAGACCCCGCCAGAACCAAGTAGTACACTCGCCATGTTGCGCTCTAGCCCTGTCATATGAAGAGAGAGCTCATTGCCCATCTCAAATACCATTCCTATGCGTCCGGAGGCCGTGAAGAAAAGTTGTCTGGGTTCTATTGGGATTTCCCCAGAAGATTCGGTGGACGATGACAAGGAACCTAAGGGATACTGTGAATAATGTATTATGAACAAGACATGTCGGAAGAGCCATACCTGGAATGAACTTGTTGACCAGATCACCTAAATGGAAAGCACCATCCTTTTGAAGCACCATGCGTCCCTGCTGCTCTCGCTGTAACGAGAATGTGTACAGATTACAATCCACCTAACAAAGACGGTCCTGTCAGACAAGCCACTTCGAAAACTTTAGCTCTCTTACATTTGCTGCTATGACGCTCTTGTCATCCATTGCTTGAATAGCAACAGGCCATAACGGAGAGTAATCCTTCGCTCGTCTCTGAAGCTTGGAGTCCTTCACGTCTAGAATAGATACCGAGCTGATAGCGTCTGAAATCACCAGACCATTCAAACCAGGCACAATACTGCTGAGAACATAGTCGTGGTTCCATTCGTTCACATACTCCAAGTCATGGGTAAGTATGCCTGTAGTAGAAGGTTCAAGACGATATAGAACAACCTGACGCCACCCTCAAAGTTAGAATATGTCGGATCAGAGTTAGCTGTGCAAACGTACTGCTGAATTGACTGCAGCAGCTATCATATCACCGGTCTTGGCCAGCGCGGATATGCAACCCTTGATTTGCGAGGCCGCGGCAAGATATAGACTCCTATTCGATGCAACTCTCTCTGACCCTACGTCGCTGCACAAGAGGAGTAGACGACCACTCGTGGGCTCTTTTTCATCCCGCAGGTTCACTGTGCCGACGCAGAAGCACGGCTGCTGGATGATATCGTTGTCGTAGATCTCCAATGATGTGATCTGTTCTTCGGCGTCACACTCAAACTCGGCCAAAACTTGAATTCATCTGTCAAAATCAACCCATCGGAAATCTGTCAGGGCACATACTTACCTTCAAAGGTTGCGTCATCCATGAGTTTCAGCACACCCCATTCCCGTGTAAAGTCGCCTACTCTCCGCGGCTCTGTCCGTGTGCATGCAACAGCAAATACCTTGCTCATCGCATGATGGACTATTCGATAGGGATTGTCCAAACCAAAAACAAACTTGATAACCACGCCCAATGAGCCTGTTTTCTGGTGCCAAAAAAAGTGATGTACTCACTGACCGAATGTGCATCTTGTCCAAATGCCCCATATCTCCAATCGTCAACCCACTATTCGTGGCAAGTACAATTGATGACCGGAAATAATCTGTATTCAATGGTGCCATGGCAACCACGCCCTGTCCTCACTCACATCAGTTCTCGGCCCATAACACTTCAAAATCCCGGCTCACTTTGACCAACATGGGTGCCGTCTGCAACCTTCCCTTGTCCCAAAATACCACCCCCGCCCGACTTGCACAGGCAAACACGCCCCTCTTCCCATCCACCTTGCATGGCGTCAGCGTCACTGGTCCGCTTCCAAACGAGAATACTCTCTTTTCCGACAGCGTAGCATCCTTATAAACATAGGCGAGCGCTGTGCCATCCGCCAGCCCGACCAGTAGGTGTGATAGGTCTTGCCACTCTCTCGTCGCGCTAGAAGACAAGCTGAAGTTGTGAAGCAGCAGCGAACGCGGGAGACTTGGGAGAGACCCAGTAGTACAGACAGGAGTGAGGTAGCTCTGCGCGCTGGTGATAGAGAGTATCTTCACTTCGTTCGTATCCCAAAATGCAACCGCTACCTGCGTGGCGTAATACTTCGACGAGTCCATAGGCAAACACGAGATAGCAGCAATCTCCGCGCCTGCCTCAAAGGATCTGTGTCTGTAAATAGATATGAAGGTAAGTAACTACAGTCACATACGAAGGACGAGTACCTACCCAGCAAGATTGAACCTATTATCCTCCCCAAGGTTCAATACAACTACCTTCCCGCCATTCAAGCCGAGCACCACCTGGCTCGCATTCACACTGGCCGCCACGATCTCGCTATACCTCCCCGTAGGCCCCTCAAACTGCGGCGTCCACAGCTCCCCTGTAGCTGAGAACGTCTGTAACGCCTCATCGAACTCCAACAAAGCCACCTTCGCGGGGGTTACCTGTACGACAAACGCAGAGTCGGTATAGGAAGAGCCTGACTGGCCGTTCTTGCGGGTGCGCCGCGCCACGTTGGCGACGGCGAGGGTGCGCGTGTCAGTAATAAACCCGCTTGTTGAGGAGCTGAGGTGGGTGAATGTCTCGGAGTCGTCGACGCGGAGAATATGCGTTCCAATAGGCGTAGTGACCAGAATGTGTGAATGGAGTCTACAAAATCAATCTTGAGTACCCGGTTTTAAATTTGAGGTAGTGGAGACTGACGAATCCGCAAACCTCGACCTTAACGGCCAAACCCCCGTCACATTCCCCAGTCCTCTTAACGCAGCCACTTCATTGAAATCCGCGCCATTCCTAATGACCTTCAAGGATCCTGTGTTCCTCCCACCAGAGCAAGTCACGATCGTTGTCTGCAGTGGCACACCCCACCCCACGAATTAGTCAGCACCCAGCCTTACTGGTGAAAGGAACGTGAGAGACGCGCCTGACCACTGTCTTCTAAATCGACCAGCACCGCATCCAAAATCGGTGCCACGTTCGTCCAGTTCATCATCTCCTCTACGAATCCTCCCTTCGTCCTCACCACATAGCCACTTACATCCCCCTCTTCGGCTTTACCCTTTCCCTTCTTCCCGCTTGTCCTGGTCGCTGAGAGAAGTTCTGAGGGGGAAATAGACGGGATCTTGGGCGGGATGGGTAAAGTGTCGGTATCAACGGAGGATATGGGAGAGGTGTGGATGCGTAGGAGTTGCGAGTCGCCGAAGTGTGAGCCGAGGAAGAGCGTTTGGGAGGTTAGATAGGTTAGGGATTTTGGTGGGGAGGTCTTAACACACAGGTACAAGTTAGGAACTTAGACTCAGACTAGATCGGCTTGAGCTCACCTGACCGAGTGGGAGAAGTATCAACGTAGACTGTTCCGTATCCACGCTCAACAGCGCCAGCCTTCCGAACCTATCTCCCAGTAGAACCCGTCTCCCCTCCTCGTCTACATTACACCACCTGCCAGACTCTATCAGACACCCTTCTTACCCGCTTCCGTGACAAGCGCTAGAGAAATTAGTACTCACGCAGTGACCTCACTCCACGGCCACTCCACGGCCGCTCTGGGCTTCCTCCTCTTCCTCTCCCTTGCCTTCTCCACCTCCCGCGCCCGCTCCTTCTCACTCTTATTTTCACTCCGTTTCTTACCCTCGAGCCGCCTCCGCTTGCCCTTATGCCTGTCCTGCAGATCCTGGCTAGCCAGTTCGTAGAATAGCACCTTCCGTCCGCCTACCACTAGCACGCCACCACCAAACCCTTCCTCTGTTCCAGATTCATGATTAGGTGAAGGAGGAATTGGGATGAGAATAGGCGGGGGGTCGATGGTAAGGAAGGTGCTGGAAGACAGGGTAGTAGCCGGGAGTAGTGTTGAGGGCGTCGAGAAGATCTCGTAGTCGGAGAGGCTGACGTCTCGCGAAAGGAGTTGCAGTTTTCCTTCATGGGTGACAGCGAGAAGGGCGAGGCAGTGGGTGTCGGAAGACGTGGGGAGGAAGCACATGGACAGTAGATTCAGCTCAGGGAACCTAACGATATCAGCAATCAGGACTGTAGGAAAGTAATGACAATGGTATAAACGTACTGTGCATCAAAGTCGCTCTGGTACGTCCCGTTGTCGAATGACACCACCTTGAGCTTCCCGGCGTAACATGTCGCCACTGCTACTTGTCCCTCCGGATGCACGAGCACGTCTGTAAAAGTCTCTTGCACGGTAGCAAATCGTTCACTCAATGTCAATGACTTATCGACTCTCAGCTCCGCTTGCCCCGCAGAGCTCGTGGAGAGCGATAGGACGTATAACCGCGGGTCTGGATGATCAGTGAGGACAATCACGTTCGAGTACGTCGATCCCTGCGACGCCAGTCAGTACACACATTTTTGTGACGAATCGGATGCAAAATGGCGGTCAACACGCACATATCGCGGCAGCTCCTTCACCGCCAATACCCGTCCCCATATCTCGAGACTACACTCATGTCGTGGTCCGTCCTCATGCAAGGAATGCACCTCGATTCTGTCGGGCTTAGCAAGGACAAGATGCTCTATGTCGGTGGACAGCCTGCACCCAACTGACGCAACAACGGACGAAGGAGGGTGGAATGTGGTAACGACCCTCATGGTGAAACGAGAAGGCTTACGGATGAGCGTACGCGAACGTCCTGCTTAGATTAGAGCCATCAATCCGGGGTAGATCAACTCTGCCACACATCATAACTAAGTCGTAATCACATACAATATTGATTCACCGTTACTTGGACACCACGAGACTCTTTCAAGTGAGGTACTCTGATTTTCCATCTTTTATTTCAATTTTTGCGAACCATACCCAGACCATGACACATCGCCGTTCAGATCCCTACATATGGTCTGGGTGCTCCCCCTTCTTTGCTGCCCATCTACCTTTCAACTTAACCTCTCAAGATAGGACTGCATTCGAAAATTGCGCCCGCTGCATTCGCTGGATAAGCCACTGGCATTGTCCTGGCTTTGATGTCGATCAGTCTGTGTTCGAGTATCTTGATCAGCAGCGCGGATCATGCATTAAGCTTCCGAATCTTCGAGTCTTTCAACTGCCGAGATATATCTCTTTGTGGCACCCACTCTAAACATTGCCAATATTTCTCAATTCTATCGTATAGAACATGCTATACTGAGCACATTTTGTATCAGTTCTTAAGCCGTATCACCCAGGTCTGCGGCACCTCCTTGTCTCCGCGTACCTCAGCGAAGATTCTCTACAATTGATCAGCATGCTACCCGATCTACGCATCCTGGAGTTTGACAGCACCAAAATGAAAGCTCTTCGTCAGAAAGCGGAATGTCGCAGACGATGAACTCGTCAACAGCCATGAATATTTGCCGCCATCCCCCCGCCCGGTAGCAGTATGCTTTTGTTCAGATTCCCTGCCGCGAGCTGTAGGATGTGCCTCGCATTTTGTACGCGTTCTGCACCAACTAGCAGCCTGGTGCTGAACACACTGTATTGATTGATATGACTTACAGGCTCTAGTAGCGACCGCTAAGCACTATGTGTCGGTGTGAGAGCTCGTCCTCATGCTAGAAGTCCAAGCTTTGTAGATCGCCAGCGACGTACTTGCCGAAGGGCCAAAGGATGTACCAGCCCAAGCCGAACACCAGCGACGAGTAGCGCTTCCCGCCTTTCGGGACGATATAGAGAACACCAGACAGAGTCATAAACGCAGCAGCCATCTACCATCCGAATAGTAAAGTCCACAAGATGTTGCCTGGCAGCAAGTGCCTCTCCGCCTGAGCCGACGGAACTGAATGCAAAGCCTGGTCAGCATAGCGCGTAACTGATCTGGACTTCTTGTACAGCGCAGGCTTCCATATGGGCAGACCGAACGGGTGCTCGACGTTGATCAGCGATTGGCGGTCCTTAAACGCTGTAGGGTCCTCCTCTCGCTCTATCTCGTCGTCGTCGTCGTCGTCGTCGTCATCCCAAAGATGGTTGTGTAAGTCTGCGCGAGGTAGGTGAAACTGCGCGCGGCGTGAAATGAGAAGTGCCGTGGTTGTAGTGAGACGGCATATTGGCGAAAGGCCAGGGTGTGCTGTAGGATACGCTGCGGGTGGGATGCAGACGAGAGTTGGAGTCTGATGGGGTCGGGGTCGAAACTGTCGGCGTTGGGATTAGATGTGTATTGTCGAGCCCAGCGTCCTCCGGCATTGCTCTAGACAGCAACGACGAGCGGTGGCTCATTCACTCAACGACCTCGAAGCGGTATTCATATATGGACCGGCATCTCCCGCACATGCTCACACGACTATAATCGAATCTTGTCTCGCTGCTCTTGTCCTGTTGCTGTACTTGTGTACAGTTGCTAAAATGCACCCAGCACTTGCAATTCCTGAAATCCTCGGAGAGATCTTTCTGACGCACATGGCCGTTCAGATTCCTACCGAAACCAGCTTTATCACACTCAATCAAGGTCCCGAGGCACGGTGGCTCTTTCAGAAGAGCCCCGAATCTGGCAACCTACGAGCTCTGCGGAGGAATCTTCTCAATGCTTCTCTGACTTGTCGAGTATTCGCAGCCCTTGCACTTGACGGCCTGTGGAGATATATGGACTCGATCTTCCCCCTTCTTTGTTGCCTATCTAATTTTCAATTTGACACGGTTTCACAATCATATGTAGGTAGTCAGTGCCGAACACAAGTGCTGGTCATAACTCCTTATGCTACTTGCCTCAGATCATATCTGGTGAAATCACTTCTCAAGACTGGATGGCGTTCGATAATTACGCTCGCCGCATTCACTGGATAAGCTACTGTGCTGGCCGTGATATCTCTCAATCTGTTTTTGAGTATCTTGGCCAGCACAGAGGATCATGTATTCTTCCCAATCTTCGAGTATTTCAGCTCCAGGATGTTCCTCGACCACCTAGAGGTGCCGAGATATATCTCTTCGCGCCACCCACTTTGAAGATTGCCGATATTTTTCAATTTCATCCGATAGGACATGCTGCTGAGCAGATTTTGCATCAGTTCTTAATCCAAATTACCAAGTATTGCCCAGGTCTGCGTCACCTCCGTGTCTCTGCGCACCTCAGCGAAATTTGTCTCCAATACGTCAGCATGCTATCCGATCTACGTATCCTGGAGTTTGGCGGCAGATATGGCCCAAGCCGGCTTGGTGATACCTCAGTGACTGAGACGAACTTCTTGGTCACCTACACGATGAATAATCTTGTTCTCCTTTGCATGGACGTACATGGGGATCAATTCACAGTCTCCCCAACGGTGATACAGGAACTATCGAGACTCGAATCTATCGAGCTTTCGGGACCCATCTCTCCAATAATATCCATTCTTCAGAACCTCCCAAAACATCGTATCCACTATATCAAGCTGACCTTAGACCCAGAAACGGACCAGGTCATTGGGGGCAGCTCTCTCCACCATTCGCTATTCAGCGAGCTCAATTTTCCGGCATTGCGTGTCTTGGAGGTGGTGTCATGCTACGATGATTCGGAGGACGCACCTATCCTTACCCGAGATATCCTCTTGACCCTGCTAGAATGCAACCGTCTCGAAAGGGTGCTCATAAATTTTGACAACATCAGTGATGTCTATACCGAGGATGAGGATCTACGACGCATGGCGCTAGCATGGCCAAATCTTACGCGGCTGGAATTTGGTTATTGCTTATATGGCCGTTACCCAGCGTCACCAACCGTCTTCGCGCTGGAGCATTTTGCTCGCCACTGTCCTCGTCTCATCCACGTAACGATCAACGCAGATACGAACGTACAGATCCCGGACTGTCCTCCGGCATACTCCCATGGCCTCCGTTCCGTTTACCTCCACAGCCCGAGACGGCGTGCAGGCGACAAGGACAACATGCAGCCGCTCGCTCGTTACTTGGATAGCTTATTTCCGCGCCTCAAGATTCCTGACCGTGATATGGGAGAACGTTGGAATGCCATATTTGAGTGCATTGCCTCTTCGCAAGCTGCTAGGAGGCGAGATGTGCTAGGCGATGAGCTTGTGGACAGCCATAGTTCTTCATGAATTGCCTTCACCCCGCGGGATAGCAGTATGCTCTTGTTGAGATTCCTTGCCGCAGTCGTAAGATGTGCCTCGCATTATGCACGCATACTCTAGCAACTAGCAGCCTGGTGCTGAACGCACTTAGTATTGTTTGAGATGACTTACAGGCTCTAGTAGCGACCGCTAAGCACTATGCGATCATGCACCTTGACTGTAAATTTCGAGAATTATTAGGAGCTTCATTTACAAACAAGTCATTACAGAACCAGTCTTCTCCAGAAGTCTATCACAAAATATGCATTTTCACAAACAATCTGTCTCGCACCGCGCACAACACCATACACTCGAAACGCGGTCGGCCTCAAGCATTCACAAACTTTCTATGGGTAACTAAAGTCAAAACACAAAGTCAAGCACGGCTCAAGCGATCATCTGGAAGATCGACTCACCATTCGCTCCCGGCGATCGAGCTTAAGCATATTGATTCAAGTCCTTGAGCATCGTTTCGTCTGTCTTGCTCTCCGACGGTCCTGGGCATGCGGAAAAAAAAATGTCAGTCATATGCTCGGTGAATATATATGAGGCAAATAAAACATCAACTGCAAATCTAGCAAGGTGGCCTTCCTTGCTAGAGTTCACACTATGGAAAGCGACGGGAATAAAGAAACGGCGATGACGAACCTTTCTTCGTGAGTTTGAGTAGTCGAAATATAGATAAGTATTCCTCAAAGAAAGTGTAGTTAGGAACGATCCCAATATCCAACAGAGAGCATAGCAAAATGATATGAAAACGGTGATTCAAGTGGACGTTTGGCCGGACGCCACAAGACTCGTGAGAGTCGAGAATGGGGAAGTTTAAAAAGCGAGAATGGGAAGTGAAACTCACCGAGACAACTTGCTACGGTCCTAGTTCGCTATAGTCCTAGGTGTCCTAGGTATATAAGCAAGTCAGTATAATGTTTTGATGTAGAAGAGAGAATGTAACCGGTCTCATGAGCTGGCCGGGCTCACGAGGATCTGGGAAGGAAAATGGGAAGATGAGATCACGAACCTTCTTCGTGAGTGCGCCTATCTTAATGAATGAGTCGATGTACCTCGAAAAAGATGTAGTGAGTAAAATGTCATATGGAAGATGAAATGTAATCGGTCTCATGAGCTGGCCGGGCTCACGAGGTTCCGGGGAGGAGGATGGGAAGATGAAAGGACGAACCTTCTTCGTGAGTCCCCTATCTTGATGAATGAGTTGATGTACCTCGACAAAGATGTAGTCAGAAACGAATTCGGAATCACATGGCAGGAAATGATGGGAGAGAAATGCAGACGCTGGCCGGACGCAGGCAAGACTCATCGGAAGAGGAGAGGATGCTAGGACTTACTGATTGTCGGAAGGCGGTACGGACGTGTTGAATGCATCTATCTGATTGTAAGCAATGGTTTTTCGCAGCCGCAGGGTAGAAGGGGTGTGTGTGTTTGGGGCAGGGAGGCATCGCGCACTCAATGTCTTGAATGCATATGGATCTTGAGGTAAGGAAGAGTTCGAGGAATCTGTATATATATCACTATAATAAAGGAAGAGGAAGAAATAGTCAGCCACTGGTAAACGAGAAAAAAAAAGTTGTTTATGCCGTCTTGCTTTTGAATCTTGCTAGAATACCTATAAATTCAGTACCTACACATGGAGAAGATTTTTTTTTAGTTTTATTATGACGAGGAGCTATTCGAACGGCGGCCGCTCCGCTCGAATGACGCCTCGCCATCGAATATAGATGTAGCATTATACGTACCGTCACCTCCCTGTTCTCCCCAACCCCAACCCCCCTACTCCTCCGCAGCTCCTCTCCCCCCTCTCCCTACGCCAACCAGTCAGAGCTAGCCCCATCCCACACACCCTCGACCTCCTCCTCCTCCGCAGCTCCTGACCAACTCGACATTACGGGACCTGCGACTTCTTCGGACTCGTCTTCGTCTTCCGCCTCCAACATCCCCTCAGACTCCATCTCTCCTTCCAAATCGTAGTCCACCAGGAGGGAAACGTCCGCGTCGATATCCAACGCAAGGGACGAACCAGTGTCATAGTAGTATGCAAGGAAACTCTGGTCTGTGACGTCCACGTCCTCCGTCTTTTCCTCCCTCTCCTGCTCTCCCTCCTCCCTCCTAATCTCCATCTCTATATGCTCCCACATAGCCCGCTCAGAAGCCAGCTTCGCCTCGAGTGCATGACGAGCGCTCTGAATCTCGACAAGGAACTCCTCGTAGGGGCTTCCTGCCCAACTGCCATCAGGGTTAACATTGTTGTTGTCCATGGTAACATAGGTGTCGTCCTCGACCTGGTCATCGTCGAGGTAGAGGTGATCCTGACCAAGGACGTTCCACATAGGCAAGTCGGTGTTGGGTAACTCGAGGAAGGCGCCCTCATGGCAGATGTCGCCGAGGTCACCGAAGCTGTTATAGATATGAGACATCATTGTGAAAGGTTGTAGTGTGCAAAAGGGTAAGTGTAGGATGGGTGTGCTCGGGGTAGATTGTAAAAATCTGAGGCATTGCTCACGATAGGTACTGCCTTTTATCCACCAGCGTGCACGCCATCCGAGACAGCCTCGACGAGCAAGGTTGTATCGGGAGGCGGGAACGCGATGGACGGTGAACGCGGCGGTAGTCGATGGATGTGTCGGAAGTGTTCGAACACAGCCTCGCATACTGAGACTATCGGACCGACGCGTCAGTATGTGACATCACGTGGCGGCAGTATGGTCACAGTCATTCCTGCTTTGAGCCACAGTCCACATACTGTTGAAAACTATCTAATATACATGTTCCGAGGTCAAGCAGAGATTCTGGCTGCTGCACTCTGCCTGCGATGTCGAGACTACACCAGATAACCACATCTAGGTGATGAACTTGAATTAGACAATGTTGCCGGTGCTAGATTGGAGGCTGCTCTATAGAGTCTTCTATAGTTCCATTACCAGCTCGTTAGTACATGTGCAGACGTTAAAGAACCAATTAACAAATACGTGTACGGTGATGCAACTTAAATCTCCCGAAGTGCCATCGTCCCATCCTCATTCATGATCACATCCTCTCCACCGTCCTCATCCTCAGATCTCTGGTCCGCATTGACCACGTATTGATCCAACAATGTCGTCACGGCCGGTTTTCGTATCGCTTCCTTTTCCAATGCTTTGGGTTTCCGTTTCGCTGGTGGCTCGCCCTGGACGACTGTTTGCATGATCTCTGAAAGGGAGAAATTGTGTTCGCAATGAGGTACGATCTGCACTCAAAAGGAACCCCAACCATCTAGGAAGACGAACTCGTCTGCTCTCCGTACCACTGACACTACTTCAAGCATCAGTGCCGCATCAACAACACCAGAAGGCGCGGCAGACGTACGCATGTCCCTCTGCTGTACTGTCGTCCTCCTCTCCCTCTGCGCAACCCTTTGGACTGCCTCCATCAACTGCTTGACGAATTGCTCTGTCGCGATTGATATTGCCAGCACAGCTTCCCTCTGCACCATAATCAGTTCCTACATATCCACAGATCAATGTTAGTCCTGCGGATACAACGAAAACTTGGCCAAGTATTGTACGCACCTCATCCGCTTTTAAAATTCTCTGCACCCTCGCCATAGGTAGCGGTGATGTCCCAGCCGCCCTTGAGTACGGAACCGGCTGTTTCTTCTCTCGTTTCTTGGGCAGCGCCGTTTGGTCTGTTCCATTCAAGGGAGTCTGAGTAGTAGTAGCAGCTGATTCGCCTTCCGGCAGCATCCCACCCTGCTGCGACTGTGTTTCCTGTACATCGAGAGTCACGGCTTCTTGAGTCTGTAGAGTCTCATCGTCTTCGATGTCTGCCGAGCTCATGGTGATAGAGGTGAGAAGTGGACAGACGCGTGGACGCGTCAAGCGAGGATGAGTCGCGATCGAGGGCGCGCCACAGACGCGTCCTGGATTGCTCCCGTACATCCGGCCACAGATGGTTTTCGATTCACATGCCACTACAGAAAGCCACTCTCGAATCGTAGAGGACTATAATACTAATCCCGCTCTAGCTTCACAAGCGACGCAAATCACAGATGCGCTCGTATCCTCTTTGCTAGCTCCTCTCCCTCCTCCTCCTCTAACTCAGTCCTACTCTCAAACTCCTTCCTATGCATCTCCTTATGGCTCAGTACCTGCTTTGTCCCTGCCTCATTCATAGGAGGCGAGATCTTGGTCGAAGAGTCGAAGGTGGGTGCCGGGATAATGTGGTAGTGGACCTACATGGAGAAACTATCAGCAGAAGGCTTATAAGAGGTAGAGTGGACGCTACAGACATGGGGTACCGCTTGTGCATACTCCTGATTACACACTACGTTCAATGCTGTATTCCCTACCGCTTCCCGTATACCCCTAGTATCAGCACCTCGCTGTCACTCTTCAAGCCAAACAAATGACTCACCCTTAACCAACGCCCCCGCCACTTTACTCACCACCTCCCCAACAGCCGCTGCATCCTCTCCAGGGAGCTCACTGACCCTCTTCACATGCCTCTTCGGGACCACGAGCGTATGCCCCGGCCTCAACGGCAGAATATCGAGGAACGCGACCACCCGCTCGTTCTCGTACACTCTGAACGCTGGGCTGTCGCCTGCTACGATGCGGCAGAACGGGCAGTCTGGGTCTGTTTGCCAGGAGGGAGGGGCAGCGCGCGAGACGTGGTCGCGGATGATAAAGGACGTCATGCATTCATGCCGCGTCCCCGCCCACAGGTCGCGTCATATATTTTACATTCCAGGATGAGCATGAAATGCGAGCAATAGCCGAACTTTATTGTATCTCCAGCGTACATGTAGCAAGCGCCCTCGAGCAGGCCAGCCAGCACGAGGCAGGCAACGAGTGTGAGTATATAGACTACCGAGTAAAGTAGAGGAGGTTCGGGATGAAGGAAAAGACAAAGTGAAACCGCATGTATCCTGCCTAGTCCGCCCGCATACTAATTATACAATGAATTATAATGGTTTGTTCTGCCGCCTGCCTGAAAAAGAAGAGGATAAGACTACAAGCTCGCAAGCACGTGAAAGAGATCGGGTGAGAATGAAGGCAGAGCGCAACGGAAATCAAATGAGACAAATCTCCAGCACGACACATCGACGACACATAACTTGAGGCTAAGAAGGGATTATAGGAACCCACTCTCTTGCAACAGCCTCGCCATCTTCTCGTCATCCCTCTCCCTCGGCTCTCTTTCCAGACTAAGCTGCCAGAACTGTTCATCGTAGTCGAGAGGCGCATTGAACTGGTTCAGATTCTCCTCTACATACGCGAGAATTACCGGCACGGGTTGGAAGTTGTACGGCCGCGACTGCCATCGTTTGATCTCCTGGATGACCTCGGCGACACGCTGCCGCTTACGGAAATTCACGAGGTTGCCGTTGAGGGTATCGACGTTGCCGTCGCCGATAAAGGTGAGATCGCTTAGGTAGATGCCTAGAGGAATCCAAAGTTAAAGGGTGAATCTGTACAAATCTGGAAGAAGATCATACCGAAGAAGGGAACACATGGTGGAGTGACTTTCGCCAGTGTGGCTCGGTACGCCCCGTAGTTTTTATCAGTGTTGATGTGGCTAGTCTGCAACTGATTCATGAATCTCTGGCCAACTTGCTCCCATGTCCGCTTCAACCGAATGATCGGCGAGGCGTTCAATCCGGAGACGATGGCTGCCATACTCGAGAAGTTATGGAGCGTACGGCAGCGCTGCATTCGACGGTTGATCAGTCATAGTATGGAAAGTATGCACGACTGTACTCACATCCGCTGTGTTAATGAAATGCTTGACAGCAGCAGCCCGCTTCCGCGAGTCCTCCTTAGCCAGGACAGCGTCCTTGACCCAGTTCGCAATCTGATAAGATGTGACATCATGAGATCCAACACCTCATATAAGGTCCGACGTACCCTATTGAACGTCTGAATGAAGTCCGATATGCTATCGTTGTGCTGCCCCGACATCTTCGACCGTTGGAGACATTCGGTGGCCTTGATCTTCATGAACATCTTGCTCTCGAGAATTGTCAGCTGTCTCGCGAGCTCAAGCGGATCGATATCGAGAAGTTTCAGCTTCTTGTTCGACTTGGGGACGATGGGCTGGGGTGGTGATTGCGAGAAACCGGTCGTCATCTTGATAGTCGGTTCCCCGCCCCTTTGCTGTATTTAACAGTGAGAATTCAGTCTCGTGCCTGAACTTAGGATCTTACAATACGCTCGATGTTGATCAGAAGTTGCTTCGCGCCAGAGTACTGGATAACTCGTGGATCGGATACAAAGCCCTTGATCCGGTCAAGGATATAAAGGTCTTCTTTCTCAAGGAAGCCTTCCTCAGTGGTCATTGATTTGAATGTATTCAATACCCTGCAAGCTTCCTGATTAATGGTTATCATGCAAATACTGCAAAATGCTTACCGCGCTCGGACGATAGTCTGCTTGAGCTTCACCCACTCTTCCCGTTCACGAGAATTAAGCTCCTCCGGAGGCTGAATCCAGAACCGCTGCACAAGCAAATCGAATAATTCATCCAATGTAGTGAATGACTTATATGTTAGGAGGAAGATTTTGTTGTAGTTGGGGTCTGGGCATGGTCACCACGACATTAGCTGAATCTCAATATATAGGAGTAGACTCCTCACCTCCATGTTCGTGAGCAGTGAGCCGCTGCACAAGCTGTCGTATTGTTCCAGCACGAACAGTGCCATCAGGCTCGATCAAGATTTCGTTCGCATCGTACGTCGGCCGTAGGTACCAAGGTTTCGTGTTCATGTGCATCTTCTCCGCCACACCTCTTGGCACTTCATCGCCGAGTAGTTGGCGAAGCTTATTGGGACGCGACGGGGATTTACTTGACATGCCCGGCACTATGAGAATTTGATCAGTAACAAAGTTGAGATCCCGGGCCGTAAGATATTACCCTCGTCCTCGAATATCGAGTTGGTGTCCTCCGTAGGGGACATCGACAGTGTTGGCGACGCAGGGCTCACAAGAGTATCAATAGATGTTTCCTGACTAGACCACATCGGATTGGCTGGTAGATCTCCGTTACTATCCGTGCTGTAGCTATCCGTGGTTCCCAGCGTCCGGCCAGACGCCTTGCTGTACATGGAATCTGGGTTCGTGTTGAGACGAGCACGAGGTTTACTGAATGCAAGTTCGGTGTCCACGATGTCGTCAGCCTCAGATTCCAGAAAGGAGTCAGAGAGGGAATTGATGTCGCTACTATAAGGGGTTTCTGTGGCATTGAGGCGAGGTATCTCGGCGTCGATGATTTGCTGATAGTCAGGGCCAGCTAGTTCGGCCTGATCCTGACCGACGACGAGCAATGCTTCGAGAGAGTCCAGTACCATGCTCAGATTAGATTTCATAGACGTCGCCAAGCTGTCAAGCTCATCCAAGTCCGGTGCCTCCGATTGCACAGACATGTACTGTGATGACGCCAGTAACACGATGCCATCATCGTAAAGAGTCTGCGCTGCAGCTTCCAGAGTGCGGAGAAGTAGACGACCCTTATCAGCAGCTTGCAGATAAGCATCCTCTTGTGGAGGAAGAGCAGAGCTACGGAAAATACCATACACGTCTACGTGGCGCTTTATGGAGACATCACCTATGTAGCTAAGGAAAGCCGTCAGATGTGTCACAATGGCTTGACACTTGGATGCAACCGCATTTACTGCTGCTTGCAAAAAATTTAATCATCGTTATCAAATAGAGTATGATGAGACAGTCGCTTACTCGGGGACGCAGCGAACTGGCTTAGGTTGATCATTAGATGTCGGATCTGGTCATCGATTCGCGATTGCAGCTCCCGAGCATTGCTAACGACATCAGAAGACAACACTTTGGACGGAGTCTTCTCCCCACCAGCCGACTGGATAAATCCAAAGCCCTTCCAGCTACCACCAATGCCTGCTCCGGGAAGCCCAAGGCCTATATTGGACGTCGAGTAGACGCCATGCAACCGCTTTGGTGGGAGCTTCCTTCGGCGCTCTTCGGGGGCCATCTGATTATGATATTTCTGCACCTCCAGTACGAATGAAACGATCGCCCTTTCCAACTCTGCAGCATCGGCCTCGATACGGTTGGGCGTCTCGTTAGTTGATGGGCCGGAGTCGTATTGCATTGCACGAGCAGAGAGCACGAGCTTGGAAAGTGTAGCTGTAACCTTTCGCTGCGCGGGCTTGAGATGGTTCTGTAGGCCTTCAGCGGTTGGATTGAATTTATAATCGCGGCCGCTGGGAGGAAGGGCAGCTGCGGGAATGTGACTGGATGGAGGGGTCGAAACATAAAGGAGGTTGCGGATAGAGAGGACAACACTGAGCACGCTCCTGTCAAGAACATCATCCGGTTCTCGACTTCGTGTCATGCCGTCTAGTCGCATGCTGTCCGCCACAGCTGCGATTGCCTCGCGAGCTATGGTGGACAAACCAGTGACGGATTCTGGTGGATGAGGTTCCAGTGCTTGCTGCAAATCTTGTGCAAGCCGATCTGCTGAAGTCAACTCAGCTATGCTATTCCGCTCCAGAGAACGCGCTTTATGACCATTGGTGTTTGCGTAGCCATTAGTAGATATTGACCGCTGCGTGCTTGAAGTGAGTGACCGTTCACGCTCCCGCGGATGCACGTCTGAGTCGTCTGAGTATGTGCTCGTACGGTCGCCGCGGCCTCGAGTGCGCGATACAGTCGACTCTGACTTCATCCTGCCAGACGCTACGATGGTGTCACGATTACCCGGAGTGTCATCGTAGCCCAGTTCACGGGCCATTTCGTCGTCACTGGTACCCGAGTCCACGGACGGCAGAGTCCACTGCCACTGACCAGTTACCTTGTTGTAGTAATAATACGACAAGCCGTCGTCGGCTAATCGCCTTACCCATGGTTCGGGCGTCCCAGTCCGTTTGGCTATGCCAAACCCTGCTGGTCTAGTGGGATCAAGTTGAGCGCGGGTGCCTATAGGTGCTCCGTTCCCTGTAGCTGCACCCGTCGTAGGTCCGCTACTTGGTCCCGAGCGGGAGCTAGAAGGAGATGTCAAGGTCGTGATATCAGCAGTTGCCATACTCTCTACGTGCTCAGGAGGAAGGTCTCGCGAGTGTTCTCCCGTTTGTGTGTTTACATAGAAGATCTGTCAGTTCAAAGTGTGAGTTGGTTTCCTACCATGCCCATAGACCTTCGAATGATACGCACTTGACCGTCAGGAGTAACCTCTGGGACCCAGAAATCGCTAGGCTGCGTCCCACCTCCCATAGCCGAAGTGGCGAGCTCTCGCATAGCGTCTCGACCACTCGAATAGTCTATGTCCCCCTCGAGCCATTCGCTTTCGGATTGAGGCTGCCCCCTGGAAAGACTGTGCGCCAAATCCACGACAGAGGCGGTATCTGACGTGAGACCGTTTTGGATGCCAGGCGCCTCGGAACCACCAAGAGCAGTTTCTGCTTCTTGCTCTGTGATAATTGTCACGTAGTTCGAAGGAAACCAGCCCCGCTCCTCGCCCAGCAGACCATCCCACCAACCAGAGTCGAGTCGAGTAAGGACCTCGATGATATCGTTCCTGCGGAAAGAGAGAGCAGATGCATCCTGGGCCTCGTAGTCATAGAGTGCCCTGCAAAAGAAAGTCGTGATAAACTGTTCCTCCTCCGCAGGCCGCTGGGGATGATCAACAGTGCTAGCGGTCGAGTGGGCCATGTGAGGATGCAGACCAGCAGAGTAGGCAGCGGTTGCCAGCGCCGCCATGTACCGTCCTGGTTGCTGTCTGCGACGGCGACGACCTAGATATTGGGGAAGAGGGACAGCAGAGGCAGGAAGCCGAGACTGAGGAAGCGTTCTATCCTTCGCTACAATCTGCTTACATAATCAACAGTAGACCGAAAATACAAGTGGGTCAATATCAATGGTGGCATTCTATTCGGAACGGCTACTCAAACACTATTGCCATTCGGGAACAGACACCGTGGATCAAATACAAAGTTTATCGCTTCAAAGTCCTCTGTTTCTCTGCAAACTCGACAATCTTGCGGTCAACGAACATCCCCTTGCGCTCCCGTACTGCATCCACATACGCCTTTGCGACATTTGATCGATCAGCCTTATCTCCGAGGTCCTCTAATTCCTCTTCCGTCGTTGGCACCCAGAATGGATCCTGATCCAATAGTTCATACCTTGGGGTGCCATCAGTACCAATACTAACAGCGAGACGAATACGGTACTCACCCGCTAAAGATCAGCTGGGGGCTTGCGGCTCCCGAAGTCCGCTTCCGAATATCTACAGGCGATATATTGATATGTTCGTCGCCATGGAAGTGATGAAAAAAAACTGCGCACCATCCGCGAATCCAAAACTTTCGACGACTGGCAAAAGCGCACTGATGCTGAAGAACGTAGTGCCTTCTTTCATCTCTTCAGAAACGATCCGACCTCGTCGGCGCGCCACAACACCATATACCTTTCCCAAAACCTCAGCTGCGGATCAACATCAGTCAATTTTATCAACGCAGAGGTAATATGAAACGTACTGGAGGCTTGAATGTCACAGGTATACATAGCCAGCATCAAACGCGGGGACCAGTCCAACAAACCATTTCTGCAAGCTTCTCTCACAGACGATATGAGAGAACCAGTTACTTGAGCAATCGTATTACGCTCTGAAAACATGAAACACATCAGACAAAGTTACACAGCATAATGAGCATAGACTCACGTTTCTCCTCTTCAATCCCATTCTCATCCACTTCGAAGCTCTCGAGGAAGTAAGCAAGGCCTTCTACAGGTTCCGAACACAGCGGACCTTGGAACGTCGCCAGCTGAAAGCCAGTCTCTACATGACCCTCCAAATCCCTCAACGCCTGCTCCTGCGCACTCTGCACCTCCGACTCTTCCCCCGCCCTCAGCCGCTCCATTCGTCTTCGTAATCTACGAATCTCCGTAAGTGAAATCAATTTCGGAATCAAATCAAAGCCATCAGATCCGCACGAATTCAGACTTGCCCCCTTTCTCGCATCCACAAGCACACACCCACCCGCGCCTTGAGGTCCAAATGCCCATATCGTTTCGTCCAACTCCTTCCACTCCCCGCCCACCTCCTGACACACCTCCTTCAACCCATCCCAAAAGTTCTCCAGCTTCACGGTCGGCTTCCTATTGATCTCATCCTGCAGACCCACTTCCTCATCCTCATCGTCCTCTCCCTCAGTAGTAGACTTCCTTTCCCGCTGGATACGCTTGAGTATACTGAGATTATCCAACATAAAGGCGTGTAATGGCTTTGGTAAAGGAGTCGCCCGGATAGTGAACCGAACAAGATTGTGGAGAGTCGCGCCTTTAATCGTCCCGCGGCGTGCGGGGGCAAACTTAGGCGGAGGCATATCTAACTACGCTGTAAGTCGTTTTGCGGTTCGTACTGCCAACCACACAGCTTACCTGTTCCTTTGACAGCCGTCTCACGGAAGGGCACGATAGGCGCCGATCCATGTATCGCGACGCCCGCGAACCGGTCACGGAGATCTTTCAAGCATCGCTACAATGCCTCCATCAACTCCTGCCAGCCCCGAGGTTGCATGCGAAGCTCACCTCCAGATGTAACTCTCCAGCGCCCAGGATAACATGCTCACCCGTCTGCTGCTGAAACGTCTCCACACAGGGGTCCGCCTGGTTCAGCAGCTTCAGGCCCCGGATGAGCTTCGGCATGTCTGCAGGAGAGACAGGTTCGACAGCGATTCTGACGATGGGCGCAGCCTAAGAGATAACATCAGTCAAACCGGCGTCACTTATCTGCAATCCAACAAAAGGACTCGCTTACATTTTGATACGCCGCCCCCAGGTTCACCAACTCCTCATCCCCCCCTCCCTCCTGCCCCTTTCCTGGGGCACACAGCGTCGCACTCCTCACCACCCTTCCCGCCAGCCCACGTATGGCAAATACATTTCCTGCCGACACGCTCTCCACCGGTACCAACTCTCTCCCCATGATCAAATACAAACCCTCCGCCGTTGCTTCGACCACCTGTTTTCGATTGCGCGGGTGCGACGAGGGGAGGGAGTTATTGTACTTGGGTAGCACACAGCGCAGGGAGGTGCCAGTGTGCAGCGTCCCAGAGAAGAGCCGCGCGAAGCCGAGGATGGTTTCAGCATCGTCATCCTCTGTTTCTGTCTTTTCATGTTCAACTTCCTTCTGTTCTTCTTCCTCCTCTTTCTTCTCAGTATGCCCGTTCGTCTCGATCGCTCCGCCAGTAACCTCGGCACTTCCCAATCCCTCCTCAACCGCCTTCTCCCTCCTTTCCCTCGCTTCCCTCCCCCGCGCCCTCATCTCCTCCGCACTCACCTTTCTCTCCCTTCGCTCGGGCATCTCCTTACTCGGCACCACAAACATCTTGCTCACATACGCTACGACATCTGCCCACTCTCCGCTATCACAATTGTACAACCTCTCTTCAAACTTATTTTTTGGCGCAACAGTGGCGTCGTGAAGGTCGGGATAGAGCATCTTGGGTATGCGGGCTCGCTGCGAGACGGAGGGAGGGGGGACCACGTCGATGACCGCTTGGATTGTGCTGGTAGAGAGGGAAAGCCATTGTGAGAGAATTTGGGAGAGGAGTGCACGAGAGTCTTTGGATTTAAGGTCGCGAGGTGGAATCTTTAGGTTCAGAGATGTGACAATTTTGTTGACTTTATCGGAATTCCTTCGAGTGTAAACAGCATCAGTACACTAGTTAGCATTGATTAACGAGTCACTCACGGGTTCAGCTGCACGGCATCGTACACGGACCACAAGTTCTCTAGCACAAACTGCACAAATAATGGCTTCAGAGCCCGTCCTCGTAGATGTTTATGACTGATCACTCGTTTCGTCTTCGGGTCGAGATAAAAATCACCCCAGAGCACCCTCCTCAAATTCGCCTCCTTCATCCCAAGCTTCGCCGCATACAGCTGCGCGAACTTACCGACCCTGAATCCCCAGCCGTCAATGGCTGACGCGAAGATCACATTCCTCCTCTCTGGTGCAAAGTATATGTCTTCATCATCTTTCTCCTGGAACTCCTCGCCCTCCTCGTTTACCGTGGCATCCGCCTCCTCAGCGCTTGCTTCCTTCTTCGATGCCAAACGACGCTCGCGCTCCTCGTGCCAGCGTCTGTCGTCCTCCATGCGCTCAGAGGCGAAGAAGCCGCCCATGACGGCGTTGACCTGCTCGATCAGCTGGGAAAGGTGGTGATATGCCTCCACTGGGGCCAGACGAAGCTCGGTGATGAGCCGGTCGATCTTATTAATGACGAGGATGGGTTTGAGGCGGTCGAGCCATGCTTGCCTGAGTACAGCGATCGTCTGTGCTAACGAGGTTACGAATGGGTATACGGGTGAGTGAGGGTACGAACCTGAGTGCAGACACCTTCGACGACGTCGACAAGGACAAGGGCGCCGTCGACTAGGCGAGACGCTGTGGATACTTCACTTGAAAAGTCGACATGTCCAGGTGTATCGATCATGTTGATTGTATAAGTCCTCAGAAAGCTTCCTAGCACGCTCTATAAAGCAGTCCGCGCAGTACTGTCGGTATCACGCACCTCCCTCCTGGTTTCTCTCCATGACCTGAAACTTCAGAGACACCGCACTGCTCTCCATAGTGATCCCTCTCTCTTGCTCGTCCTCCCGGCTGTCCAGGTATCGCAGCTTCCCGGCCATCCTCTGGGAGATGATGTTATTGGCAGCCAGGAGGGCGTCCATAACGGTCGTCTTTCCGTGGTCGACATGGCCACAGCAGGTGACGCAGCGGACATCCTCTGCCTTTGATGTTGAGGCTGACATTGAGGCCGACATTGAGCAGAACGGCGTAAGCGAGGTTGAAGGCGGAATGAACGAAGATTTGGCGGAGTCCTGATCCGCTCGAGTCTGTTCTTCGCGAGATTAGATCTTAGAATCATTTGTTTTATTAGATGAAATGTAGTTACACAACGAATCGTTCAAGAGTCGTAGCAATCGTACGTTAGAGTCCACAGATTGTCAGCGCAGACGTGCTCGCAATGTACTATAAAACTTGAAGGTCGGACATAGTCGACTTTCAAAAATGACTCACATTGAGTTATTCCAAGTCTAAGGTCTTCACGTTCTCGGTGCCGTGCGTATCTGCAGAGTGTTGTATGTCCCTTATTAATATTTGGAAAGGCTCGTAGATGTGTTCAGCATTGGCGAATACAGTATACACTGCCAGGATTTGTCTCTTGTATGGCTGATTTGTGCGCACTGATTTGCTGCTAGGCACTAATTTGCCAACATCTTGTGCTTATCCTCAACTGACTCTGAGCCCAATCAAAACCTCCTTTGCATCTGCCCCCAACTTTCTACATGCTACAAACCGACCCACAATGCTACCCTTCTCTATATCATCTGCCCATCGTCAACGTCAGCATTCTGATATGCACCACTGTGAATCTTCAGCCAATACCTAAGCAGCACCGAGAATCGCTTCTGGCCAATGAAAAGGGATATTTGTGCACTGCCGCCCGACGCGTACGCCCTTTGTAGAGACCTATTAACGTGTATGTTCGTCTTACCAATCCTCTGACTCATCCGTTTGCCTCTCAGCTGACCCATCATGCCGCACAC
Organism: Neolentinus lepideus HHB14362 ss-1; assembly: GCA_001632425.1. Lineage (NCBI taxonomy): Eukaryota > Fungi > Basidiomycota > Agaricomycetes > Gloeophyllales > Gloeophyllaceae > Neolentinus > Neolentinus lepideus. The sequence goes on along the minus strand of KV425556.1, from coordinate 586,246 downwards.
ACGCGTCCAACCCGTCAGTGACGCCCCCAACACCTTGTCTCGACATCGAGCCCACCTCCTTCACATCGGCACTATGATAACCTTCACTCTCCCGCGTATAAATACGCCTTGATTCGACTCCTCTTTGTTCCCACAACCCATCGACTAGCACTATGTCGCTCTTCTCTCCCGCCCCTACTCCCCCCACCAAACTCGGCCGCTACCGCCAGCTCTCCAAGCTCGCCGGCGTGCATGTCTCGCCCCTCCAGCTCGGTGCCATGAGCATCGGCGACAAGTGGGCCCAGTACGGTATGGGTGCCATGGACAAGGAGTCCTCATTCAAGCTTCTCGACGCTTTCTATGATGCCGGAGGCAACTTTATCGACACCGCTAACGGCTAGTGAGTATAGCCTTGTCAGTCTACATGTAGGTGTGGTCGCTAAGTCGTTCCCAGCCAAGACGAGACCTCGGAAGAGTTCATCGGCGAGTGGGCTGAGAAGCGCGGTATCCGCGACCAGCTCGTCATCGCGACAAAGGTACTTACCGTCTCCCCCGCTATCTATGATGTCTCCCCCCTTATCTATTGTCCCCCAGTTCACGACAAACTTTAAACGCGGCAACGATGCCGTCGCTATCAAAGCCAACTACACCGGCAACAACGTCAAATCCATGACCATCTCCGTCAATGCCTCGCTCGCCAAGCTGCGCACTTCGTACATCGACATTCTCTACGTGCACTGGTGGGACTGGGAGACGTCCATCGAGGAAGTCATGGACGGCCTCCACACCCTCGTCACCCAAGGCAAGGTCCTGTACCTCGGCGTTTCGGACACCCCGGCGTGGGTCGTCGCACAAGCCAACCAGTACGCTCGGGACGCCAAGAAGACGCCCTTCTGCATCTACCAGGGCGCGTGGAACGTCATGTCGCGCGACTTTGAGCGCGAGATCATACCGATGGCGCGGCAGTGGGGGATGGCGCTCGCCCCGTGGAACGTGCTGGCTGCTGGGAAGCTGCGGACTGACGAGGAGGAGGAGAGGAGGAGGAAGACGGGGGAGAAGGGGCGGACGATCACTGGCGCCGGCTGGGAGAGGAGCGAGAAGGAGAGGAAGATGTCACAGGCCCTTGAGAAGGTCGCGGGGGAGGTGGGCGTGAAAAGTATCACTGCAGGTAAGTCCACGCATTTCAGTCTACGCTTGCGTAGGTATTGACCTCGCTCAGTCGCAATCGCGTACTTGATGCACAAGACGCCATACGTCTTCCCAATCATTGGTGGGCGCAAGGTCGAGCATCTCATGGACAACATCAAAGCGCTCGACATTAGCCTCTCGGACGAGCAGATTGCGTACATCGAGAGCATCCTGCCGTTCGATATTGGGTTCCCTGGCTGGTTCATCGTAAGTCCTATACTTGTTCTAGCAAGGGGAGAGAGAATTGAACGTTATCATTCGTGTGTAGGGCGATGGGTCGAAAGTGCCTCCAATTATGGCAAACGCAGCAGTCTATGACAGGGTGAAGCCTATTGTGCCTATCCTGCCTTCGACGGATTGAGAGGTTTTGACTCGGAGTGTATCACACATGTATATTACCTTTTCACTGGCGATGTTCATCCGCTTCTCGTGGTCCGTTAATGGCAGGAAATGGGGACTAAAGTAGGACAGCCGACACCAGAGATCGATGACCGAACTTCAGATCTTCAGTAGACGCCTGGCGCAACGTAGTTCATCCTGTCAAGTTGTGCGATGACATTAATAGCATGTTGGTCGGGACTTGTGGGGTTTCGAGTGATTTAAAGTCGTGTTCGAGTACGTACCAGCAAATAACCAATGTGCAGACGAGCTCAAGCCCACACGTCTCTTCTAAGCTGGAAGATCCATTACATGCCACGAGGTGAAGAAGACCGAAGTATTGCAGAGCATGCAACCATGGCTAGAATACCCGCAGCATCGACTATCGGGCAGCATTGCTATATTGAACGTTGTCGGTCGAATGTTTGGGAACGTTCACATGCATGAACCACAACCGGCACGGCGGGTCGAGATCCAAGCGAGATCTGCTAATGAGGCGCCGGCGTCGCGACTTCCTGCCACAGCACGCGTCTCCGTCTTTCCTCTTTCCTCTGTCCTAGCTCATCTCTCGCTCGTTGACAAAAACACCATAGCAAGGCACCCGCTCAAAAGACAACGACATGAGCACGGGCGCGCATGGCAATCTGACCGAGGGAATGAGCGAGGATCAGCTGCGCGATCTCATACAGGGCCCTGGGGATATCGAGTGGAGGTGCGCGCTGTCGACGCTGTTTACTTTACGGCGCGCTGACATTTTAATGTGTCCGTGTATGCGTGGCTACATGGGCTGACGGTGTAGGTACGAAATGCGCCGCGAGTGCCAGGAGATCCTGCCCGGTCTCCTCCTGGGGCCCTTCCAAGTCTCTAAGAATCTTCAAGTCCTTCAGTCTATGGGGGTCACGCACATGTACGCCTTTCATCATTTGTCCCTTGCCCACCTTCTCTCCTCTTCTTAATCCCGAACTAATACTCGGAATCCGCCACAACGACAAGTGTGTGCATCCGCGATGCGAAAGAAGCATTCTCCGTCAGACCGCGCTTTCCGGAGCATTTCAAGTACCTGACACTGGACGTGGAGGATAACGAAGAACAGAATCTCATCCGGCTGTTTCCTGGGTACGCTTTCTCTACCCTTTCCCTCCAGACTGCTCCGTCCGATGTGGTGCCACACGACTCACCCCACCCCTCCCACCTCCAGCGCCCGACAATTCATCGACCAAGCGATCGCACAAGGCGGGAGAGTTCTAGTGCATTGCAACGGTGCGTCACCTCTCATTCGTCACCCTTCCCCTACCACATTGACCATCGTTTCCCCGCGACGCTCAGGCGGAATCTCACTTTCACCGGCCTTTGTCGTCATGTTCGTGATGCAGCACTACCGGCTGTCGTGGGAAGACGCGTTGCACTACGTCCAGAACCGGCGATACTGTATCTCCCCAAACGGCGGGTTCCTCACGCAGATCAAAGTGCGCTCCTTCTCCCTGCTTTTCCTGTCCATTCCCCTCTCACGGTGCGGGCGTTGTAGGAGTACGAGTCGATATACAAAGCCACGCACGCGGTCGCGTCTTACCCACAACAGCAGCGCGTCGTGTCGAGGCGGAAACGGGAGGACGACGAGGACGAGGATGAGCCGAGGTGCGTTTTCTTTCGTTTGTCTCTACCACTTGCCCCCTCCTTCCTTTCCGCTGTTTCCCTCCCATCCCCCTCCTTTCTCCCCCCCCACTCCTCTCGACGCTCACTGGTGTTCTTCAGATACGACGTCAAACGCCCCTCCCGCGCCGGCACAACAGGCGACTCCGACGCCATGCAGACCTAGCCCCTCCCTCCTCACATCCTCACCGCGTTGTGCTATTGATACCGTATCCTACGCTCTTGGGTTATAATCCTCGTCGTCGCGTCGCTGTGTCCTCTAAGCTGAGGAGTATCCCAGTGCATGTATCGTCCACATGCATGTAGCATTGCCTACCAACCACCCTCCCTGCTCCCCGCACTTCGTTTAACACTGTTTCCAAGGGCGTAACGATCTCGAATGGGGTTTATGTGTATTTATATAATTTGATTCACCTCTACACAATTCCTATCGCAACCTTCAATTCCTCGTCTTGCGCACGATTGACTACATAGCCGCCGACAACAAAAAGAATAAATTACTTGATAAAATCCAGGTCGTCCGTGGTCCGTTGTCTAATCATTCTATCCAAGCATTTCTATCAGTCCTAACATCATAGCTGCTTGATATCTGGCTTTTCCTTCTCTTGTATGACACACGTGGCGTGGACATCTACGAATCGTCGTAAGTTACCCTCAGTCATTCGCGCATAAGACACTCGAGGAGAGGAACGTGGGCAACCAGTGGATGAATGATGAACCGTGGCTAGGGAGAAGTGAACAGATGGTGACTAGGACACACCTCGTCTTTTGACGTAAGCCTCTAAACAAATCCCCGCAAACACCACCGCGGCACCGAGCCACTGCCCAGGTGTCAGAGGGTGGTTGTACACAACGACGGAGAGCAGCATCGTGAACAATTTCCGGGTAAGAGTGATCGTCCTATGCCACACCGTCAGCCTCGTCCCAAAATTCGCGTCAATGCCGACGTACACAAGAGTGAGACTTCCGAAATGCTGCAACGTCTCAAAGATGAAGAGCTGCCCTACCGCGCCCGTGATCGCGAAGCCCAGCAGCGCCCTTCCTACTCCTTCATGGCTTCTCAAAAACGTCCATGCCTCCTGGAACTCGCTGTGCGCGCCGTGCGACGGGTGGATTACCGGGATGTAGGGGAGGGGAAGAATTGCGAGGAGGGTGGAAATGAGCGTGGAAAACGCGTTCATCCAGAACATCATTTGCTGGCCCGACAGGTGCCGGTGCTGGGCAAAGATATGGTCCTGCGTGCTGTTCGTCAACCCATCCACTATCAAGTTGATGAAGAGGTACAACAACCCGAGCCACGGTTTCTTTTCCGCCGAAGACTCCTTGGACTTGCCGCCGTGCGATTTAGGCCCAAAGTGCATGAAGAGGGCGATCCCGGCGGTGACGAGGGAGACGACGATGTACTTGTAGGGCGCGAAGCGGCGGCGGTAGACGAGGACGTTCATGAGCATGACGGGGACAAGCTTGCAGGACTTGGCGAGCACGAGGAAGGGGTAGGAGATGTGGGCGAGGGAGGCGAAGCCGAAGGGCGCGCCGAACGTGGAGAGGAGGGAGAGGTGGAGGAAAGAGGTGAGAAGGGGGCGCGCGAGTGGGGCTGGAGGGGGTTTCGTGGTGCCATTGGATTTAGGGTGAGCTGCACCGTTGGATTTCGCGGTGCCGTTGGGGGTGGGAGAGGTAGGAGGCTCGAGCCCAAGCAAATGGGTGAATGACAATGCGGACGTTGGTGGAAGACGAATTAAGAGATAAATTATGGCAGAGAGAGCAGATAGGATGCTTTGACATGTCCCCATGAATATGGGAAAGTGGAACTTGTCAGAAGTATGTGGGGGGAGTGCTGAGCGGAATGGCACAGAAACTGGTTATATGAATGAAGACGGTTAATTAAGTGGAATTGAAAGGCGGATTTATGGCAAGACTTACGCCGTTCTTGTGCGATGGCCCATAACTGCAGATGGTCTCGTGGGCATTAAATGTGAGATAGTGATTGACGGCGTAACGCACCAAGAACATGGCGTACACGCCTGACACGCAGACTATCAGTCTGCATAGTCATACAACAAAGGTAAGTTGAGGTATCTTCAACTGTAATCAGACACACCTTACGAGAGACATGGCGGCTGCGGCTGTAAAGGAAGGACTTGAGGAAAGTGAGCAATTAACGATCGACTTTAGACGTGGCTGCACGTGACCGCGACGTGGACCTCCGGAGGATTCGGACTGCAGACCCGCACTATTCTTTCAGCTTCGGTTTTGTTTTATTCTTGTTTATTTCAAGTCATGGTATTGGAAGATGAAGACATTCCGTGAGTTATTTTTCTTGATATCGTATGTCCTGCGAGAACTCAAAACAGGAAACCCAGAATTTTGGTCGAAGCAGGAAACATGGAGGAAGATGTACCGTATGTCCATCAACAGTACGCATTCTATCATAAAGCTAACACTCGCCTTCGTCAACAGTGTTCTCATCGAGTCAGGAACAACCGAAGGAGAGACATTTGTCGAAAGAGAGGGAGTTCCTCTGAGCATAATATGTGGCTTCCTCGGAGCGGGAAAGTCGACGCTTGTCAGGTCTGCATTTCCCTGCTATATGTCTACAGAGTCATACCGACGTGCATGAAGACGTATTTTAACAGAACGCCACGGATACCGTATAGCTGTCATTATGAACGAATTCGGGGACACCGCAGTGCGCACTCCCTCTCCCCCAGCATTCCTTAAAATGCTAACACACCCTTTTCCTCTATGTAGGACATCGAATGTATGTAAGTGACCCTGTCCACCGCACCTCGTTCCACTATTGTAACCTCGGCATCTCGTTACAGCACGCACTATCAACGTTTCTTCCCCCGACATCCCCACCGCGAACTCAGACTTGGGTTCAGAGGAAGTCCTCGAGCTGGCGAATGGCTGCCTCTGTTGCAGCATGAAAGACACGGGCGTTGCTGCAATCGAGAAGCTAATGCAGAAAAAGGGAGCGTTTGATTACATATTGTTGGAAACGACGGGGTTGGCGGATCCAGGTATGTACACCTCCTTTTCCCACCTACTCCAAGATTCCTAGATTTCGTCCTTACTTTAATTTATGCGTGTGAATGCTTGTTTCGACGACAAGGCCCCATCGCATCGATATTTTGGCAAAACGAGGAGTACGCGTCTGGCCTGGGGCGGGATATCAAGCTTGACGGGGTGGTGTGCGTTGTCGACGCCGTATTCGGGCGGCAGGTGCGTTTCTCTTGTCCACATTTCTCCCGTTTCATACCCTAATTGATTAAAAAAATTTAGCAAATGCTGGAAGATGAAGCCGTAGACGGTGTCGGGGAGAGTCTACGGTTCGTCTCAATTCCCATCTTTGATATCGTCTGGTGTTTGATGGTAACCCGGATCTGCGACTAGACAAATCGCCTGTGCGGACGTCGTACTCCTGAATAAAGTCGACCTCGTCCCGCCCTCCGAGCTGGCTGAGACGGAGGCGCTGATAAGGAGAGTGAACCCTGCGGTGACGGTCCACAGAACCGTACGGGCAGAAATTGATCTTGGGCTGATTGTGGGCATCGATGCGTACGCGTCACGAGTATCAGCGCCTTCCTCGATTCCTACTCATGACCACGCTCATGAACATGGAGAGGGGGATGATCACGAGCACGCACACTCTGGCCCGACGCACTACGAAGTGCGCGGCATCACGAGCTTGCAAGTGCCCGTTCCCGCGCTTTCGCAGGAACGATTTGAGAAGCTGGACGAGTGGATTCGGACCGTGCTATGGGAGGGCACGCTCCCTCCATCTTCTTCTTCCCCATCACCACGCTCGTCCGCGGTTAACTCCACGTCCACATCCACCACCTCTCCTGCATCCTCGTTGGAGGTGCTCCGCTGCAAAGGCATGTTCGCAAGCATCACCGGCAGGACCTACGTCCTGCAAGGTGTGCGGAATATCTATGACATTTCAGAACTCGAGGTGGGTTCTGGTGAAGAAGATATGGGTGTACCGGGGATGGGGAAGCTGGTGTTTATTGGTAAGGGATTGGGGGAGGAGGTGAGGAGGAGTTTGGTTGGAGTCGTTGGAGGATAAGCGCAGTCTGGATGGGTGTGGGCAGATGAGAAGTGCTGTAGCTGTGGACGGGCAAGGAGTCGGAGGGAGTGGTTTCCCGGCAAATGAGCGGGATGGCTCAGCGTGCAAGTTTCTCGACTCAGTCGAAGATATGAGTTTGCTGATATGATTCTGTAGACTAGTGTACACACGATGCGTAGAAGAAAGTACACATTAAGAAGTAGCAACATATTTGATTGTACAAGTATAAGATTCTGTGATTAGTATTGCTGCGTCGAAGTCTGAGATCAAAAAATAGGAAAGCCCTAGGCAGACGTATCAGACAAACATGAAGAACTGCGACCGTACAACGCTGCTAAGGTCCATCCGAAAAGCCTTACCAGGCCCATCCAAGGTATCCGCAACGAATCGGTGGTGCTCAACCGATCTGTGTGCCGAATTAGTTGTTAATAGTCTCCCTCGTAGCTCGCCGGATGGTGTTCTGAATGTCCGATCACGGCTACTTTCCTTACAGTCGAACATCTGAATGGCACGGATGAGCTAGCGAGGCATGTTTACCTGAATCTAGCAAGACATCTGTGATTCCGACGAGGTGCAGTGCAGGTAGGTCAGCAGAATCAGATTGTGTAAAACCTTTTTATTGCGATGGTGGAGATTCCAACGATTGTCTTGGACGCAATTATGACGATGACGGTCGGCATGAGCTCTGTGTACGCGGAGCGCGAGTAGACTGAAGATCAAGCGAGAATGTGTCTTCCTGGACTACGGCAGCGAGCATGACCTGGCTTGATTTGTGGGGCTTCATACCGAGCTCTTTAGTCTTGTCAGATTGTGCAATCACTGTCTAGATGACGTACCTACCAACCATCCATTCTGGACACCGCGGCGACCCCGTCTTATATGTCACTGACCTCGGATGAACACATAGGCACGGGAGCGAAAGGGAGTGTGACAGCCTGAGCTGATGGGGCAGGGACGATTGGGCTGAGGGACGGACTGGGATGGCGGCACAAGACGATGAAAGCGGAGGGTTCCTATTTGTTGCTAATCGGTGGTGGGCGTTTAAGGCGTGGAACGGCACCCAGAATAGCGCGCAAACACGCGCTGGAACAGCACTGCACAGCTACGTATCTTGACGAACCACACCGATGGCACCAACAAGCGACAGACCGAGCAAAATAGCTGCGACCTTGGGTGTACTGAGAGATGCGTTGACGGTAGTGGCGAACGTTGCGGATGGCGGGATCAATGTGCCCTTCGTCAAGGGATCAGCGCAGATTGCTATCCAGCTCATTGATGCAGCCCAAGTGAGTATATGCGTGATCTCTTCTGGGCGGCAGCGGTGTAGTAAACATAAACACAGATGGTCAAAAGCAACAAGGACGATTGCCGCGATGTGGCCCAAAGAGCGGCGGAAACAATGTTGGGTTTGGCGAAGACACTAACAAGACGAGATCCCGAATGCGACAAGCTCAGCAACGAGTTGAAGAAACAATTAGAGGAATTTCAGACGTCCGTGCTCTGCGCTCATCGCGGCCTCCATAAAATCACTAACATACCGCTTTCTCTAGTAAGCTTAGTGATATCCGACAAGCGATGCAGGATCTGGCTGATCGGGGCAGGTTTCAACGGTTTGTGAATCGTAGCGTGGACCAGGGCACCATTGCCAGCTGGAAGACCTATCTAGATGATGCTCATCGCCAGTTCGTGGTGAGTGCTGTATAATATACTCCATGAATGCCTCTCACTTCTTGTTCAGGAAAGCTCTCTAGTCGAGATAGATATAACACTTAACATACTAGTGAATGAGATCCGGAAGATGCAGCTCTCAACTCCTGTATGTGCTCCAGTCTTTGAGTCATCACACAGAGCTGATCTTGTGGTAGACCCAGGATCAGGTCAAGGAAAGGTATAACTGTCTCTCATGTGCTGGTTCGTATGGCTTAATAATCCTTTATAGCCCCTTGTTATCAAGGACCATACCAGCAGAGCCACCTGTTTTTTTGGGAAGGGATCAAGAGATTGAAAAATCTCTCAATATTCTAACCTCCCAAACTGACCCTCAGGCCCACCTAGCTGTGCTTGGCCCTGGAGGAATGGGCAAAACTAGCTTTGCTCTAACACTCCTCCATCATTCCACCATCAAGGATCATTTCAAGCAGCATGTCTATTTTGTTCCATGTGAATCAGCCAACAGCTGTGACCAGTTGTTATTCCACATCACCTCTGTCCTTGGTATCAAGAAGCAGGATGGAGAGGATATCCTCACAAGCATGGATACCTTCCTTAGAACAGGACCCAAGTTGCTGGTAGTACTGGATAACTTTGAAACCCCCTATGATCAAAAAGGCAGCAACCAAAACATTGTGGATGTTCTTGGAAGGATATCCTCTGTTCCACAAGTGTCCCTAATAGTCACAATGCGAGGCATCATAGCTCCTTCAGGAATATCTCATGTGAAAACTATTAAACTGGGCAGTTTGGATCCTGAAGCTTCAAAGCAGGCTTTTCTTACCATTAGTCAAGAAACTGCAGCACAGGGTGCATTGGAGGAGTTCCTGGAAGAAGTGGATCATATTCCACTAGCAGTTATGCTCATTGCAAATCTGGCAAAATTGGACTCTGTGGAGAGTCTTCTCCAGGAATGGAGGGAGAAGAAGACCATATTACTGGCAGATGGAGCTGACAGGCTAAACAACATTGAAGTGTCTATAGACCTCTCACTCAAAGCCAAAGCTGTTCAAGATGCTCCAGATGCACTGCCTCTCCTAGCACTTATTTCATACCTTCCAGATGGCATAATGATGGCTCAAGAAACTCTGGAGGAAAAGACACCACATATGAAGGCAAGGAATCAAGCACTAAGAGCCCTTAGACAGGTGGCTCTAATTCAAGAACATGAAGGTTGTATCAATGTGCTATCACCTGTCCGACATTATATCTGCAAGCAACATCCATTGGGACAGAATCACAGGCAGGCCATTGAGATGTACTATACTGCTCTCATCAGCAAATATGAAGAGGACCACCAAACTGCCGTCAATGATGTCTTGCTCACAGAAACTGCAAACATCACATTCATTATCCAAAACAACTGCAACTCTGGGCATGCAACTCTCGAAATCCTGACAGCAGGATATGACATGTCATTGTTTCTACTCCAGAACAGGCCTACAACATACCTCCTTGACATGATAACAAACTCTGGGCAACAAACTGCAAGCACTGACTTCACTGCTAAATGTCAATATCTCAGTGGTCAGATGCTTTTAGTGCAGAGTGATTATGCTGAAGCTGCACTCAAAATTCAAGAAGCACTTCAATGCAACCAAAGCTTGGGGAACAAGCAAGGAGTAGCACAGTGCCTAAAAAGTATTGGTGACATTTTGTACTTTGAAGGCAATCACAGTGATGCCAAAGACAAGCTAAAGGATGCAATGGTGCAGTTCCAACAGATTGGGGACAGGCTTGGAGCAGCACAGTGCCTGCGAAGCATTGGTGGCAGTTTGTACATAGAAAACAACTACAGTGATGCCAAAGACAGGCTGGAGGATGCTATGGGGCAGTTCCAACAGATTGGGAACAGGCTTGGAGCAGCCCAGTGTCTGCAAAGGATTGGTGACATTTTGTACATGGAAGACAATTATAGGGATGCCAAAGACAAGCTGGAGGATGCTTTGGTGCAGCTCCAACAGATTGGGAACAGACGTGGAGCAGCACAGTGCCTGCACAGCATTAGTAACATTTTGTGCATGGAAAACAACTACAGTGATGCCAAAGACAAGCTGAAGGATGCTATGGTACAGTTCCAACAGATTGGGAACAGGCTTGGAGCAGCACAGTGCCTGCAAAGCATTGGGAGGATTTTGCACATGGAAAACAACTACAGTGATGCTAA
>KV425556.1:532896-557359 GCA_001632425.1 Neolentinus lepideus HHB14362 ss-1 | reverse complement strand
GCTGTAGCATAGTGCTAATCAGAGTCGATATACGTCCGAGTTAGGGATAGCGACTGCCAGCAGCGCTCCACTATAGAGCGTCGAAGACCGCATAGCGCCGAACAAGAGGACTATCGTACAGCGCCCATACAGCGCTGTGCATATAGCGCTACATAGTGCATAGCGTCGCCTTCACCCTACAGACTGCCGCCGAGTAGCGACTTGGTGCCAACCTTCCTTTAGCCCCACCTATACGTCTCACCTCCACCCATCCCCTCCGAACTATATTACCCTTCGCTACCCCGGGCCTCGCAGCCATCTGACACCAAGGGCTTTGGTGTTTGCTTTGTGGTTGTGTCTACACTTTAGGTCTCTTTTCCGCGGGTTTCGTCGTGTGTCTGTGCATATCAACGTCGTGCTTGCAGCCAGAGCGACACATGCTTACTGCACTGGCAGTGTTGGAGTGACTAACACTTGCCGCCCGAGATCGACACACGATCTCCGCACTGTCTTACTTCAAATTGAGGTTTTCTTCTTCAATCCTAAAATACAAATTCTTCATCACTGGTCAATGCTAAATTGACCTTCTCCTCCTTCCCCTTTGGGCAGTTTCTTGCTATATGCCCGCGCTCATTGCACTTGTAGCACCTCAAACTTGCTTGAGTATGTGGGCCACGAGCAGCTAAAGCCATGTTCAGCAAGGTTTCCGGGGTCCCACTGCATCTGCCTTCTTCATCCAGGAGGGCACCGGTGATGTCCGAGATGATGTTATGTAAGCAGGATAAGCGGAGAGCCAGGTCTTTGTACTAGTCTGATGGGCTTGTGTAGATTTTTAATAGAAGACTGGTACAAGGGCAGTTAAGCCGTAGGATTACAAGCCCATGAGGATGGCGCTGTCCCTCGGGCTTTATATACTACTTGTACAAAATGCTAGAATATACTACAATATTCATGAAATTCAAATGGGTTAACCTAATACCTAATTTATATTCCTGAGCAATTTCCAACACACTGAGGTATTGTGAGGTCAAACGGAAGGTCAGATCAGCTGGTATGCATCAGGAGGGCCGATATGAGTGACTCAGTGTGTATCGGCGCTTGATAGATGCGCCGAGTGCTGCCATTTGTCGCCGTTGTGTTGGTAGACTGAGTTCCAGAGGTGCCAAGGATTGTCACATCGTATGGAAGGGGCATGGCGTTGAGTAAGTGTTGCTGATGCCATCAGTTCCGCCGTCTGAGTGCATAAGCAGAATTCAACAACCTCAGAGTATCCTGAGTCATCGAATAGAGTCCACTCTATAGCACCAGCAGGCATGCGGTGCGGCGAAGTGTCTAACACTCGGCGGTGACGTCAGTGTCTGGAGGTGCGCATCCTCGGGGATCACCGATGTATTGAGTCATAGCTCGGTGAACTCTCGGAGATACATTGGTGGTCTCGGCGCTTTCTGCACCGTGTCGAACACGCTGAAAACACATTTTCAGAGGCTAGCGATGCTGGAGACCTATCACCGGGTACCAGAAGGAAGAGAGACAATGAGTGAAGGGTGAGGATGGTGGTGGTTGCAGTTTAAGAGGTGACACATCAGTGTGCTGACCTGGATGAATGGACTTAGTAGAATTCAAAATTGATTGCTGTGCAGTCATGGTAATATCTAGACTCAGATACATGAGGGGTGAAACAGCTCAGTGTTGACTAGATATGCCCACCTACATCAGGAAAACGGCAATCAGTCTTACGGCTGGGACTTGGCTTAACCGGTCTTAATGGTTCTTATTGTCATCTTTTACGTGTCTTTTGGGTACTTAGCACCCACTTTAAGACAAGAATAAGACCTGTTAAGCCAAGTCCGGCTCTTAAAGCTCTTAAAATCACCATAAGACCACCTAAGACGATCGGCTGTTTTCCTGATGTATATGGGTGCACAAGTAGCTTGAAAAGTTGAAGGTGTGACTAGCTGGTGGCACATGGGCAGGCACAGGAAAAGTGCAGAGGTGCGACACGGCGTGCAGAGGCAATGCAGAGGTGCTACAGAGGTAACTCCTGAGTCGTTTGGACTCAGCGGGCCATTCTGCATATTTTATTCAATTATCATAGCTTAGTACCCTCTATACCACAATGTGTATAAGTATATACAGTAATCTATAGTTTTGATGAGTAAATCAACCCAACCTCGGCCTCTTACCCCGTTCTAACCCCTCCCTCTTAGCATGACTTCCATAGGTAGCCTGTGGTGCAGGGCGGTGTTTTGTCTCGGGATTTTTCTTCCGTTGTAAAATGTGATCTGGACACATAATGTCAGATATGGGGGATTGCATCTGAAGACCACAGACTGACCTAATAAAACTGGAGCAACCAAGGTGCATATTCCCCAGAGACTGTATGCTCCCCACCTCATACTGCCTTGTTTATCTCTTGTCTGGCCTTTGAAAAGTATCGTAAAATTGCTTCCAGATGAGATCGACTCACTGCAGAGGCAATGTACTCACTGCAGAGGTGACAAGTCACTGCAGAGGCAATGCCGCGGCCATGCAGAGGCATGCAGAGGCACTGCAGAGGCATTACAGAGGCATGTGCACTCCATGCAGAGGCGGCAGCATTCCTTTGCAGAGGTGGCGACAGGGAGTTGTCCGAGCATGGTGGCCTGTGGGGACATAACTAGTGAGAGATCATCCAATTGGATGCATGAATGGCTGTCTTACAGGTTAGTGTACTAGCTTGCACTTCAAGCTTCAAGTCCAAGTCTTTGCAGGACATATGTACTTGATCTCAGCACCAGCAACTCGATACTTGTGTGATGCTCAGGGAATATTCTGAGACACGGAGGGGAGAGCCATGGCCCGTGGGATGACTATTATTTGGGAAAATGTGAGGATGCGACTTCCAATTGATTACAGTCCGCTGGTTACTGCTGGTTTTCCAGTGTCACAATGGATCAAGAAACATGTCTGTACATTATTTGAAGGTCTACCTATAATAAACGATATTGGGTGTCAGCAGTAAGAGGCAACTAGATTGCCTGAATAGGAGAGCACAATAATACTGGGTCTTCATCATGCTGCTTCTTCCCTTAGCTTATTGCCTAGTTGGTTAATGGACTCGAAGGCGAGGACTGCCTCTGTCAGAAGTCGTCGGCAGTGCCTCTGCATGCCGTGTTAAGCCTCGGCATTTTCTCATTGCCCCACGTGGGCTAGTCACACCTACTTGAAGAGATAGTACTCACGGTCCTCAAAGCCTTAAAATAGGTGAGTGCATATAGACCGGTCCCAACTGTTCGAACTTCGAGAAACTGTGTCCTGAACGCAGTGACACAGACCACCCGAATGACACGTCGGGGCGATAAACCCTCCAGGGCATCTCGAAGCGCATATAGTACGTGGTCAGTCAAACTACTAGTTATCGCACATTCTCAGGTTCACGTCGTTTATGTACATTTGCAGGACAGTGTTGACTTGTGCGGTGCTGGTCGCCGCTCTTGTAATCGGCGCAGGGCAGTCGTTATGGCCGTTGCAGCCGCATCTCGCACAAACGTTGACTGATGATCCGCCGTTCCGAGTCGTTGACCTGCCAGGACGCGGAAAAGGACTCGTTGCTACACGAGATATTCAGGTGAGTGTGATGTCGGCAACTCGACACACAATGCCCGTGATGACGTGCCGTCCGCGTCGTAGCAAGGGGAGCTGCTTATTCGCGAAAGACCTATATTGCGGATCCCTCAACAAAGTACGTGCCTCCTTATTTACTGCCCTCCCCCGCTGACAGCAGCACTCGCAGTCGATACCTCTCCCACCGCATATCTCGAGCAAATACTTTCAGGCCTCTCTGACGAGGATCGACGACGTTTCTATGATCTTTCGTTTGTACACTTATCACCCGACTTGCACGACGACCCCCTCCAAGTAGCATTGGCGATTGTCCAAACGAACGCGGTGTCCGCTGGCCCTGCGCACATCGGCGTGTTTCCGACGATGGCGCGACTGAACCACGCGTGCGCCGGGGCGTTCAATTCGGTGTACAGCTGGAGAGAAGGGGAGGGTGTGCTTGTAGTGCATGCATTGAAGGGGATTGGGAAAGGACAGGCGAGTCTAGATCCATGTGCGAATGTCGATCAATGAATGATTAACAGCACTGCTCAGGAACTATTGACCACGTATACCGACTCGAAGCGGAAACGCGATGACCGAAGGTGGCTGGCTGACTACCCCGCATTCTCATGCCGTTAACTGTCGAGTGCCCAGGAACTACCTGTCAAGTCAGTACGCATTCAACTGTACCTGTGCCGTGTGTTCCCTGCCAGAGCCGGCATCACGCGCATCCGACCGGTGCCTAGAGGCCATGACGCACCTGTACAGCAAATTTGCGAGCTGGGGCGCTGGGGCGATTGACGCTGGGGCGATTGACGGGCGGGAGGCGGTGGACGTCGCGCGGGCGATATGGAAGCTGGGAGACGAGGAGGGTTATTGGAGCGAGCGGGGAAGGCTGGCGGGGGACGTGGTATGGGTTGCCGCGGCGCATTCAGAGTGAGTGTTCTTCGGTCCTAGATCATCGGAGCCTCTGGTTGACGTGACTGTCAGCATCGGGGCACTGCGAGAGTGGGCAAGGGTGGCAGTGGAATGGTATGGATACGAGCTTGGAGAGGATAGCGAGCAGGTAAAGGAAATGGAGGAGGTTATGCTGCGACCAGAGAAGCACCGAGCATGGGCGACGCGGACCGAGATGACGGTTGGAGGTACCTAGTAATAGCGGCCGTAGCAGGATGTTTTGATGTACACTCGAAATTTGGGTGGAATCATTTGACTGAGTAAAACGAGAGCAACCTGGACTCTAGAGTCTAGAAAAGAGCAGAAAATAGGCTGAACTATTCGAGACTAGCGGCGTTAAGAGGTGGATGGCATAAGAAACATTTACTGAGCGGCGTCTTGTTCGGAAGTGCTGTGGGAGAGTCCGGAGACGCCACGTCCGCTATATCACTGCCTCCGACTACAACTCCTATTTCATTCCCCCTCTTTCTCTTACCCCACATTTCTCTTTCTCTTCCTCTCTCCCTCCTCGTCGTCGCGGTCGTCGCCGCCCACGCCCGGCATGGCTATCGCATCCACTTCCGATGTCTTTATCCTCTCCCTCGGGATTATCCTTGCAGCCCTCTACCTATTCAAGGACCAGCTATTTGCACCAGCTAAACCCAAGGCCGTATCTGCACCCGTATCCAACAAGTCGTCCAATGGCTCCGGTAACCCGCGCGACTTTGTCGCAAAGATGAAGGAGGGGGTGAGTGGAGCCCCACCTTCACTTACCGAATTTGTTTTTGATATGGCCTGATACTGGGCGTCTGTCTAGAAAAAACGCCTGGTTATTTTCTATGGCTCGCAGACCGGCACTGCGGAAGAGTACGCTATCCGTATCGCAAAGGAGGCCAAGTCCAAGTTCGGCTTGACGTCCCTCGTGTGCGATCCCGAGGAGTATGACTTTGACAATCTCGACCAAGTTCCCGAGGACTGCGCTGTCTTCTTCGTCATGGCCACCTACGGCGAGGGCGAGCCCACCGATAACGCCGTCACCCTCATGGAGAACCTCAAGGATACCTCGTTCGAGTTCAGCAATGGCGAGCACAAGCTCGAGGGCCTGAAGTACGTCATGTTCGGTCTCGGTAACAGGACGTACGAGCACTTTAACGCCATCGCGCGTGTCGTCGACAAGGAGCTCACGGACATGGGTGCGATCCGGATTGGCGAGCGCGGCGAAGGTGATGACGACAGGAGCATGGAGGAGGACTACCTGGAGTGGAAGGACAAAATGTGGGACGACTTTGCCCGTGTGATGGGTGTCGAGGAAGGCCAGGGCGGTGACACGCCCGACTTTGCCGTCCAGGAACTCGAGTCACATCCTCCTGAAAAGGTCTACCTTGGTATGTACATTTTCATACTATTATTCTAGATATTCATCCGTGCCTAGGTGAACTGTCCGCTCGTGCTCTCACCAAGACGAAAGGCATCCACGACGCCAAGAACCCCTACCCGGCACCCATCACCACCGCAAAGGAGCTCTTTTCCGTCGACGCCGACCGCAACTGCGTGCACCTCGAACTCGACATCGAAGGCTCCGGCATCACGTACCAGCACGGTGACCACGTCGGCGTCTGGCCGTCCAACCCTGACCTCGAAGTCGATCGCCTCCTCTGCGCTCTGGGCCTCTACCACAAGAAGGACACGATCATCAACATCGAGTCGCTGGACCCCGCGCTCGCAAAGGTGCCCTTCCCTGTGCCCACAACATACGCCACGGTCCTCCGCCACTACATCGACATCAGCGCGCTCGTCGGCCGGCAGATGCTCGGCGCCCTGTCCAAGTTCGCGCCCACGCCCGAGAGCGGCGAGGCGCTGAAAACGTACAACACGAACAAGGAGCTGTACGCGTCCGTCGTCGCTGGCGGGTGCCTGAAGCTCGGGGAGGTGCTGCAGCTCGCGGCGGGCAACGACATCCACGCGCGGCCGACGCCGGAGAACACGACCGCCTGGCCGATCCCCTTCGACATCGTCGTCTCGTCGGTCCCCCGCCTGCAGCCCAGATACTACTCCATCTCGTCCTCGCCGAAGCTCGACCCGAACCACATCCATGTTACCGCGGTCGTGCTCAAGTACGAATCCGTGCAGAACGACAAGGTCAAGCAGCGCTGGGTGTATGGTGTCGGCTCGAATTTCCTGCTGAACCTCAAGTTTGCGGCGAATAGCGAGGACGTGCCGTTGGTTGCGGAGCCGGCGGAGGGTGAGCCCGCGGTAGTGACCCAGCCGAAATATGCGATTGAGGGCCCGAGGAATGCGTACAAAGAGGGTACGGCGTACAAGGTCCCTGTGCACGTTAGGAGGTCTACGTTCCGTCTGCCTACGAACCCCAAGACTCCGGTTATCATGATTGGTCCTGGCACTGTGAGTGTTCTGCTGGGAGATATGTTATGTGCGTGACTAATGGAATGTTTGCAGGGTGTTGCGCCTTTCCGCGGGTTCGTTCAGGAACGAGTTGCCCTCGCGCGGCGCACGATCGAGAAGAACGGTGCGGGCGCGCTAGCCGAGTGGGGCCGCATCTCGCTGTTTTACGGGTGCCGCAAGTCGACGGAGGACTTTTTGTACAAGGACGAGTGGGCGCAGTACGCTGAGGAGCTGCAGAACAAGTTTGTGATGCACACTGCGCTGTCGCGCGAGAAGTACAAGCCCGACGGAGGCAAGATCTACGTGCAGGACCTGATTTGGGAGGATCGCGAGCACATTGCTGACGCGATTTTGAATGGGAAGGGGTATATCTATGTGTGTGGGGATGCGAAGAGCATGAGCAAGGCGGTGGAGGAGTGTTTGGCGAAGATATTGGGCGAGGCGAAGGGTGGGAGCGCGGAGGTGGAGGGTGCGGCGGAGATGAAGCTGCTGAAGGAGCGGTCGAGGCTTATGTTGGATGTCTGGAGTTGAGGAAGGAAGACACTACTCTCATCATGCTGTCCTTGTTGCTCTCGGAAACACCCATCAGTACATTAGAGTCATTGCATCCACCATCGCTTTCTATTTTTCTGTATCTATTTTATTTCATTAGGGTTATGTACTTAGATGAAATGAAAGCTGTAATGACCCTAGTCTGCTCCGTGATCTGAGCTACGTCCGTATATCTGATGTGTGTGTGGCGCCGGGCCAAAACCGAAGATTCGCTTCTCATGCTTTCAAGTCTCAGAGGCTCTGGGCCGCTACGACGACTGCCTCAGGCAACACTCCCTCGTCGCCATTTCTCTCGTTCTGCGCGATGGCTTGAGTCCAAACCCTCTTCTACCTCAGCTGCTGCAGAGGACGCACAAACCCCTCCTGCACAACCTTCCCCGCTTCGGGACGATACGGATGCACAAAGTGCAGGTGCATCTGCTAGTCGAACGACCGCCGAGCCGGGTACCAGCAGCAATGGTTCGGTAGATATAGCTGCAGCTCAAGAACGACTTCGAGCGTGGTCGGAGAACAGCGCGATCGCCATCCGAAAGCGTGCAGACGAGTTCACCGCTTCTGCGCTTTCAACTTTCGCTCAGCTAGGCGGACATTTGAATAGAGTGACTGGCTACGACGAGATAGAGGCATTAAAAGGGCGGGTGGTAGAGCAAGGTACGTTCGGCGCCTGACTTCTCTTTATCACGAATGACGGTACTGGGGTACTAATGCTATCTAGAATAGAGGCCCTCATATCCATCGCCCGCCAGCGCGCCCGCGAAGCCAAGAAAGCGCACGAAGAAGCCGTCATCCAGCGGTCCAACTCGCAGCGCGAGGTGAACGAGCTCCTGCAGCGCAAGTCCTCCTGGACCGACGCCGACGTCGTGCGCTTCACGAGCCTCGTGCGGGAGGACCACTCGTTCGAGCAGAACGAGGCCCGCACGAAGGCGGAGGCGGCGCTGGCGGAGGAGCAGGTGGAGAAGGAGTTCAGCGAGCTCATGCAGAGCATATTGGCGCGGTACCACGAGGAGCAGGTGTGGTCCGACAAGATTCGCAGCGCGTCGACGTACGGGTCCCTGGCCGCGCTGGGATTGAACTTGGTCGTGTTCATTCTAGCGATTGTGATCGTTGAGCCGTGGAAGAGGAGACGGCTGGCGCAGACATTTGAGAAGAAGATTGAAGAACTGTCGGTGCAGAATAGGGATATGATCGAGGGGGGGATGAAGGATCTCTCCAGGCATTTCGAGACGCAGGAGCAGTTCTTGTCGCATATCGCGGCGATGGCGGCTGCTCTGCCGACGCCGTCGGCGGCGGCAACGGTGACGGGATCCACTGAGGAGCTCGAGGCAACGATTGATGAGATCTCAAAATCCGCTTTGAGTACGGAGGGTGCACGGACATCTGGTGATCGGACTGTCGTTACTGTTGCAGCGGCTACTGCTGTCGTAGCTGGTATTGCAGGCTGGATAGCACACAGCCTGTATGCAATGTAGGATTGAGATTTGGTATTGCGCTCCCCAGCTCACACCTAGAAATTATCCCCAAGTAGATACATTGGACGCGCGTAGACGTCTATGCGCGTTAATTAGCGCGTCGCACGCGTCCGATACGACTGAACGCGTCTCTTCTCATTTTGTTATCTCCTGAAGCTTCCGGTTGATATCTCGGCTATAGCTACATCTACTTGTGTACGAGCACGAATTAATGGCGACCAGTGATATTCCTATGGACTCCGAATCTCCTTGGGACGAGAGTCCGCTCGACGCAAAACACAACGAGCATGCCCAGTGGACGAAACTCGAGAACGACTTCACAAACGTAACATCTGTCTGTCTAGCCACCCTTCCCCATCTCACTCGACTTTACGCAGGCAGGCTACCGGGAGGGCATAACCGCTGGCAAAGAGTCCGCCCTCCAGGAAGGCTTCGACGCGGGTTTCGCGCAGGATGGCGCCCCCCTCGGGCGCGAGCTCGGGCTATTGCGCGGAGCGTGCGCCGCGCTCGTATCCTTCCTGGCTGCCTCCACCGACGACAATGCTGGAGTGCTACGCGAGGCGAGGGACATCTCGGCGCAGTTGGCCAACGTGCGTTTCTCGGATATCGCACCGAGAGACGAAGAGGCCGAGCAGCACGCGCGTGAGCATCTCGCGGAAGAGGAGGACGAGATAGGGATGGAGATGCAGGGCGGGGAGGAGGCGGCAGAGAGACGGCGGATGGAGAGGCTGGAGGATATGATGGGTGCGATGGGCGGTGCGCAGGTGGGCAGGCCGACGGGGGAGGATGTGAAGAAGCTGCGGGAGCGGCTGGAGGGGCTGATGGGGGGACTGGGGTTGGAGGTTAATTGGAGTTGAGGTTGTTGTCATTCTTGAAGGAGCGGAGCGCGCCGCTGCGAAAGACCTTGTGAGTGTTTAGTCGATTCATGACGAGGGTCAATGAGTGTTTAGTCTTGCGCAGCATAGACCGGACAGGCCGGTGGATAGAACATGTGTTACACAACGGGACGGTGGCAGGGCCATTTTTCCGGCCTGTATCATGTCTATAGTATGTCCCATCGCTGTCTGCATCAGTCAATGTTAACATCCTTCATACAGCACATATATTCAGCCTGGAGACCAGCTAGCGAGCTAAGGTGTCCACATCCAGATAATACCACCACTGTGAGGTTCCGGATATTCAAGTCATCTATGTTGCTTTTACTCATTCACACAAATGTTATCTTCACAGATGAAATTTAGCACTGGAATGTGATGCTATGTCCTTCCTACTGAGATGCCTTCCAGCTGAATCAGTATGTCTCTCAGTTACATGTTGGAAGTAATTTCATACGTCTGTCCTTCTAGCTATTGAACGTTGTGAACTTGCACTACCTGTGATATTGATGCTGTACCGTGATATTGCTGAAATAAGCATAAGGCATCCAGCAGGGTGCTGCCTAGACCAATGATTGAATATGAAACTATTTCTACTTACCCCCCTGGTATACCTGCCTGAACATATGTTAAAGCCTGCAGTACACTGCATCACCATATACTGAGCGGAGGACTTGTGGCAGCACGTAATTACTGGGTAACTGGGACCCACAGCCTGATTCGAAGTCCGCATCCTGCTGTTTAGGCGCCCAGCCATCTAATCTTGGTTTGTTCCACTTAAGCTTACCATCGCCCGATAGACAAGAAACCCGAAACAAAGACAATATGTCAACGTCTGAAGAGCCTTCATTCTTCGAGAAGGAGAGAGACCGTCTCGCAGGCGAGATCACTGCGGTAAACGACATCCTCGCGCTCTATACGAAGACTCTACCTTACACCCATCGCAGGGTTTCGAAGAACTGCTATCCTCAAGCAACGTATCCAACCGGAAACTCGAAGAGATCCTGGGCATGACCACCGAATACAAACACATCGCCGAGCTCTGGCAGAGTTTCCAGGAGCTCACACGGCAGCGACGGGAGATGGCAGAGCAAGAAGACGGACCAGGGCTGCCGGGCACGGGGAGCCATCGTGTCAACGAAGTGAATTGATTGAAAGGATGAAAGGTCATGAGTGATACAGTACATACATCCGAGCTACCACAGGCCAAGCCGGAGTGTAATGGTGACATTGTTCTCGAAGTTCAAACAAGATCTGGTATCCGGATACAGGCCAGGCACAATCACAGGAGGGGGAATGCAACCAACTACAGTACTTAATGAAATGACTACTCTGTTCATACATCCGCCCACGACGCCACCTGTAAAGGGAAGTCATCAGCATCTCAAGCACGGACAAGATAGGACAAACACGTACCCAGGAGAACCCGTTGAACTCGGCTTGATCGCGAGCAGACAGTTGACCGTACACAGGCGTCAACGTCGGCTCTTCTCGCGTGAATTCCTCGTCAAAGTTGCTGGTATCCGCGCTCCCAGTCTGCAGCAAATCGTGAATGATACGTTCAACAAGTGAAGAGGATCGCACATACCACTGAAGGGAAGTAAGGAGGCGGAATACGTTTGTTCATTATATCATCCCAATTGACATCTTTGAAGAAAGGATGTCTCTTGATTTCTTCCGCGTCATCTTTCCCTGAACCAAGCCGGCGTTGAGGATCCCTGGTTAGCAGCTAGATCGGGTGACCGGTCAGTAAGCCGGAGACGGCATTGCAGCTGACTCTCTACCTTTTGTAATACTGATACAGCATCTCGAGGCATAGTAATAGGGTACAACGGTTCGTCCTCAAGAATGGCGTCGAAGATTTCGTCCTCGTCGTCACCGTGGAATGGCGATTGGCCAAGTAACATCTCGTATGTAAGAACACCGAATGCCCACCAGTCGACGGCGCGACCGTACCGTTGCTCGAGTAAGATCTGACGACAACGACCTCTCAGCGACTAAAAATATGGCGAAGAATTAGACAACAGTATACCTCCGGTGCCATGAATTCTGGAGTTCCACAGAACGTGCTTGTCGTTGATCCATGCCACATCTCTTCCTTGCAAAGACCGTAATCAGCAACTTTGACGTGTCCATCGAGAGTGAGAAGAATGTTGTCGAGCTTCAAGTCACTATACCACTGTTGTTAGATCATGAACATGGGGTGTCCCTTCACGCAAGCCTACCGATAAATGATGCCGTTCTGGTGGAAGTATTCTAAAGCAAGAAGAACCTCGGATGCGTAGAATTTGGCCTGCCGTAGCGAGAACTGCTTTCGCTGGATGTGCAACATGAGATCGCCTCCACTGACGTATTCCATGACGAAGTACACGCGCGTCTCCGTCTGGAAGCACGAGTGCAGACCGAGCAGGAACGGATGGCGCTCCTTCGCAGCGGTGAGGAAGACTCGTTTCTCGGATCGCGTGCTGTAAGAACGCGTAAGTATCTCCGTTATACCTACAATGACCCTAACTTCACCTTTCCACTTCATCATTATCGATGATAAACTCCTTCTTTAGCACCTTGATGGCGTACAGATTGTTGCTCTTCTTCTCCTCCGCAAGCATAACCTTTCCAAAGTTACCCTTTCCGAGCACCGCCAAGAAGTTGAAGTCTTCCAATCCGACCTTCCTCTTCGTTGACTGTCTGCGGATCTGTTGCTGCGCAGTCTGTTGACGTTGCTGCTGTTGCGCGGCAGGAACTGGCATCGACGGCTGCTGTGAAAGAGGGGGTTGAGGAGTGACGGGAGAGCCTCCAGGACCTATAGAGTACTGTTTAGGCGGGACGGGTGGTTGGGGCGACACACGCTACAACAGTAATGGAAGACCAACTCAGTCAGCATTACACGCGTATTCAGAGTACCATATCCATACCTGGTATGGTGCAGGGGCGTAACCACCGGGCGCAGGCTGTGACACTTGGTCATATGTAGACGACGGGCGAGAGGGAGCGGGTTGCGCAATTTCTTGGGAGTAAGGAGCGCCCGGTGGGATCTTAGCACCAGGTGGAGGACGTGGGGGCAGGGCCTGCGCCGAATATGGTTGCTGGCCATAGGCCGGAGCTTGTCCGTAAGCCTGGTCGAGTCCAGGGGGAGGAACGTCGCCAGTCAACCGCAAGTTACCCATATCACCCTCCAAACCTGAAGGCGCCAGCGTAGGGCTCTGCATAAGCTCCTGCTTAGGCTTGGGGCGCGCCTGCGACGCAGTCTTGCCGCCCCTCGCACGATTGATATCACGCCAGTCCTGCAGTAGTCGGTTTGCTGTTTCCATGGTCATACCACAGAAATCGGGCACCAGATGCGCACAATTCGCATGACAGGTGATGTCGCACTCCGTACACTTGCGAGCATTCTTACGCCCCAGAGGAAGCATATAGCCGCAATGGCAGCACCAATTTGCCCCAATATTCGTGATAGGTTCGAACCGGTGAGGAATGCGGTGATTGATCTTCTCCTCGTCGTCCTAAAGACAAACAGTCGGCGATTTACATTGCGCAATACGAAAAGAGGGTCACGTACACCCGTATTCGACTTTGAGATACACTTCGTGACAACCTTCTCAGCACATTTCTTGTGACATGCGTATCGACAATCTTCACATTGGTACCCAGCCGCATTGAGTAGGAATTCGTTGCAGAATGCGCAGAGGATGAGCTGGTAGAATTGCCGTTGGACGAACTTGTGACCGTTCTTCTCATGCACTTCGCCCTTGCGCTGACGCACGGCGCCTTGACGACCGAGACGTCCAGGAGCGTCCAGAGGGCGCTTCCGAACGTTCTCCTTGACTGTAAAAAAAATTCAGCAATGCGGTAAAACGATCAAATGCATCAAGCCAAGACGTACTAAGATTTATGTGCATTGCAAGAGCGCCGGCAGGTTCGACAGCAAACCACGCATCTATGCCATCCTGTCCAATGGCCATGTTGGTGAAATTACCGCCTACGAAGCTTCTGTTGTCCGGACCGCTCAAAGGAGCGTCACCATTCTGGCCTCCAGGACCACCTGGACTCGTGCTGTCTCCGCTCATGGCATTGGCGGTAACCCATCCGCCCTGCCCGCTCTCCATCAGGACTTTCTGTCGACGCTGAGCCTCTGCGAGGTCGCTCAATTTGATCCAGAGCAGACCGATGGGAACTGGGTAAGGCTCGCTGACTTGTTTGTCATATATAGCCACTTCAAGCTCGTTAGCCTTATCTACGGTGATGTCGAAGTCTTCGTTCCAGCGATCTGTCCGGCTTGGATGTGACCGAGCGTATTGCGTGCCCTCGACGCGGAGAGAAATATAGGTTTCCCGTACTTGTTTGGAAGCAGAGCGAGCTTTGACGATAGGTGTATGGTCGAGCTCGCGTGCGCCTTTGATCATGACCTGCAATTTACCGGATAGTGGCTTGGCCCGTAGATTATCTTTCCGTTGATCATCGTCATCCGGTCCGTCTAAATCCAATGATTAGTTCGTGTTTGGATAATTACAGTAGAAAAACACGCGCCTGGCTCTTCCTCTGCAGCATCCTCAATAACATAAAGGTTCTTATACCGTTTCAGTGCACCCTGAAGCAACTGAATCTTTCTCTCACTTTCAACCCTCTTACCCTCCGCATCTGCTCTTGACTTCTTATCGCCCTCGGCTTGATACAACTTGGCCATTTTGTCGATACCCGTTTTGTACTCCTTTTCAATCTGGAGTTTGTACTCGAGTTGATGAAGCATGCGAGAAATTTTGGCAGTTGTATGCGGAGTATCTGCCTTGATCAGATCTAGGTTGGTATAATTCTTGGGCTTTGGTACGCCGCTCGCATCCTCGTCGGAAGGGGCTACAGGGCCCATGTTCGTTGACGAAAGTGGTCGACCACCGCGACCTGGCGCACCATAGTCAGTGGAGGGAAATCTACCGGTTGCGGAACGAGGCGAGGTAGGCAAGCCCATCTGGGCTGAGCCAGCACTACTGGATCTCGAATGATCGTCGCGTTGCGACTGCTGCAGCTTGCGGGACTGCAGCTCGCGCAAGGTGTTCTCGAAATAGGACAGCGACCGCTCGGCCTCTCTGATCTTTGCATCGTTGCTGGCTAGGACCTCTGGGTTGGTTGTGGCCTGGCGCAGGAGGCGTCCTGCCTCGAGGACCTTCCGCTCCGTCTGGATCTTCTTGTACACATCCTGTATCTTTTGGTCCAGTTCATGGGCCTACATGCGTAGTGTAAGTATCGCAGCGCATCGAATAGGGCGATATGCGTTACCATAACTTGGCGTATTGTGCCCGGTGGTGTTGAGGGCAGTCGTAACCGTGGGCGAAGGGACCGGAGGGGGTCGCAGTGAGCCTGAGCGGGTTTTGAGTGCAGTGCCGGCTTCTCCGATGTAAGGCAGTGGCTGTATGCGTCTGTTTCCTGTACCGCCACATCCTCCACCACCATCTGCTCATTCGATTTTCACTTGCAGCTGGCTGTTCCCTGTGACTAATGCTATGCCAACTCTCTCTTATTGTACTGTTGTTCGCCATGTTTCTGATGGATTTACGCTTATATTGAATGCTTGCCACCGTCTCGTCGTGGACACCCCTACGGACGTTATCTACCCGGTAAAAGGCCGCCTTCCATCGGATCTGGATGTGCACTTGCCGTCGTCTCTGGTCATTCGGTTTCTGGGCTTTGTAAATGGGTCTCGAATATCCTCCGATATTGTCGGACAGTCTGCAGTAGTTGCTCATTTTCGCCGCTACCTTCGGATGGCACGTTGGCACGAAGTCAAGTCTTTCTTCCTGAAGGTCTCTAACTCCCTACCAGAATGCAGAGCAACTTGGCGTTGGCAATGTCTCTGGAGTACACGTTGACGAGGCAGATGAATGCCCGAAAGGCTGGTGTAGCTATCTCGGACAAGTATCTCCACGTTCTGACAGCACTTCTATTCCCTGGCAGTTACTCTTACCTGCTCTCGACCTCTGCCGATCAATATACCTTCTCCCACTATTACACTGGATTCTATCGAGCTCGTATATAGCTGGAAAGTATCGTGCACTTCCGATGGTACATTTGGACTGATTTTCGATGTGATAAATCTGACTCGGCTCCTGGCTCTCAGACTATTCGCTGGACGCGGAACCGTTCTCGTCTCAGCTTCTCTTGCCATTCGAAACAGCTCTCGACGACATTACTAGGAAATTTGTTTCGATGCACCTGGTCCGGTACGCTCACATCTACATCGCCCAACTACTTGCCTGAACTTAACTGCCGCAGTCGTTATCCATTTATTTTTGGGCCCTGGAGATCGGTTCGTGCTTCTATATTCAATTTAGCTGTCTGGGCTGTACTCTGGTTTTGACAACAGAAACTCGACTCGGAGATGCATTTCGTTCCATCCATAGCTCGCTCGGTGCTCAGCGTCATCGAGCGGTCGTCCAATACCACATTTCGGAACAAATGCCGCCGTGTTCTCAAGGTACGGTGATTCCAAATCCGAGATCTTCAGACCCAGTGAGGCTGTAGACAGAGGCTACGCAAACGTATTCAAGCTATCGCTGAGACCCGAATGGATACCATCCAAGAGCTTTCGCAGGGATGTGAACCAGAAGACGCGAACCCGGCAGAAGATATCGGCGAACTGGACGATGACGCCGTGTTGTACCGTGCTACGGTGCTGTTGTTTTCTCAGTCTGTGCGGCCTTTTTGTTTCAAGGTTGGAAGCAACTCATGTAGTGAATGTATATGCACTGAGCTTTACCCTAGACGACAAGGGGGTTTACTGTGTCTTCTGAGCTGGACGACACTTACCCACTGGTACAACAGACGATAGAACCTGAAGCGACTTCTTCCGATCTGGGCGTTGACGACTTAGTTTGGGATAATGATAACGCTATTGCTTTGGGCTCTGAACATCTAGACGACGTCACGAGTCGGGCATTTCATGATGAGGACAACACTGCAGATATGTGGTCTAATGAGCAAACTACACAAGACAGCCGCTACGAGGGCCCAATACTGTACGACGGTGGATTGATGGAAAACCAAGATGATGATCATGAAGAACTTTGGGAAGGCGACGACTTCGATTCACCGATCTCTTCACAGAAGTCTAGTGATAATTCGCAAGGTACTATCTATGCTCATGATGGTCATGTAGGTCATGTGAAGACTCTTAACGACATCATCAGGTTTTCAGTTGTCGGACATACCTCCATGCCAAGACCCCGAGTATGACGACTTCGTCATCATATCATCCCCCGACGCCACAGATCTTACAGGGAATAATTCTCCTTTCATCCATACACCTGCTTTCGATGGGATGTTCTACAATGACTGGCTCCCAGGAGGAGCGGCTGTGGAAGCATCTGGAAAGGAAGCACTTCTGACGCGTCATGAAGGCACGCCGGTCTACGGAAACGACCAGGAGCAAGGCGCAATGTCTACTCAGTCTCTATCTCACGTACCTTTGGTTGACCAGCACGGTGATATGGAACCAGAAATGAACGTGGCCTTACGCTCATCTCTTGCTCTGGATCAACATTACCCGGAATTCTCGGAACCAGATGTATCTTCGGCGCAAGGGCCCGAATTTTTCGACGACATGTCTCTTCATGACAAGCCCCAAGAAACGAATTACGAACGCGAACTTGTCCTCGGCAGCTCTGGAATACAGTCGGCAGTGTGCCTGGCTCGGCGAAATTCAGCCTTTCGTGGCAGTTCCCCCGCCTTCATTTCATGCCTCCCTCCAGGTGACCTCGTTAGTGTAGAGGAACTAAATGTAGACCACCACTTTGTGCTCGATTTTGACGAAGAAGGACTTGCTGCATGCTATCGATAGAAGGAATGTATACTACTATCCTATATGCCAGTTGTTGTGTAGCTTGACCAAGTGATCATGCATGTCATGATCGACGCGGAAGTATAGCCTGTGTTACGTAATGCTTGTACGTCAATAGTGAATTCAAACTCCGCCACTCCGCCTTGAAAGAGGTTCTGCTTGGTCCCGGATGTTCCATAGATACTATTACTCACCTGCGCATATTCCTCTGCAACTGAATTACTGTCGTCGTCCCCGTCCCTCTCATTCCCCACCCTTCGTGGAGTGCTTTCTCAGCTCCTCCTCCGCATCGGTAAATTTGCTGCACAATGCATCCCGCTAAGCTCAAGAAGATCGACATCAGCGTGAGTGCTCTTTCCGCTCATAGCTTGGCTAGGATTAGTTTGTCGTGTGGCATGGCGGGACTGACTCAGTCGCGACGGATTCTGACAAGTTACATGCCTCTAGACGTTGACGGAGGAGGAGCAGAAGCTCTTCCGACTGTATGGCAAGTTGCCGACCCACAAGAATGTACTCACAAAGATGCAGAAGGTGCGCATATATCTAGCTTTCGGGTCAGAGGCCTCCCTCTAACGTCACGGATCCATTTTGGTCATTCCATCGCATCCATGTTCTCCAGGATCGCAAGTACTTCGACTCCGGTGACTACGCTTTGTCGAAGGCGGGAAAAGCCCCTCAAAATACAGTCGGCACTACAATCCCGAATCCTGAGAAGTAAGCGTCTCTCCCTCTCCCGCCTCGTGTTTATGACTAAGCGGTGGAAATCGGATGTCATCAGTATCCCTCACGCATCGTCCCCGCAAACCCACCCCTCCATCTCCGTATCTCCTACCAACAACGGCGCAACCAGTCCCGTGAAGGAAAGTTCGCTCGCACAGTCGGTTGAGGAGCCTGCTGTAGCTCCTGAGGCTTCGAAGGAAGAAGCTGCGATAGAGGAACCCGCTGAAGCGATGGAGGAGACCACGGAGGATGCAGAGGCTCCGAATCCAGAAACGGCGGAGGAAGTCACGCCCGCCGAGGCAATGGAGGAGTAGTCATCTGATCACCATCGCACTGGCGCCCTCGCCCCCATGCAGACACCAAATGCCTCATATTTACTGCATCTATCACATGATCGGAGGAATTCGAACTTGCGGCGCGATACGTATCATTCCGTCGTCACGAACCGATTGCTTACAGGCCTTACTAGTCCCAAAAACGTGTATGTAAGATGTGTAAGTTTAATGAACGTGGTAGTTCTACCTGGATTTTGTACTTCATATCACCCTGTCTCGCTGACAAGGCCTGTAATGCTACTTGC
Organism: Neolentinus lepideus HHB14362 ss-1; assembly: GCA_001632425.1. Classification (NCBI taxonomy): domain Eukaryota; kingdom Fungi; phylum Basidiomycota; class Agaricomycetes; order Gloeophyllales; family Gloeophyllaceae; genus Neolentinus; species Neolentinus lepideus. The sequence goes on along the minus strand of KV425556.1, from coordinate 538,438 downwards.
GACTCACGTACAGAAGACTGTGCCGATGTAGATCCCTTCATACGGTCCAAGGTGGTTAAGGAGGTCTCCTTCAGCAATGTTGGGAACAGTCTTGATCGTGCACTGCGCGTCTGTCGCGTCGTCCTCGCCTGCACACCTTAGATATGGCTGTGAAGGTGGAATGGCAAGACAAGGCGCTCACCAGGACACGCCACGACGTCGTCGGCCGAGACGATATGGATCTCGCCAGCCGGATGGAGGAACCCGAGAAAGCGGCCCGGGACGATCGGTACGATATCCTTTTCGTTGTTAATGCGTTTGAAGTCCGTAATCTGTTCGACTCATGTTGTGAATAACAAGATCAAAAGACACGATCATAAATCAGTAGTCACCTGGGAGTCGAAGTACGCCGCCCACGCGTCGTTACCCACTCGCGGTGTGCCGTAGGTGAATGCATGGATCGATACCGAGCTCGGGAGGTTGAGTTTCATGTAGAGCGTGTCTAGTTCTGCGAGGGCACCGCCAAGCGAGTGGCCGACCTGTTATTAAATCCAGCCCGATGATCAATCAGTCAAACGCTAACAACGAATAGATGCGTACCAGTGTAACGCTACTCGCCCCGTATTGCGAAAGTAACCGCTTCACCTCCGCGAGGATTGTAGTGGCGGTCTTGGCGTGCTCGTCAGCGAAGCCCTGATGCACCTCGATCGAGCTGGAGAGACCCGGGAAGAGGGTCGGATCAGGATTGGCCATTAGGATGTCAACGTCGGTCAGGTCGGCCACGCTGGGTACACATGTCATTCAGGAGTAGATTAGAAGCAGAATGTAGGTCTTACAGTTGCGTCGGGTCCGTGCCTTGGTGGGCGACCACGACTGTATTTTGGGTGGACCAGTAGCCGACGTAGTCTGTATCAAGAGTGAAGTCATATAAATTCCATAAGGCAGAACTTTCACCCACAATATTGTACGGTATCGCCGTCACCACCAGTCAATGTGGCTGTAAATCCCGGGACGGCATCGCAAGCATCTGCAGACGTAGATTGCTCACTTCATGATACCTATGACTGTGTCGGGCACGACATACCACCGCATTGCCATCCCTGGACGATCAACGGGTTGCAATACGCGGCCCTGGCGAACTGAGTGTATGGTGCGAAGGAAGAAATCTGAGCAGGTGTGAGGTTCGTCACCGTCGCAGCACTACGGATCGCAGGCACAGCGAAGACACCTAGAGCTGGGAGAAGTAGCAAGAGAGGCAGGACGGCCAGCATCGTAGCGAGTAGGAGAGTGAGTGTATGGTGCTACTGCCTGCTGTCTTACTAGGTACTCCGCCGATGGCTAAAACGAGCCTGTGCCGTGAACAAGCCAGGACAGCGAGAAATGTCTGGAGTGTATAGTCGGTCAGCATTTTATATCAGTTGACATCAAACCTGATAACGCAGTCGAGAGGAAAGCCAGGCGGCTCAGCTCATTGCTATAAATCACAGGACAATATTGCATTCTTCGGCCTCCGTGCGCTCGTGGTCTCCCTCGCAATGATTGGGAGATGACTTGATGACTGCCCACGAGGGTCCCGAGACTGCATGGCATAACATTGGCGTTTGATACCCGTGACCTCTCTTCGTCTTCTATGAATCTTAGGAGATCGGCTAGTGAATGTGTGTCCCTACACATCGCCAGTAATCGTCGCTGACGCAACTTAGCTGTGTTGCAGCTGACCTCAGCTTCGGCTGCCCCGTTCGCTTGTGTGCATCTCGGGAATAAACTGGATGATAATGATCAGGCTACATGTATAGCAGACAATTATACCCGTTTCTCAGGTTGTCGTGGTTACCAGCGGCTTGTGATTTCGTCCAAGAAATAGAAGACACAATTAAGCATAGCAAATGGTAAGGGCCTGTTCGGCAACGCGGGTTGGGTTGGGCTGGGCTGGGCTTGCCAAACAAGCCCACCCCAGCAGTCGCGCGAGACCCGGTGGCGCAAGATTCTCACAAGTAGTCACATCCTGTCACATCTAGTAAATTTGCTCTTCAGCACTACAAATACAGTCCTATGGCAGCCCATAGGTCTCAGAAAAATCATCAAGCTAATTTTTAATACCAGAAGTCTATTGGCTTGACTACAGAAGCCAGAAACAGCGTGGTATATATGAGCCATGCACTAGCACACGACGGAAGTCATGCTGAGTGTGGTTGTCACGGCTGTGACTTATGCAAGCCCAACCCGGTGCATCACCGAACGCGGAGCTGGGCTGGCTTGGGCTCGGGCCGCGACGATGGGCCCGAAACGCCACAAATTCCCTTAAAGGGCAACCCCACCCCAAGCCCATGGGGTTTTCCGAACAGGCCCTAAGGTACGCCGCAGCGTGGATGTGGGGAAGCGTGACCAGCATCACGGAGGCTGTGACCAAGCGCGACTGATCGACGCGACGCGTCTCATCTCTTTCGAAGTACGGACCATGGCTGTGGACTTGACCTCGACTGAACAGATACGCGACGGATTACTTCAACACTTTCAATATAACGAACTGGATGAAGGGGAAATTTTGTCAGAATGTATGCTCTCCAAATTGTCCATGAGAAACAGGTCCAGTCATTACGGTCTCGTTAGGTGTCAACGTATGCAAGAACTACCATATCACGCCAGAAAATTTCTACTACAAATGGGAAGCTGTGAAGTACAGTCCTAACAGTCCAACCATCTCCGTCTTTACCGCCGACTCAATAAAGCAAATCAAAGCAAACATCCAGCGGGATGCGCTGGCAGAGCAGATGAAGCAGAAACCTCGAGTACAGTTGAATGGGAGGATGAGTAGGAGCAAGGGACCTGTGGTGGGACTATCGGGCTGGATGGGTGCTCCAGTGAAGAAGCCTTTCGCTGCTACTCCGTCCACGCCGGACGCGAGTGCTGCTGTAGCAGGGCCGAGCAGAGTAAAGTTCGCGGGTCCTAGCAATGGTCCTGAGGCTGTGGAGAAGCGTGCTTGTGAGTTCTTACCCTTACACGAGTATGTGTTGTTATTGAAGAGTCGTAGATCGGTACATGTATGAGAAGGTTTCGGAGCGGAGCGAAGGTACGTCCCAAATATTCATCACTTGAGCCCAGTTAGAAAGTATTTCTTGCGTATCACAGTCCTGGACGACCGTATAGATGAATTTGCAGGACTGATCCGCGATCACTACTCCATCACAGAGTTCGGCGACCCCGCCTCATGTACAGACGTGCGCTCCCTCTCGCTCCTTCCCCCCCATCTACTTATCACTACGCTGGCTCCAACAGGAAGATGTCACTATCGTGGGCCGCATTGTCTCCGACGTCGAGTCCGCCGCCCCCAAACTAAATGACGCATCCATTGTTCTCGAGTCCTCTAAAATGATGGGTTCCGGTGCTCGCATGCCTCTCCGCTTCGATCCGCAGCTGAAAATCCGCGGCGCCGAGGGCGCAGGTGGAATTGGGCTGTTCCCTGGCGCGATCGCCGCACTTAACGGAAAGAATGGCGGTGGAGGATATTTCTTGGTTAACGAGATCTTGACCGTGAGCCTTGCTTGGTGGTGCGAGTGTATCCTTGTCACTAAGTCTAAAATGCTCTGGCCAGCTACCGCCGCTGAAAACGCGACCCGTCGATCCATACGGAGAAGATTCATCTACTTCGGTATGGGTAGCCTCTGGGTCTTTCACCTCTGAGATGGACCTGTCGTACAAACCCCTCGTCGACCTGCTGAAGAAGGCGAAAACGAGACAGCCTGACGCACTCGTCCTTGTACGCCCCTTTCCCCTCCCTTCCATTCATGTAATCTGATTCTCCCTATTTTCTCTCAGCTTGGCCCGTTCATCGACGCCAACCACACTCACATCAAGACAGGCAATACTGACCTCACTCCTGCGCAACTCTTTCAGACGCATTTTCTGGACGGTCTGACGGACTTCCTCGCCGCGTCACCGGGCAGCATTGTAGTAGTCGTGCCCAGCACGAAAGATATACTCTCCGACCATCCAGTGTTCCCGCAGAGTGAGCTACGAGTGGACCTCGCGTACCATCCGGTGTGTATCATAGTCCTAACCCCGATATGAGGCGCAATGAACATGACAAGCTGAGCGAAATTATTACGAACAGAGAATTCACTTCGTACCCAACCCCTGCTGCTTCTCCTTGAACGGTGTCACCTTCGGTGCGAGCACCGTCGACGTGCTCTTCCATCTCCGGAAAGAGGAGCTGTTCAAGTGCGACACTGCAGATTCCTCTCCTGCTGGAGACTCGATGGCGAATTTATGTAGACACCTTTTACAGCAGCGAAGGTGCGTTGAATTCTCTTCACCTTCGGTCCCCCACGGTTCCCACCGAGCTAGCGATACTGATTGAGTGATATTAGTTTCTACCCACTTTTTCCAGTTCCGGTCGAGCTCTCACACGACGTCAACCTCGACGTGTCGCATTCCAGGGGGTTAAGGATATATCCTGAAGGCCCGGATATGTACTCACCGGACGTTCTTGTGCTGCCTAGCCGACTGAAACAATTCTCCAAAGTGCGTCAGGCTTCTCCCTTGCTATTCACTTGATGAATCTCATTGTGACCCCAAATGCAGGTTGTGGAGGATTCGGTGGCAATCAACCCGTCCTTCCTGACGAAAGGTGTATACGCCGAGGTGAGGCTGCCCGGGCGTAGAACTGCGAGTTTGAAGGATGAGATTATTGTGGAGCTGGCGAGGCTGGACGGGATGTCATGATGCTCTTCCTAAACTGATGATTCTTTGCTATATGCAAGCATTGATTAGCTCGGTCTGGGTTATTACATTTGGGCGACGCTGGATGCAGGATGCGATGTAGCTATCACAAGGCGGCAACCATATGTCACTTTGACGGAATCAAGTTCCCCGCGCAGTCAAAAGCTGCTCCTGCTGCTTCGGAGTTACTGAATGTCCAAGTGCATAACTGGTCTGCGGTCCCTCTGTAGATTCTTATATATCCACTTAGAAGTGTTCTGCATTAACGAAAGTATCTTTTTTCAGATTGTTCTGGCTCTACAAGATGGTAAACAAAGTGTCTTGCTATTTCGTGAACAGAGAACACATAGGATCATCTTCAACCTCTCGGTACAGTGTCGGTGTACCTTTACTACCCATGCCTGTCATCTGGTGTGGCTCAACATGCATACCTCACTGCTCTCTGATGCAGATTTCTCATTGTCCTTGACAAGGATCCCTGCCACTTTCCCCAGCAGTTGATGACACCTGACTGCTTCCTGCAGCTGGCTGAGTCTCATATACTGATAAAGACTCCAGGCCTCCTCAAGCTTCTCTTTGGCACCATGGTAACTGCCTTCCTTATGCAATATTCTACCAAGGATGTATAGGCACTGTGCTGCTCCAAGTCTGTTCCCAATTTGTTGGAACTGCCCCATAGCATCTTTCAGCTTGTCTTTGGCATCACTGTACTTATGTTCCATGTGCAAAATGTCACCAATGCTTTTCAGACACTGTGCTGCTCCAAGCCTGTTCCCAATCTGTTGGAACTGCCCCATAGCATCCTTCAGCTTGTCTCTGGCATCATTGTACTTGTCTTCCATGC
>KV425556.1:312856-525563 GCA_001632425.1 Neolentinus lepideus HHB14362 ss-1 | reverse complement strand
TAGGCTGCTACTGAAGTATCATGTATATATTTTACCCTTTATGTACATTGTACATGGTTCAGAGGTCGACCCCGGGTCGACCTCAACCCGACCCTCAAGTGACCCGACCCCTCTTGAACATTCGGTTCAGGGCCAGGTTCACGACAACAGCTGAACCTTCCTGTGGGTCAGGTCAAAGGTCACGAAAAAGTGGCTGACCCGACCCCGACCCGACCTTTGGCAACATTACCTTTGACTCCGTTCATCGTCCGGAAAAGGTACACTGCTGTTTGATCAGACTCTGGAATCCAGATGGTAGGCGCCTCCAGATGGCCACTGACTGGTTCACGCTTGGTTACCACTCGTGATATCCTCACTTCCCACAAAATATGCAGGCCATTGGTAGCCAACAGTAGCACAGCTTAACTTTAAATGCTATATAGTTGGGCCAGTGTGCACCGTTGGAATCCAAGCTGTCACATGTCAGCCGTCGGCCGGGCCTGTCAGACTATGCTGACTGATGTGACCGTGCTTGTGATGACTTGTTTGGCCGGCCTGAGCAGTGAGACTTGCGTGTTTTTTTTGTGTCGTCCTGCATCATCACCTTGGTCACCTTCTCCGATAACCGTGCTCACAGATGGACTCCCCTAGTCCCAACCACTGTGCAGAGGTATAGCCCATATTCATAAGCCCTAGGTCTGCACCGGGGAGGTCTGGGCTGACTGACAGCCAAGGGTTCGACGGTAAGGTTCGATAAGTGTCAATAGTCTATGTTATGCTGATAATACCCTTTTCGCTCGCCATCTTGTGGTAACTGGTAACCGCGCCTGTGTTACAACCTCAAGTAAATGCTGTCAGCGGTGTAGTTGCCACTCAATTGTTGCATTTGGGTGGAGAGGGCTCAGATGTATCAGATGTCATGAACGAGGAGGTCGACATCAGTGCTATGAACCTGGCAGCGATGGCGGGTGCTTAGAATAGTGAATACAGAAGAATGATTATTAAATGATATTATCACGATCTATAGAACTGCAGCATGCAGCGAGGGAGAGGAGCAGGCAAATAATATAATATACAGGAGTACTAAAATGAGATGTTGGTACGCGGATCCGACTCAAGTCCGATGTTTGGTTTCCACAGGTTCGACGAGAGCTGACGGCTGCCTGCAATTTTTGTGGGAAGTCTTTGGTTGAACGGTTGGCTGCCGGAGCTGGACATTCCACCTGGATTCCAGAGTCTGATCGAACAGCAGTGTATAAGCAGCACATGTCTCCGTCTCAAAGAGGAGGTCAGTGACCGACACAATGGGTGGCCGATGCCGCACGTCGGCAGACTCCTGCATCTGCACTTTTGCAGCTATGAGTAGGGTATAAAAAATCGCTGATTTTCCTATTCCACAGCTACCAATGAATACGTTAACATCATTCCCATTTTCGACTTCACGAGAAAGTGTAACTTGGAAATCTCGCAGACTCATATCGAAGTTTAAACTGATACCACCGAGACCACTGATCTGAGTCAATTTTCGGTGTGGTAAGTGGATTATCAGACATTCGAGGTTGGATAGATACATAAATTAAGCCACAGAGCAGTAGTCTAAAGCATATTACAGACGAGGAAGATAAAACAAAGTGCAAAAGAGCCAGCCGGTGTGTGCCGGTGCGACCACCACAACACGCACGTGGTACCATTGCGTCGGCGCGAGTCCCCTGAATCAGGTAACTGTCGTTTCCTAAACGGGCGGAAGGGAGGACTCCCTAGCGTGCATCGGAAATATGCACTAGCCTAGAGCTGTTCATAACGTTCACTGAACAGAGTTCGACTGCAGATTCGTGTACAAATATCTCTTCTCAACTATGGGAGACGGCGAACAAGTTCACACTAAACATAAACGGTCCCACGACAAAGAGCACAAGAGCAAGAAGCGACATCGTGATGAAGACGATTTAGAGAGGAAGAAAAGCAAGCGCAAGGAGAAGGGGTCGAAGATGAAGATCGTCGATGAGGACGTGGACGATGACGATATGTGGATGGAGAAGAATATTGACATGGAAGGTGAGCAGGTGCGTAAATGTGCAAGTAATGCACAGTTACGTGCTCATCTGAACTAGCCACTAGCCACTAGCCACCGACATCCCAACAGCGGAAAGTCTCAAGCTTACTTCGAGTGCTACTGAAAAACCGGAAGACCCTCCCCTACCACCTTCTGTGAGGACTGGAACCGCACTGAAGAGAGATGATTGGATGCTTGCGTCCCCCACCGCCCCTGCTGTCCCTCCAATGACCTCAACTGCCAGGACCTCCACCGGGGACATGTCCATGACGGACGACTACGGCGAACCAGAGCAGAATCAACGGAGACTCGATGGTAGTGTTGACTTCTTCTCAGGTTTGGGCACGGAGAGGAAGAAGAAACCTCCTCCAGAGAAGCTCGATCCCGATAAGGTATGTAGCTCTCAAAACACTGCAGCCATCGCTCATTATCCTTCATGCAGCCCAAGATCAGCTCCCGCGAAATCAACCCAGACCTCACAGGCCGCGGTGACTCCAGCTCTTCCACTACCCCAAGGGCCATCACACCAGGTGGCCCCGGTTCGCAATGGCGCATGATGAAGCTCCGGCGTGTCTACGAGACGGCTGAAGAAGAGGGAAATCCTGTCGAGCAGGTTGCAATCGACCGCTTCGGCTCACTCGAGGCATTCGAGCAGGCGAAGGACGAACGGCGCATCCTTGATGAGCGCGAGGGCAAGAAGGCCGCGCGTAAGGGTACGGACAGAGGCAAGGAGCGCGGTGATAGGTCCGGAGAGCGAAGGTTCATGTTTACCGACATCGCAAGGAGTGGCGCGTCCAGCCGAAGCCCTTCGTTCCGCCGGCCTGGTGCACGCGACGAGGGCGGGCCGTCAACTCCAACTCCCGCAACTTCGCGTTCGGACAGGTTGAGGGACCAAAGTGGGATGGGTACCCCGCTAGCGCAGTCGCACACACCCATCCCGTCCGTGATGACCCCGAGCGTGAGCATGCGGGCAAGCAAGGATCGCGCGATGTCGCCGTCGTCCCTGAACCGGCTACAAGCGAAGGTACTGCGAGCGAAGCTAACTGGTTCCCCTGATACTGCGGAGCTGGAGAGAGAGTACGAGGAGGCCGCAAAGAAGGCCGCTGAGGTCGGTCCGGAAGCTGAGGTGAAGATGCTCCCAACATTGGACGCAAGAGGGCGGCTGTACGATGTGGGGACGGGGTCCATCATTGCGACGGAGGAGCAGGCGTTGAGACCGGGGAATCGGAAGAAGAAAGAGAGGGTGAGCAGATTGAAGCATTGCAGAATCTTGCAAGTGCATTATCCGCTCACACTTCTATAAGGTGGAGACGAGAGACCCGAAGACGGGCGATCTTATTCGGATAAATGCGGATGATGATCAGCTTACGCTGGGCGAAATGCTAAGGCAGGAGAAATTCGGTGCTGGTCTCGCAGACCAAAAGAACCTGGACATGCAATTCGCCAAGGCTATTGCCACTGACGGTGGCTTCCAAGTATGCCCTTCTTGCATTGCCTTGAGCGAAGTAATCTCACATTTCGATGTATCTAGGATAATATTGACTACCTAGACGAAAACGTGGAGAAACTCGCCAGGCAGAAGATGCGCTCGGACGCTATGAAGCGACAATTTGCTATTCACGGTATGGAGCGCATTATAGATGCAGAGAATCGGCGGTTGATTTTGCATCCACGTCTCAGACTACAAGCGCACGCAGCAAGCTCTTGCAAGTTGTCCTTTCTGCTTTGGTGAGGACGACTCGCCACCGAAGGCACCTGTCATCGCGATGGGTACCCGAGCATACCTGTCGTGTACTCTCCATGAGGAACTAGTGCCCGGGCATTGTCTTATTGTGCCTATACAGCATCATCTGGTGATGTTGGAAGGTGATGACGATGTTTGGGACGAAGTTCGGGTAAGTTGCTAATCAGTCGGAGTTTCTTCCAATACTTGGTTCATGATCCATTGCAGAATTTTATGAAATGTCTTATGCGGATGTTTGCGGAAGAGGACAAGGGAGTGATATTCTACGAAACGGTTATATCCTTCAAGCAGCAACGCCATACCTTCGTTGAATGTGTACCATTGACTTGGGATCGTTACGACGAAATCCCCGGTTACTTCCGCGTAAGTTTCGTCCGGAATACAGTGCGAATCTCACGCTCATGACACCTAGGAATCTATTATGCAATCGGAGGTCGAATGGTCTACTCACAAGAAGCTCATCGACTTCTCCGCACGGCCTGGCGGCTTCCGAAGAGCCATGGTCCCAAATTTGCCGTACTTTATGGTGCAATTTGACCATAAAGGCGAAAAGGGATACGGACATGTAATTGAGGGCACGTCGGAAGCCACGGACGAGGGTGATGTGGATGGAGCTCTTGACGAGGGCGCGAAAGGTGGTGGTGCATTTCCGAGGTACATCTTCATGTCATGACTTCATGGAGTGTTCAGCTTACTGTATATACCAGGTACTTCGCTGCGGAGATTGTTGGGAACTTATTGGACCTGGAGCCTAGACGATGGATGAAGCCGAGGAGAATCGATTTCACTCAGAATAAGCGACGAGTGGCCGAGTACCAGAAGAAGTACAGTAAATACGATTGGACCGGTATGATAGGAAAGTCATAAGTGTATTGTATGTATCGCGACACTTGTAACCGTAATACCTAGCCTCCTTTGTAATGCAGTGTTTTCTCTGACCTAAGTCATACTCCATGCCGGTGGAACAATTGACAATACGTGCGCCTACGTCTGTCTAAGTTAACGCGTCTGCAGCATTGCGGTGCAGTGTGGTGTTCCCGTCGACCTTATTATTTCTTTGGTGCCGAAGGGATCGTCTGCTGGCTAATATATATGAGTTCTCACCTTTACTACGATAGTAGTGTTACCGCCGAATATGACTCTCCTCTTTACTCGATTCTCCGTAAACTTGGCTGCCAGGAGTCGGGCAACTGTCCCTAAACGATGGAAGACGACCATTTCTTCCATGATGCCTGAGAGTACGAGAGATGTACAGCTGAGGCGGTCGTACTTATACGGTATGTGAAGTAGAAGTGGAGGACGGTGATCTCAGCTCATGGTGAAATACATATGTTAGTGCCTGCTGCGTCTGACCGAATGCTGGAGAAGTCCCTAACGAACAACTCGGACATGATTATTTATGATCTCGAGGACAGTGTGCCCCCTTCCGCGGAGGATAAATCTGCTGCGAGGCATAGATTGGTGTCTTTCATCCGGGTATGCGGAGCCATTTCTTTGGCTGTAGTCTATGCAGCTGATGACCATATGTACTCTGCGCAATCCTTATCCAGCAAACGGCCAGTATGAACTTGCCTCGCCCGTCCCGAGTGGGAGTAAGAGTGAATGGTATTGGTACTGATTTCTTTCAGAAAGACATATGGCAAGTCGTTAGTGCGGAATTTATCTCTATCCTTCCAGCATCCTCAAATATGCATGTTCAAAGTTGGCCTTGGGCCAAAGTATCAGAACCATCTTGATGCCGAAAATCCATTCCGCCGCCGACTTGGACATCGTTTCAGATGAGATTTACGCTTCTCGGAACCAGAGACCTGACGGCTCTCCGGAACTCAACATCAACATCATTGCGAGCATAGAGAGCGCAAAGGGCTTGTGGCACGTAGGGGAGATCGCAGCTTGGCAGTCCAAGCATGGGTCGCCCCTCGGAGGGAAGCTCAGCGCCCTCTTGGTATGCACAACGTTATGATCTCGATTCTCGGTCCGACGTCTAACCTGTCACACTAGTTTGCTGCTGAGGATTGTGCGTAGAGTTTTTTTTGCGTGCAAGACCTGTTTTTTCTGACCTTGTAGATAGATTGTGCGGACACGTCGGTCATCCGCACCTCCTCTCGCCAAGAACTATTGTTTGCTCGATCACGGATCGTGAACGCTGCAAAAGCATACAATTTACATGCTATTGATATGGTGATGCAATATGCCGTGACAACTCGGCATAAACCACTGACCACATATGTAGGTGTGCGTCAATTATAAGGACCTCAACTATTTGAAAGAGGAGTGCGAAGATGGCAGACGGCTAGGGTTTACCGGCAAGGTTCGCCAAACCTCTAGCAGATTGGGGAATCCATTCGTGACTGCTGTCTCTGCAGCAAGCAATCCACCCGACACAGGTTGACATAATCCATTCGACATACGTGCCCACAGCGAAAGGTAGGTTTATCGCGAGAACTGAAGGTTCGCGCTATGATCGACTGACGAACCTCAAACCGCTAGAAATTGAACGCGCCGCTAATATATTCCGACAGATGCTGCTGGCGCATGCATCTAATAAGGGTGCGGTAGGCATTGATCTTGAAGGCGGGGGTAAGGAGATGGTCGACGCGCCTATGTTAAAACAGGTGAATCTTGCTTTTACGCAGCAAGTGTATTGTTTCATCTCTTGCTGACGCCCCTTCGTAGGCTGTGAATACCATCGCGGTCGCCAGAGCGGCTGGTCTGTACATCCCAAATATTGCATGAATGAGGATAACGGTAGAACTTACGCACAAGTGCATTGTAAAGCACCGATTCTGGATACATGGAAACTTGCAATGGAAAATGAACAACGTCATCACATACTTGGAAGTTGGGGGCGATAGAAGCTTCGCCTGGTGAACGGGAGATAGCGCGGATGACCCTTGTAAAGTGGTGGCGACACCAGGAACGTGACAGGAAGTATCGCGAGAGTCTCGGTGAAAATTGGGGTCCCTTGGTGAGACCCTAGAATTTTCGTCGGGAGGATAGAGGGTATGTGTAGATGTCAGATGGACACATGAATGTCCGATGTGGCGAAGTAACACCCAACGCAGCAAGTATAGAATCGCGGGAGAGTGGATGAAGCGGTGGTCGACTTTTCTGTACAGCCTAAGCTGCTAGGGCTCTCTTAACGCCTGTTGGATGGATGCAATGGATGTCCGAAGCGCCTGACATAGGCTCTAGTCAGGAGCGAAGTCACAAGGATAGAGGAGCACCCTCGGGGATTGACACGAAAGAGTTGTACATACCTATCACATACGTGATTTAAGGGTACCGGTGTCATGTTGTTTCTAATGCAAGAGGATGGAGACGTTTATAGACTACAGGTGAGTGGTCAGAGGTTTGATTGATGTCGACGACTCGACATCTTCGGAGAATTCATGTGGCGTCGCCAAGACACTCATCCAGAATGGAAATGGTAATCAGCAGAAGACAAGCTTTCGATTATCAGATACCAGCAGAGTAATCGAACATCAAGGTATCGCTGAGATGAGTGGGCTGGGATATTGAATTCGATGATGAGTGAGCGAGGGCGCTCCAGAATTCGTGCTGAGGTGAGCGGGCTTGGCGTGCTGAATTTTATGGACGGTTGGGACGCCAGTATACTCACGGAGACTCCATTTCTACGTCAACGGAAGATCCAGAGATAGTGAGGGAAAACAGATACAGAATGTGTTTGGGTTTGGGCTTCCTTCATTGTTTCACCCCATGGGGGGTTCCTCGATGATGGTTCGTCCGAGTATCGTCCGCCAGTATATGGTAAGGAGCAGCAGCGATATTGACAGAGTGCGCTGCTCTATCCTCTGCGAACATTCGCCTATGTCTAGGTATGATTTGGAATAGTCGGGCGTAGACCAGGCACAGGAAGAGATGGCGTAATGGGAGCCAATGCGATTCTTCGCTCAGTGAGAACGCTCGCTTGCACTCCACAAGCCAAGTCTCCATGCGTCGTGGGAGCAGAAGGGCAGTAAATAGTAAGACCTTGGATCGAAGCATGGAACACACCATCGTCCGTGGGTGTGCGTATCATTCGGTTATCAAAGGATCCGTTTCCCGGCGTGAAACCTGCCTGTGACAATGCGCATTGACTGGTAAGTTCGGAGCCGAGCCCATTGGTCTGCAGCTGCGGACACGGTGTGGACGATGCAAGCCTAAAAATGATCGATCCCCTAAACTTTGAAGACCCATCCGAATTCGCGAAAGAGATTTTAAAAACCATCTTGAAGTGTATACCTCGGAATTGGTCAATATCAATGGCCCGCCCAAACGCGCTCGTGCGGCGATATGAGAGGGGTGCAATTGTTGCACCGCATTGGAGCCGACCTAGCTAGTGTGTGTTCGAGCGTAGCGATGGCGTCTTTGACCAAGTTCCGTCTAAAGATACAGTATGATGCCGAACCTTAACTCGTGAGACCTATTACCGTTTCGCTGCGACCGACAGATACGGCACCGAGGTGCGCTCACCTTATTGCGAGAAAACAAGAATGATTTAAGAGAATCCACGGCGACTTCATGTGCATGAGAACCTATCGGTAGTTCCTGCGAGAACTTGCCAGTGAGAGGATAATCCGCGAGACATCGAGGTCATCCACTAATGAGCAGTGCAAAAGACGCCGGACTACTACAGAAGCATTCTCATCGTGGGAGGTACCGCAAGTCCGGACTACAGTGCGTATCTCGGTGCACCCAGATGAGAATCACCTATGACAGCTAGTGGTGTATCATATCAGATACCTGAGTTAAGCTTTTCACCCAGAGGCGACCAGGCTCAGAGTACTACGGCGCCCGAACAGTGACAGCCGTAGCAAAGGTAGGGAGAAATTTTGTTCTATGGCAGTAACGTTTAAGCAGGGACATAAAAACTCCCGTGTCCACCCGTGGCATTCGAAGACATCGACAAACTCGAGTGGCTGTGCCGGTTGTACTGGACGCTTGTCGGACCCGCCATGACAAGGTCATTTAACTTCTTAAATTCCGACCTCAACACGAGATACTAGGCCATCGTGACTGAGGGTGCAGCACAAAGGCTCTGAATGGTGTCGTGCCCTCTAGTATGGGAATATCGATTGGGTGTGCTTCCAGAACAACATCATTCTTTGCAAAACCCATTCTATTCTTATCTTCACCACGCCTCCCATCTTCTCGCACGACTATCGGATCTCCAATACTCAACTAACCTCACTGCCATTTATATGTTGCAACAGCCAATAATGTTCGGCTTGGGGCGCTAGGTTACTACACTCCTATACATCTTTTGCATACGAGTATCGGAACCAGTGGGAATTGGTCGGAGTTCCCGTTCTCTTTGCAAAAGTCTACGGAGAAAGTAGGTGGGTGCGATTGCCGGAAACTCCCCGTCCGGATTCCAGGTTGACTCTGAGTACAGGGATTGCTCACTTCACTTTAACTGAGGACCCTACAGAAGGAGTGCTATCTCCCGGTTCAAGCGACCTACTAGGCCTCTTTCAGGTTCTGCGCCATGTGGAAAAGGGAGCAGACCGGAGAAGACCGGTAGTATCACCTCTCACGGACGTATAGCCAACGTTGTGGAAGGATACCCTCATCTCGTTCGCGATCGATATAGCCGAGAACTCTGATGCTTGTTCGGGATCAAATATGTGCAACGGTCGGCCTCCTTTGGTATATTTCTTCCTAGGATACACGCTCCTCTGCGCCAAACTCCCACTCAGGATCTTCTCATGGGCCACACGGATTAAACCGTGTGATCTCGAGACGCAAGTGATAGCAAGTGGAAGCTGCACCTAAGCTACCGTCGTGCGTCTCCCTATGACTCAGAGTATAAAGAAGCACCTCTGTCTGGGATTTTACTTGAGTGCTTCTCCCCCCCCTTCTAGTACCGTACTCTCTCTCTCATTCTCCTTACACGACCTCCCGGTAATAAAATGTCGACCATCAAACATGAGAGCGGTAGTGACTACACGCCTGAGCTGACCAGTCACCATGTCATGCCCGTTTCTTCCTCACCACCGCCGCCGCCGCCGCCGCCGCCACACCGCTATGGCAACCCTGTAAGTTGACATATGTCAGTAGTCCGCACAGCTCCTGAATGTGAATGTTTGACAGACTCCCTTGGGGATGTTGGCCTACGGGACTGTCTTCCTGTGCTCATCATTGCTGACACTGCAGACAGCTGGTGTCAAGCAAGCCAACCTGGTTCTTGTCTTCGCAATGTTGTAAGCACTAAGGTATCACTGAGTTACACCTGCATAGCTCATCGAGTGAACAGCTATGGTGGCATCTCGCAGACACTTGTCGGCATGTGGGAAATGTTCCTTGGAAACACGTTTGCTGCGTAAGCGTTTGGACCTCCGCCCCCAGATCTACAGCCTCACATATCAATACAGCACGGTATTTGCCACCTATGGCGGGTTCAACTTCACTTTCGGTGCTCTTTACCTGCCGGAGCTTGGTCTCGCGTAAGTATTACCATTACTCCATTGAGCTCCTCGAACCTGACTGTATATCATTCGCCAGCTCTGCGTACTCTGCTGAGGAGTTCCCACGCGCGGTTGGTATCTTCCTCGCCATCTGGGACTTCATCACCTTCTTGTTCTGGTGCGTATCTGGGTTCACTGAACACATCAGGCGGCATACTCATTACTTGTAGCATTGGCTCGCTGAAGACGACCGCGCCGACGGTCTTCACGCTGGGCAGCACCGTCTGTGCTCTGACATGTCTCTCGGCAGCATCGTTCACTGGCAATTCCCACCTGAACACTGCAGGAGGTGCGCTTGGCCTCGTCGCCACTGCAGGTGCCTACTACGCCGCATTCTCCGGCTTTTGGTCGCAGGAGTCGACGCTCAAGATCATCCGCTTGCCACCCATTGTTCTTGCCGACCAGGTATAAGGCGGCAGTAACCCATCGTTGTGATAATACCTGCATCGGATTCGGATCCAGGACTGCGTGCTGTTGATGCCCCTAGACTAGTGCTTCGTTCAAGAACTTTAGATAAAATGTATTTCTGGAGCGAATGTAACACTATCTACGGGTTCTCTTACAGGTGCTCACACGCATACTTATCACGCCCATGTATGCGTCGCTCGTCGAATCATAACATTATTCGACGAGTTGTATGATCATTATAGCTCTTTTTTTTTTTTTTGATTGCCAGTTAAGATGTGAACTTGTAAAATCGATGTCTGAGGTCTGATGGATCCGGACGGACATTTCTGACCATAACTTCTGCGATGAACACCTCAATGGTATGTCAAGATTCCTGTCGATAGCACACATCTTGGATCCTGTAATGCATGCGGTAGCGATGACAGCTGGATCATGGATGAGACGCTGCGAACGGAGCTCGACTGTCGAAAACGACTGCACATTCTAATACATCAAAATACAGATGATAGGCTTGAAGCTAAGCAAAACTTAATTAGACGTGCCGAAGGAGTCGCAGCGACGAGTCAAAGCTGGTCAGTGAAGGCGACACTCCATCCTACTCAGTTGCCTGAATAGGCAGGTGCTTCTATGCTGCTTATGTAAGTGGCTGTAGTGTGGCTTGGGAGGCGATTGTGTCTTGCATCCATTGACTCCATGTCCGACTTGCAGACCTACATCAGTGACAATGTTATTCGTGTAAGTGGACATGCTGTTCTTCTAATTAATGATATTGACTGTATCTGGATAGTTCTTCGGTCTGTCTGACAAGGCTATAGTTGATTATATTATTGCGTCAGGTATGTACATATCGATTGAGCGTGTTATACACAATATTTATGAGACTACATTTCTTTAGCTTCATCCGCAAAAACCCCTGAATCCTTGTTCTCCACACTCAATGCCTATGGCTTACCAGACTCGGCCGCTGCGCAGACGTTCGTATCAGAAGTGTATAGCCGTGTTCCGCGCAAGTCAAAGCACAAAAAATCCGATGATTCAGCACGAAAGCAGGCAGAGAAGGAGAGCCGGGCTCTGCAATCACAGAAATACTCGTTTGTACTGGACGATGATGAGCCTTCCCGGGACGTTGTCGAACTGAAGGCCTCGGAGCGCAAGAGCAAGGACAAGCGAGAAAGACACACGCGGAAACGAGAGTCGGATGCGCGGGAGTGGGAGAGTGACGAGGAAGAGACGGTCAGGAAGCGGTGGAAGGGAGATGATGAGGGTGAGAGGGAAGAAGCGGGCGCCGAGGATAGCTTAGAGTTGGAGGATGAGGAGGCGCGGAGGGAGCGGGAAAGGCTGTCGGATCAAAAGGAGCGGGACGCCTTCGCACAGCGAGTACGCGAACGCGATCGCGAGAAGACGAAACGCGTGATTGAGGATCGCTCGTCAAAGTCCGGTGACGCTGCGGAGGCTGCAAAACGGCGACAACTGGCAGACGACTCTGAGGCCAGGGAACGAGCCATGCCCTCTCTGCGTGTGCACTCTCGCCAGGAGTACTTGTCGAAGCGTGAAATCCAGCGGATCGAGTTACTGCGCCAGGAGATTGCTGACGACGAGGCGCTATTCCGGGGTATGAAGATCTCGAAGCGGGAGAGGAAGGAATTGGAGCGGAAGAAGGAACTGCTGAGGATCGTCGAGGAGCGCCTGAAAATCGATGATAAGTACGAGGGGTATCAGCTGCCCGAGGACTACATCACAGAGCAGGGGAAGATTGATAAGAAGAAGAAAGAGAATGTGCTCTACAAGCGGTACGAGGAGGCGAAGCCCAAGGATGACCAGTTCGTCACTGACGTTGACCAGTGGGAGGCGAAGCAAACGAGCCACAGTGCGTTCAAGGTGGGCGCTATGGACAAGCCCGAGATGGTCGAAGACTACGAGTACGTCTTTGACGAGAGCCAGACGATTAAGTTCGTCATGGACGTGACTATGCACGGAGAGCCTATGAGCGAGAAGGATCGATTGCTGCAAGCGCAGATAGATGAAGCTGAGAAGAGAGGTAAGCAGAGTCTGTATACTATTCGGCTCTGTAACTCACGTTACCACCCAACAGCCAAAACTATCGATGAGACACGGAAGTCTTTGCCCATCTACAAGTACCGTGAAGACCTCCTGACCGCCATCAAAGAGCATCAGGTCCTCATCGTTGTTGCCGAAACTGGATCCGGCAAAACGACGCAGCTTCCCCAATATCTCCATGAAGCGGGATACACCGCAGGTGGCATGAAAGTCGGGTGCACACAACCTCGTCGCGTTGCCGCCATGTCCGTGGCCGCGCGTGTAGCCGAAGAGATGGGCACGAAGGTCGGGTACGAGGTTGGATACTCCATCCGGTTCGAGGACTGCACGAGCGACAAGACCGTGCTGAAGTACATGACTGACGGGATGCTGCTTCGCGAGTTCCTGACTGAACCCGATCTAGCGGGGTATTCGGCGCTGATCATCGACGAGGCACACGAGAGAACGTTGAGTACGGATATTCTGTTTGCTCTTGTCAAGGTGCGCATGACGTTTTCTGATCATTTGGGCAGGACGTTGACACAACCGGTAGGATATTGCACGGTTCCGGCCTGAGCTGCGACTCTTGATCTCTAGTGCGACTATGGACGCAGAGAAATTCAGTGGCTATTTTGATGAGGCACCAATTTTCTACGGTAAGCCTTTGACCGTTATCTGACATATTTCACATCGTTCTAACTTGACTGGGATAGTTCCCGGTCGACGATATCCTGTCGATATTCATTACACTCCTCAGCCTGAAGCGAACTACCTCCATGCCGCTATCACCACGGTCTTCCAGATCCATACGACTCAGCCGAAAGGTGACATTCTCGTCTTCTTTACTGTGAGTCTAATCTTACATTCTATCGCATCATAATTAAATATCGTGACTGGTTGCCAGGGCCAAGATGAAATCGAGGCCGCACAAGAGAACCTGCAGGAGACTGCTCGAGCACTTGGCAACAAGATCGCAGAGCTTATTGTTTGTCCCATATATGCCAACTTGCCAAGTGATATGCAGGCAAAGATCTTTGAGCCCACACCTGAAGGAGCGCGGAAGGTTGTCCTGGCTACCAACATCGCCGAGACGTCAATTACCATCGACGGCGTTGTTTTCGTGATCGATCCGGGATTCGTGAAACAGAATGCCTACAATCCTAGGACAGGTATGTCTTCTCTTGTCGTCGTTCCAGTAAGTCTTGCATCTACACGAGCTTCTGTATTTCACCCACGTTGTCTCCTAGTGCTCTCGTGCGTCAGCAAATCAACGAGCCGGTCGAGCCGGTCGTGTAGGACCAGGGAAGGCCTTCCGCCTATACACGAAGTGGGCCTTCAACAATGAGTTGGAAGAGAATACCGTTCCCGAGATCCAGCGAACTAACTTAGGGATGGTGGTGCTTCTGCTGAAGTCCCTAGGTATCAACGATCTGATTGGCTTCGAGTTCATGGACCCTCCACCGGGCGAGACTTTGATGAGAGCACTGGAGTTACTCTATGCTCTTGGAGCGTTGAACGATAGAGGAGAGCTTACGAAGCTTGGGCGCAGGATGGCGGAATTCCCAGTCGATCCGATGTTATCTAAGGCAATTATTGCAAGCGAAAACTACTCATGTACAGACGAGGTACGCTAGTTCCACTTGCTCTCCTCTCCAGTGTTCGATCTTGACCTCGTCCGCATCTACCTAGGTGCTTACGATAATTTCCATGCTGTCTGAGTCTGGCTCCATATTCTACCGACCCAAAGATAAGAAGTTGCACGCCGATCAAGCACGACAGAATTTCGTCCGACCAGGTGGCGACCACTTTACTCTCCTCAACGTGTGGGAACAGTGGGCGGAGACCAATTACTCGCAGCAGTTCTGCTACGAACAGTTCTTGCAGTTCAAAAGTCTCAGTCGGGCGCGGGACATTCGCGATCAGCTGGCGGGTCTATGTGAACGTGTTGAAATTGTTGTACAAAGCAATCCGAACTCGAATGATATCACCCCAATTCAGAAGGCCATAACGGCTGGCTACTTCTACAATACGGTATGTCATATCTTTTTCCGGCTCCGACACCTCTGAAGACTAACGATTGTTCAACCAGGCGCAACTTCAGAAGAGTGGAGATTCGTATCGGACACTTAAGACAAGCCAGACCGTCTATATACACCCCTCGTCCTCCTTGTTCCAACACCAGCCACCCGTGAAGACGCTTCTGTACTACGAGCTGGTGATGACCTCCAAGTCTTACTTGCGACAGGTCATGGAAATCAAACCTCAATGGCTGATGGAAGGTCAGTGTACTGCGATCGTGGCTTTCGTTCATTGCTGATGTCGATCTTCTTTCTTAGTCGCATCGCACTATTTCAAGCCTGCTGATCTTGAGCAATCAGCAACTGGGGATAAGAAGATGCCGAAGACTATTGGTTCTTCAGGGGACTCGACGAGAACGTAGGATGCTTAGGATGCGTGGACTTCTGTATTTATATTCTACCTTTGCTGTCGTTGTTGCATATGAACATTATATTGCTCACCCACCGCAGTACACACTAATCCGACAGCCGAGAGGCATGATCTGATCGTTTACGCGCTTCGCAGCATCTTCCGAGGCACTGCACTGAAGACCCCAAAGTTACGATTGGAGTTCTGAAGGACAGATAGTAGGAGTCTAGTGGGGTTCGTGGCCCTTGTTCAGTGCCTGAATTTTCGCGCGTATTCAGCCCAGCTTGCCACTCGTTGTGGAGACGTGCCGCAATCTAGAGGATCACGTTGACTCTTGCGTTTCTTAATGGTCTGCTATCAGCAGCGATTAGTCACATTTTTTTTACTTATAAGCCATCCTGCCAATCACGCGTGCTTGACGCGTCGCGGATGTTTGGCGCTGTTTGTTTACGCGGGTCCATCGTGATTAGGAACGCGTCTCGACGCGTTTCCGACGCTTCCCCATTATCTGCCCCCACGCTCTAAAGCCCAGTACACAAGTACGTATTGTCTGATGTTTCCAATTTCCGTACTAATATCCTTTTGTCAAGTTGAGATGGCTATGGCTCTGGCAAACGCGACAAATCGAAACCCGCCTACCACTGCGCAACGCGATGTTACCGCTAACATTACCGGAAACGAAGAATCCGTTGTCACCTTTGTTTCTTCCTTAAAGCGACCACGCGCCAGTCTCTCCGAAGAAGAAGAGAAAGGCTCTGACCAGTACAAAACCCTTCCTGAACCGACAAACCTGCACATCCAACTCCGTTTCCAGCTCGCGCGCTTCAAAAACGTGTACCGCATCGTCCGAGTGCCTCTAAACTACACCTTCGCCAACCTGCACACGCTCATCCAATTCGTTTTTGGATGGAATAACTCCCACTTGCACCAGGCGCAAGTGTACAGCCACGTACAGATGTACAGCGGGAACTATAGAAAGGGCGAGATCAAGAAGTGTGGGCGTCGCCCGCCGATGCCCACGAGCGAGAACGAGGATGATATTATGTACTGGGAACATTTCGGTCCGAGGGACCTCCCGGTGTACAAAGTGGTGAAAAGGAGGAGGGAGAAGAAGACGAAGTATGGGTTCTGGGACGAGTTTGATCCGGTAGAGGTGAAAGAAGACGCAGAGCTCACGCTCGGAGAGGTTTGGAATGATGACGAGACGAAGAATGTTAGCGGAGGAGAATGCAAAAATGCTGAAATTGGGATCAAGTATGAGTACGACCTCGGCTGTGAGTGCAGTTTGAGACTCGGTAAAACTTGTGCTGATGTACGCTGACTGCAGCGAGCTGGGACATCCATATCACCATTGACGGAGACCGTCACATCATAGAGGCCGAGCGCCCGTCGAACACGCCGGTTATTCGGAAAGCCAAGGGCGCAGTGAGTAACATACTCTATCGTCCGCTTATGGAGGCCCCTGCTGACTTGTTATCCTCCAGCCCCCGATCGAGGACGCATCAGAGCAAGAGATAATCTTCGTAAGTTCTCACCTGTGACGGTTGCAAGGCACCATCCTCATTACTGGTTTATGTACAGGAAAATGACGCGGCATACAAGACGGTCCCAAAGGAGTTTTACGATGTTGAGACGTTTTTGCGATATTTGAGAGGGGAGATCAGGACCACTGCTGGAGAAGAAGCCCTTGAAATTAAAGAGCGCCGACGACCGTAGGAGAAGCGCGAGGATGGCAGTTGTCCAGAATCAAGAGCTGTCCTGTACTGACAGATCTAATGCTGTATCTTATCTTCTTGCATAGTCTCAAAGTATCCATGTCTAGTTTTCACTCGTGCAAGACTCGACCTCAGTGCTGCAGAAGCTTTGTTCCAGGTCATGATTACAACTGATCGCGGTAGATGAGGACGAGGGTGTCACCAGTACACTCAGGAGAGAGCGTGTCTGATGCATGGTAAAGGTAGGCATAAACTCAGAAGCATGCATCATACCCGAGATGAAAATACATGTGCAAAGCAGACAATATCGAGCGAGGAACAAAAAACAACCGACAGCAAGCCCTTAGAACTACAAACCCAACCATTGCCCACATCAGTTTCCCATACTCACAAAAGAATGTATGTGTAACTGGACGCACCCGTAAAGGCTGGAAGAACCAGCGGTTCTTGCCGCTCGTGTATCTATCCTCTAAAAGCTTTTTAATGTTCTTCTTCGCGTCCTCGCGCTGCGTGGGTTCCCGGAAGGTCTCGGTCGAGACGGAGCCCTTCAGCGACTCGAGCTCGAGCGCGTACCGGGTAGGGAACAAGTGTGAGTAGTTGACCACCTTTCCATGTACATTCCAATCAACACCTATTCCACCAGATGGTGCAATGGTACGCACCTTGATGAAGGGCTTGATCTTGCTCCGCCGCTGGAGCTTCTTGGTGCCCATGCGCTTGGTGACCTTGCGAGGGTAGCGCTCGATGCCAGCGACTACGGCGTGAGGGTAGGGCCGCTCCTTCGTGCCCTCGTCGTTCTGCTTAATCACGACGACCTTCTTGCCGGCCTGGCGGCCCTGCAGGACGACGGCAACCTATACGAACACAACAACACACCGTTCAATTAAACGTCACTCCAGCGATTTCAAGATAAAGTTCTCACTTTTCCGGGCTTATAGACTGACAGACGACAGAAATTAGTTCAGACAGCATAGAGAGGGTACAGGCGACGTACTCTTGACCATCTTGAGTGGAGGACGGAGGGCGGGCGGTTTGCTGACTTTGCGATATCGCCTCGCGTGGCGTGGGCAGTGAGTGGGAGAAAGCCACCCGGCAGATGCCGTGACCTGCTATATAGTACCTAGTTTTGGCAGGCGTGCTCTTTGGTCATGTCTGCTCCGCGCTTGTCGTTCTGTCTTGCAATTCTTTCGTCCATGAGACTTCTCAACGATATGGAATCAAGCATATCGTGGCTGAACCTGATGTTCTTGATCTGAGCTCTCGTGCTTTCTTGTTACATCTTGAGTTCTGATAGAAAGTTTGCCTCGTGACCGGGAGTCCCATTGCACTGGATTAGATTCTGTTTGTCGCCTCTGAGCTCTCTCGACGCCATGATCGAGAATGGCGCTTTTCCTAGATCAAAGTAGCCATTCTCGCGGAGACTCTGGCCCCATGGTTCACTGAAAGGTTGCCACTCCTATGTTAGCCTTGAAGGACATCTTGTCAGCTCGAGACCCCTACGTGACCGAATTCGGGACAAGTTGGCGCGTTGCTCTGGCTATACCTGAGACCTTAGTCCTGTTTGACGTAAGTCTATCATGTTCAACCGTCGAAGGTCTCAGTCAGGGAAGCTACCATGTTCTGCCGTTACATCGGTGCCCGTTGTGGATTATTTGTTCGTGTAACGCTGCATCCCGTCGGGGTACTGGGACAACTACCGACAACCATGTATCAGTGGCAATATCCTGATCGAAGCTTTCACTGACCTTGCGCTACATACGAGCTTCTTCTATGATATTTCCCAGGGCCGCGTCCCTGCCATTATCGACGCGCAGATGTAGTTAGAGTCGGTAGTAATTGTGGTCGCTATCCGGATCTTCGCCCTAATCAATCCCCAATTATATCATTCCTGTGTTCAGCAGTAGTTCAAATTACAATCCTCTGCAAGTCGCCTGACTTTATGCTGAGTCGAATGCATCGCGGAGTTAAGCTTAAGGCTGAGTGTACATACAGGAGCCAGCCCCCGTGAGACTTCGGGAGCCATCATGACCTTTCTTTACGCTAGCTTTGCTTCGGCATATACTAATCCGCTGGTCTGCTTGAAATTCTGCGCGTCTCTGCCCGTTGCAGGGGCAGAGAGATATGCCATACAATGGACCAACTTACAGCATGATTGGTGAGTGCGTGCGCGACGTCGGGCGAGTCATTCGAGGCTGACGGGCGCGAGCAGCTGGAGCCGGGGGCGGTCTTGTGGCCAGTATCGCTACCTGTCCTTTGGATGTCATCAAGACGAAGCTGCAAGCTCAGCAGACGGCGCACGGTGCGCAGGGATACTTGGGTGTGATGGGTGCGTTGCGTATCCCCTGTCAATCTCACCAGACCCAAACGGTACACAGGCACCCTAAAGTCCATCCTCAAACGTGACGGATTGAAAGGTCTCTATAGAGGACTAGGGCCTACCGTGCTGGGATACCTTCCGACATGGGCGATCTACTTTGCAGTGTACGATGGGATCAAGAATCATTTTGGTGAAAGCCCGTCGGGCGAGCGCGGACACATATACCCTGCGCCACATGCTAAGGGGTACCAACCTGCCATGCGTGAGCACCCGTGGACGCTGCACATATTGTCCGCTATGGCTGCAGGTGCGGCGAGCACTGCTGCTACGAATCCGTTGTGGGTTATCAAAACTCGTTTCATGGTGCGTACGTCGCTGCTTGCTTTCGGTGCTCTTGGTCTTTTCTTCATGCCGTCCGTTAGCGCACATTCTGTCCTGTTTAATATCGACCTTTCTTGTTGCTGTCTGTTTTCCCTGTACCTGACCATTATCTCTATTGTTTTTGATCCTGTCCTCCTTTACCACTCCCCTTTACTTACCTACTCTTCTCTTCTCGACTATCTCTTCATTAACATCATTCTGTTATCTCAGACGCAATCTTCTGAGGAAGTAAGATATCGCCATACACTAGACGCCGCTCTGACCATATACCGGAGTGAAGGCATCCGCGCCTTCTATCGTGGGCTCCTACCCAGCCTGCTCGGTATTACCCATGTCGCCGTCCAATTTCCCCTCTATGAGAAATGCAAAGTCTGGGCTAGTACGTTCCTGCAACCAATTTACTTCCGCACTAACATCTAACTATCGTGAATTTTCCCATACCTATATTCGCAGTGGAAGATTCGGACCAGCCGCTCAGCAGTAGATCCATCCTTCTCTGCTCAGCCGTGGCGAAGATGACGGCGTCGGTGGTGACGTACCCGCACGAGGTCGTGCGGACGCGTCTGCAGACGCAGCGGCGGTTGCTTTCGGAGCGGCACGCCTCGCAGGCATACGCGGGCATCGTGCAGACTACGAAGAACATCGTGCGCGAGGAGGGGTGGCGCGGGCTGTACAAGGGCTTGTCGATCAATCTATTCCGTACTGTACCGAATAGTGCTGTGACTATGCTAACGTGTGTCTCTTTCGCCTTGCCTTTTCTTGTTTGTGTTCGTACTGATAGAGAGTGGCAGCTACGAATTATTGATGCGATGGCTATCAGCGCCGTCCTAATATTCCTCCCTACCGGGTTCAACCCATCGATAACGAGATAAATACGGCATGTTCTCGCTACCATTACCGTTTTTGCGTCGTCACTGGTGTACAGAATTAGGATATAGAGTCAGCCTTTGGAGACTGTCAGTGTATAATAACTTTGCACTATCTGTTTATTCATTGCAATATTAGTCTGTATCACTTTGCAGAGCTGCACTGCAGGTGTGAAGCATCTGACGTTGCACCTCTACAAAATGGAGATATGGTAGGTCTCTCCGGTGCTAGGTTAGGTAACTGACCCCCTTCCCCGTGGCATATCGACTGCCCCTTTACCATACTACGCCGGCAGGCTCTTCCCGAGGATCACGCTATTAGCGGTATTACATCCAGCTGCATCAGCGAAGGAGGATGAGTTTAGAAGGCCCACTTACTGTTACTCATTTGACCCCGGATACACCGCGTAATTTACAATACTCCTTTATCAGTCGCGTCACTTCGTCCCGAATGATATTCGGTCTCGCTTTATCCAGGAGAAACAATTTATTGTACGAAGTGTCGGACTGCTTGGTGCATACGTTGTCTCAGACGTGACACCTCAAACTCTTTGAGAATAGTGGTGACGATTTCTTTGGTGAGAGGTTGCACGCCTCCTTTCTCCCGCATGGCCCAGGATGACTGCCGTAGCAGCCAGTTGAGATCGAGGATATACATACGCCATTAGACACCGTATTACATCTGGTCTAGAGCATGCATGAGTGAGCGGCAAGCTGCGCCGGTGGGAAGTACTCGCGTTCGCTTGTAACCCTTGGAAATCCACTCAGCTAACAACACAGCCCGACAACAGAACCAACCACGACAGCGGCGGGCGGTGATGCCCTCAACAGCTTCGTTCCGCCATGCACGATCGGTGAGACAATTAGGTGCCCTGGGACAGGATAAGGAAGTGCGGGAACCGTGCTGACTGCAGGCTTACCGAGCTTGATCCGGCATGCTTTTACCACCCGAATAGTAGCCGTCGTCGAGTTCAGTGATCATTCTTGATAGAAGGCCCATTGTGGATCGGTTGCAAAGGTGCTAGATCGGGGAAGTCGCAGTTAGTCAAGAACAGGAGATGAAAAGAACGGACATTATTCAGATCGTAGAAGTTCCAAGCCTTGACTGAGTCGACATGCGACGCCGATAGACATTTTTCTAGATGCTTCTCCTTGAAGTATGGAGTTGTGGAGTGCCCTCCTGTGCTTTGACACGGCTTCAGCAAGTGACTCACACGGACAGGACCGCACATAGTACTTTGTCTTCCTATTCTACAGGGGAGATAGAAGATGGTCAGATATGGACACATACAAGGATGGACTCGAACCAACTCAATATTAGCATCTCTGCTCGTCTCGGCATCGGTTCGCTGAGCAATGGCCCAAGATGTTCGAGAGTCATCACTGACATGTCCCGCGGCGCGCCGTAGTTTTGATGAGTTCCGAGATAAGACTGTCGTGAACCCGGTAAACTATGATGGGCGGTGAGATAATTCTGCGAGCGATATGAAAGATGAGGTCCCGCCGGATACACGCTGGTATAGGCGGCGACTTGGCGAACTCTTCTCGTATTTCTTGAGAGCATCCTTGAGCGGTTGCACGCAGATCTCCTGATAATCTCGGTTTGCCTGCGCGGCGACAAGACAATTTGCGTCAGCGGGGGCCCATTCTCTCCCCTCCTCGATCTCAGCAAGCATAATTAGAATGTCGTACTTTGTGAATACAACGAGCGGCACCACGGTAGTCAAATTTGTCAGCTGAGAACATAACCCATCGCATATAACTGACCATTGCCCATCTTCATACTCAGGATTTCTTCATTGCCGTACTCTAGGATACGTTCTCCCCCGATGGGCACAGTGATACACAGCCTTGTTCAATTTGTAAACCGCGGCCGTATGAAATCCGAGTTCTTACATACTGTATCGGTCATACGCACCATATAGCGTGCAGCCGGTCTGGTTCCCATCAACTCGTCCCGGTACGATCCTGTACAAATCTCTTGACCACAGCAGAGTGATCCTTGTCGCCGTATTCATAACCTCGGGAGTCATGCAACACGAAACGAGTCTTCTGGTTTGACGTAAATTCTTTCTCAATGTCTGCATTTCCAGCCCGATGGTCAGAGACTTCCTATGAAGAGCGTCAGAGGGGAAACCTGGCTCAATTCGGCGGGGACATACCGCTTGCTTGATATTGAAGATCCGGTTTATAAGTTCTGACTTGCCAACTCCCGACTGTATCATGAAACGAGTCAAGGATCGTGCGCGCAAAGTGATGAGTTAGCATACCCTGCCCAGTAGAAGAATTCGAAATCTAGACGGTATTGCGTCATGACTGAAAGCACGATGCGTAGACTGACCTGGGACGCTTTAGGAATATCTCCTTAATATGAGGCTCGAGAGTATCATTATCTGCACGTGTGCATAAACACATCACTGCTCCAAAAGTGGATGACAATGTGATTTATTTCGAGCGTTCTGTTATAATGTCATGACACTGCATCGTTTGAGAAACGTACTCACACCAAAGTCATCACCTCTCGGTTCTCTCAAATCCAATTGCTTTTTCTTTTTGCCGCTTGACAATGACCTAACTCTGGTCACGATGATCTGTCCCGTGCCCTATGTGATCAGATCCGGCAAAAATATTGTCATCGCAGGCCGCTGACCGTAAACCGGGGAAGTTTTTTGTCCAAGAGGGAGTTGACGCTTTTAAGCAGTCCACGTACGTCGACTTTGCTAAACAGTGAAAGCTTATTTTTGAGAAGGCTGTCGGGGACTGTCTTGAATATACTCCTTGAGAAACAACATTGAGGACAGATCACAGGTACACTGCGAGAACATATGGAGTTCTTGAACGAGTCCCGCAACTGGGAAGTCAGATATTCCGTGAAGCCGATGTTTGCGTTCCTATACTCGTTCAGTATGGGTTGAAAGATTGTTTGTTCGAGGGGGTCGACGCCGGCAATGAATTCACGAACGGCTTGAATTTCATCACCTGTCTTGGCCTTCTACCCGCGACATGAGCTATCATGTAGCATAATATTCGTCACCAAACGTACCTTGCATTTCTTCAGCATCGCTGCCATCTTCTGAAACGCCTCCTGCATTTTGTGAATGGGGACATCTTTAAGATCTCTGGCCCTGCCTTGGAACTGTTTCCTCGCAATTTTGATATCCTCCCTCAGAGGCCCAGTGTCAGATCTGACGGAAGTCACGGTACAGGAGTCGTGAGGCTCGGGGCTGCTCAATTGAGCTGGACATGGAGGACACCGAGCGGAAGAGAAACTCAAAGCGTAAAAGTTCCGAGGAGATAGACTAGCTGACACGTTTCCGGAGCAGCAGGAAGGGAGTATCATTTTAATCGGTTGGGCGCTACGCCCTGCTGCCCGAAATAAAGCTATGAACAGGGAATGTAACGGCATGCATCTCTAAATCCTACGACAAATTACTTTGAGCTTGGGTAGACTCAAGGTATTGTGACACTGCACCAACCGCAATGGCTACTGATGGCAATGGTAATGCAAATGTAATGCACCAAATGGCACAGCTGTCGGGATACGTAACATCGTCGTCGGAACAACCTTGGAATAACCGATTTGGGAATCTGACTTGTGTGTGCCGAGCCGCGGACACTGTGAGAATTTCATGCCGAGAACCCGTGAGAGTCTTTTTTGTAGTTAGATCCACAAAATATTGAATCTCCGCTTCTAGTGGTGACTATAAGATCCGTTCTGTAGTCTTAGACTTTAGTATCCGAGCTCTTTCTTCTCTTTATTTCTCGAAATCTCTGGGAATAGTTGACGCTTTATATTCTCTATCTAGGCAAAATATTTTTATGAATTTAGTGGCCTTTCCTGGGGCTCAGAGTAATCGTTTTGCTAGACGGGTACTACAAAATCCTTACTTACCACCTGCAGTGGCTAACGCCATTGGCTGGCTCTTTCTCTCCCATTTGAATTTCTTTGTTCGTCAAACTTAAAACATGGTATGTATTTCAAAATGTGGGTTAGGACTGCCAGCATCATTGTATATGCTCAAACACTATGTCATAGATTACAAAGACTCAGGACCCATAGAAGGTGGCCCCAGGCTTCCTCCTGGTACTAATTAACAATAATATGCATGTCAGACATTTACTGAGGACTGATTCTCGTAGCGAATCGTACAATCACTTAATGTCAGCTGCTTGCCAACAGATCCACTGATACCACCTCCGCACTAGTGGAAGGAGCAGCTTAACTTGCGATGTCCCTGACGTAAATATAGGAGTTGGCTTGCTCCGCAACTCTGACCGGCGCCACATCCAGATGTGCTGGAATTCCTGTGCGTCCTCGCTTCCCCGTGGCATACCAAAATATTGTCGTGCAGCTTGTTTGCATCCGAAACGACCAGTACCTCCGATGTGAGGCAGAAGTACTTGTGCAGATATGATCCTAAAGATTTATAGAACCAAGGTTCACTAGCTCCTGTACTACCAATCCGTCAATTACTCGTTCCTCTTCTATGACGTCGGCTGACCATCCCAAAAATGATACCACAAGGTTTCCTCATCATTGAAGGAAGATTGCCCCTCCGGGACGCATGCTTCTCTCGAAACCCCGGCCCTCCTGAACTTGGAAGCACATAGACGCTGTGCGGACACTGGAGGAAAGTGCGATGGTACGTCTAGTGATTTTTTCCAAGCAGCATTCGGCGCAGATAGCAGCTGGTATTATATATAGGCGTTAGCTTGCACCCTCACCAGCGCCAATCCAGACGCGCTGGAGTTCCCATGTGCCTTCGCGTCCCCCCCAATGTTGTCGCGTAGTTTTTTTGCATCGGAAACGACCAGTACGTGAGGCAGAAGCAATTGGACGGATATGAACCTAAAAATCTATAGTACCAAGGTTCACGAGATCCTTACTACCAATCCGTCAATTATTCATTCCTCTTCCAGGACGTCGATTGACCCCCGAAATGATACCACAGGGTTTCCTCGTCATGGGAGGAGGTCTTCCAAGTTACTCCTCCGGGACGCATACTTCTCCAGCCCTCCTAAACTTGGAAGCACGTTAATGTGGCATAGACGTAGTAGGCTCCGATGGACAGGAAAGTTTGATGGTATGTCTAGCGATTTGTTCCAAGCAGCGATTGCGCAGACAATAGCTGGTATCTCCCAACGGAGCTTTACAACATCGGCAAAGTCCAGGTTGACACTGGTCTAACCTACAAGAGAACTCGGGCGCAATAAATCCACAAACCTGGGTCGCGTGACCGTGACTGTGGCGACGCGCCTGTGACGAATTGAAATACGATGTGGCAACGCTCCATCCATGGCACTCGTCATAGGCGCAATCACGACGTCAGCCGTCGAACGTTTTTGAGGGACCCTGATAAAGCGTTCGAGGACCGCTTTCCAGATCATTTCAAGCTCCGCTCTATTGCAGGAATATATCTCCATACCGAGGGCACATCGTCGAACCGACAAGTCCCCCTGCCGCCAGCATAGCAGAGAAGACATAGTTGGACACGGTGAATCGACTCGATTGCTCCAGAAGTACAAATGGGTCATTATAGCAATGTCATACGAGGATTCAAGCTATACAGAGTGTACCTCCCCCCCCAACGCTGCGCGCCCTGCATAAAACCACATAAATAGAAAGGAACGTAGAAACACCGCACAGTTTCTGGCAGAAACGGGCGCGGCCAAGTTGGATGTGAGGCAAGGGCAGCGGCGGCAACGTGTGATAGGAGATTGGCAAAACGATGAGTCGACGGGATCAGGGACGGTGGAGCCATGTCAGATGTCATCCGTCCGCCGGGGACAAATGGCAGCAACGGCGAGAGATGTGCAGGCGGCGGCGGCGGCGAGACTGACGAGGGTCGCGGATGGGTAAATGTGACAGAAGCGCCGAAAGAATGGGTGGTACCCTATTGAATTATGAGGGTGGACAAGGGGATACTGCAAAACACGCGCGACAGGAATACTGAGACTACATAAAAAATATACTTGAATGAGAAAACAATGTCCACAGATTTAAAAAGATTCAGTACCGTAACGTACTGCGAAGGCGGTCCGTGGCCAAGATAGGAAACAGATGAGAAAAGCAGCTGATCCCGTCGAGGAAGGGTAATGAGACCGCGGTATAATGCACGGGACGGGACAGGAAAGCGTAGTGTCAAAGTGAAAGCGGCAAACAAGATGCGATGGATGGAAGAAGGCCATGATACCATGATGACAACAGAGTGCACGCGAAAACTCACAAAACATGGACACCCAGGAAGAAACGAAGAAAGCGCAGAAATAGACACAAACAAGACATACAAACCAACAAGATGTCCACAACCATCGTCAGTGTGGATTGTCCTGTGTCGTGTCACCTGCGTCGCTCAATGTTTCCACTCGGACACCTCTTGATGAGCTGACGCTCCGGATATCCCTTCCTTCTTCTGCCAGCTCACGGTTGAGCAGCTCCGAATTCCCCGCGTTATTTGTGTCAGGACTATCTCCTTCCTCTACAGGTCTCCCTGCGAAATCAGGTTTCCGTAGCGCTTTCCGGAAGGCATCCGCCATGATCGCGGCATCAGCCCCCGAGAACGGAACGGCTTCGCCAGTTGAATGTGCTCGCGAGATTGTGGAAGCCCCATCGTCCGGCGCTACCGATGGTGCATTGTCGTGGTGGATCGAGGATGCTGCACCCGCGCCCGCACCGGCACCGGCAGCAGCAAAAGCACCCTCTCCAAGAAGCGGAGACTGTGGCCCACCCGTTCCTCCTACATGGGCCATCATCGGCGAGTCAGACCCAATTGACGTCCGGTTCGCTTCCGCCGCACGTCGTGCACGCATCCGTCGCATAATCAAGAAGAACAAGATGCCGCCAGCGACGATGGCCAGGAAGCCGAGGACGACAATAGCAGCGATCGCGCCGTGCGGGAAGGAATTGTCCCCCGATGCTTGTACATTGCCCCCACTGCCTCGAGGCCCGCCAGATACCGAAGTACCTGACGGTCCGACCGATCCAGACCCTCCACCAGCTCCACCGGCTCCCGAAGAGCCTGATGAACCTGAAATTGACGAAGCGGATGCAGCGGATCTCGAAGATGCTTCTGCAGCTGAGGATAATGAAGCGGCGGAAGCCGAAGATGCTGATGCAGCGGAAGCCGAGGATGCTGATGATGCTGAAGACGCAGAGGATATGGAGGATGCGACAACATCGAGGTAGGTGGTTTCTGTGCACGCCTTTAGAACACGTCCGTGGAAGGAGAGATAGGGTTACTCACGGACGGCGGTGAATGTGGCGGGAGAGTATGGTAGAGATACCGGCGATGCACCGGAGCTCACTACCGCCCAATAAAAGGGGAACGACACGTTACCACCATCCCATGCATTCCCCCTTTCACCAAACCACGTATCATTGACTTGCAACGAGACCCTGCCTGACCGTTCCCATGAACTGGGTTGATTGAGCAGAGATGTGACTTCTTCATTCGTGTCCGCGTGGTACAAGTAGACGTCGACACTGTCCGTATACTGCCAGTATGGAAGCTTGCTATTCCCTGAATCGAGCGGTCAGAATACAACCTAGACACATCATCATGGAAAGACGAGACTTACAGATGAAATAGCAGTACTCGTGCTGTGGAACTATCGTCTGACCATCGGGGAAACATGAGAAGACATCGTTGCCTTGGTCCGCACAACTTTGCAACGCTTGTGCTAGTGATTGAAGGGTACTCCGTAAGCGTGTCTGTGATACGGAATAGGAGATAGAGAACACGACAACCGCGTGTTGTGTCCGCCAGCTATGAGGTAAAAAAAAGTGTATACGAAAACTCACAAACTTCGGGCTGATCAGCTATGTCCTGGCGAGCGACTCTAGAGGGCCGCTCCTCGGCAGAGATTCTCCGACGTTTTCTTTTGGATGAGGATGATGATAAGGGGACGGGGGGCGGTGGTGTCTGGGCGGGCCAGGGAGGGTGTGTTGGTCGGGGCGACATAGGCGAGAGAATACGGACGACGCGCAAAGACGGCCTGAGAATAGAATACAAGACGGACAGAATCTAGCAGCAGCGAACCCGAGGTACGAGGAGAGTACGCCGCGAGCTCAGCAGGAAAGAAATGACGACAAGGGGTGGAGCGATATAGTACTAATTGGGATGTGTAGTAAGGGTCTAAGGTGCATTATCTGGGTATCGAGGGCAGGCCCGACCAATCCTAGGAAGCCGCGCGGTGGTCGACGTCGGGCGCAGCGACGGCGAGTGCACGGACGACGAGAACGGCGGCGGAGGCAGAGGCAGCAGCAGCAGCGACGAGCGTGAAGGGCGGCGTTGCGATTGCAGCTGGGAACTGGTCCAACCCATGGACCACTCGCTACGCTGGCCCGTCTCCCACAGTACATTACGTAATATTTGCCTTTTTTTCTCGAGGCTATTTTCCCTTCCAGAACGTTCCCCTTTGGTAAATTGGCCCGGCACGAAATATTCACAATCTCTGCATCGGCTACACGGCTGGACCACGGAATTCTCAAGGGTCTGCCACACTGCAGGACAACGTCGATAACTTGTATTACCGCCCGCTGGCCACGCGAGAGGCGCAAGGCCTCCGACACCAGCCAGTTTTAGCTAAAATATTGCCCGCAATGAAGAAACGTGCAGGCGGGGCTCTTCCGTCGCACAACAACACCATCCATTTTTCCGGCGCCCATTCGGACCGTACACCTCTGTAAATTAAATGCCTCCGAGGCTAGCCAGCGTGGGCGACGAACCACCTGGGCCGCTGAATAATAAAAATTCATCACTTTTGTCACCAGAGCCTAGCCTCATTAAGGAGAAACATACGCACCATCCCCGTTATCATGCCGCCGAGCCGCACGAAGTGACATGCATCCCTCATCATCATCTGCGACGTGCCTGGGAGCAGCGGTGAACGCTCGAGAACGTGGTCTCGTAGCCTCGTGCGGCCCATCAAGAACCCGGAACTTGCAATTGCTCGCCGGAGACAATCGACGAATTCCAACCCAGCGAAATCTGGCGAAAATACCTCTTTCGCGAACATACACCAGTGTTCCCTTCGAGCAGAGATGCCGCAGAATTTGAGTCTGCTTCAGTCTTAATTGTGATTTTACGAGAGAATTAGGAAGTCTGCCTTCCAGACTTTCCGTACGAAGCTCGATGATATTCAGTACTTTTCCCAGGATGCATCACAGGACAAAAATACGTACGTATTCGGTGTCGAGACCAGCAATGCAGCAAGAAACTATTGGAGGCTGAATTATCCGCGAGCAGAATCTTCTAGAGTCAGCGAAACACCGGACTGCAATCCCGAAAATGAATGCACCGCACGCCGCAGGTCTCAGCAAACACCCCAATCCAACAGCGCAAAGGAGAAATGTCGGGATACATAACTTGACGCACGACATGTTCTGACTAAGTCCCCCCTCGTGCAGCACGCGCGTCCGTACATCACTCGATGTCGCGGTAAGTATTCTTGGATCCGCGCTCACACAGACGCATGGCTGCGGCTCCGCGTTCCAAGAATAACAATTCTGTGTCTTGGGCGGGCAGCGCGCTCTTCCCCGCGAGCGCAGGCAGGTCACGGCGCAGCCGGACGCTGTCCGTCGCGCGACAGGATTTGTCCAGTCGGCCTGACGACATCGTGCGCAGACGGTGCGCAGCATGAAGGACTTGAAATATGTGTCTGCAGTGAATTGAATTCGACCCGACGACCACAGCAGATCGGCGTCCGGTTGTCATCTTATCTGACAATCGTCAGCCACCAGATCCGAAGGGATGTAAAAGAGCTCACCTTGTGGCAACCCTTCGGTTTAGTTTCACGTTCTGTCAAGTGATGATTGATATTTCGGATCCTGACGCGGCGGGTTCTATGACTGTCCTTATGCTTCAAGCGCATATGGTCGGAAACAAACATGGTCCAATGCTCTGTCGCGAAGGAAGGTGGATTGATATCAGTCCAAAGCCTTGAGTATGAAAGTTCACACCTGAAACCGCTGTTGAAAATCCCTGCAGTTCCTATCTAACGGAGCGTACCTATGACACCGACCATCCCAGGAAACGTCCAACTAGGGAAGAACTTGAATATTGAAGCACTTCGATTGGCGCATTCTGGACCGGACGAGCCTCCATCCTTGTATCAATATCCCAGGACCAAGCTCCTGAAGCACGGTTCACTGCACGATTGGTGTTAAGACCATATACACAGCAAGTTTGAAATGATGGAGGAGGGAGCGACAAATTCCCACAAAGTTGTTGCCACAGACGCGACGCGACGTATCACATTATCGCGAATATAAAGCCAAATTTCACACACACTTCACCATTACTACACGAACTCTGCGGGCGATGCACGGCGCGCTCTCATTCCTGCCATTGTCCTTGAGAGAATATTCGTGATGCATGTGGCTGTTCATCGTTCAGACAGTAGATGCGCCATCAGAACGGCCCCGGTGGTTTGTGCTTGTAGGTTGTATGGCCTTTTGTGCGAAATCTCTGCAAAAATGACTTCAAGTTGTAAGAGTGTTTCATAAACCTTCTCAATGCTGTTATAACGTCTCCTGCATTTGCGAAGTATTCTCTCTATGAATTGTGGAAATACATGCGCTCCTTATTTCCGCCCTTTTCGCTGTCTGGCCACTTTTCAATATGTCGCAGAGATGTATTTGTGCTTCAGAGGTATTTGCTAACAGCTCACTTTTCTAGTGAATAATGACAGATGTCCATTACCAGGATCGAGCAGTTTTCGACCAATTCGCCCACCGCACCCGCTAGATGCACACGTTCGTCGAGGGACCACAAACAGAGGCCGATGTCTTATCCGACGCTCCAAGTCTTCGACCTCTCTGACTAGTGCCCTTCATAGTCCCAACCTTGAATATCGTCAATACTTCGGCGTATCATCTCCGATCATCTCATACCGCCGGCCTGATTGGTACTTGAAGCGGATGGCGAATCAAGCGCCTGGTCATCATTATGTTCTTGCAAGACTAAAGCCTGCCTGACCCGGAATCCTGGGACGAATTTTCTCTCCGCCGGGAACGTACACTTGCACGAATAGCGAAGGGCAATGATATGGCGATCGCCGGGAAGCGAGGCCTCGTCACTCCTTCAAATGGACATTCAGAGGAAGCAGTTCGCGGTTGACCCATCAGCAACACGGAGCCTCACAAGCCGTGAGGTAATGGAGCGATCGGATGGCCCCTGTTCTACGCCGCTTGCCAAAGTATCGCATTCATTCTATGAGGCTGGATGTACTGACACGTCCACACTGCCAGTGGCACTTGGACCCGAGGATCGACATCCGTGCATTATCCAAGGAACTCGGCTTTCCCGAATTGTGCACTCTGAGAGTGCATTCAGAGGTGGGCGAGGCGCCAGATGAGTCACTGGCAGTTCAACATGAAATTACGTCAAATTTACTGTAATGCAAACATCTCAAAGTCCTCGATGCATAATACGTTCGCGCAGCCTTTGACTATGAAGACATTCGTCACATGGGACTGGCGTGGTCGCATATAAGGGAACTGAAGTGCCCTTGCAATGCCTGAATTTCTTTCACGAAGACGTTATGATGTATCTAGTCGTGCGACGGACATCCACTTGTTTTGCCTTCGACGACTTCGCAAGATGGCGTGTACTATGGAAAGGTCAAATTGCAAGCGTAGCCTGCACTGAACTGGCTATGGAAGTAGGCCCCACACCTAGTGCATCTCAGAGCGCATACCACGACTTCCCAATGCTATCTCTGGTCGACTGCGCTACACCAACTCCTTACGCGTTCTCAACCAACACTGCCAGCTGCCGAACCCGCGCGCCTATGCCCGACGCATTGAACAGCCTCTGCTCCCGGTCCTAATAGACCTAGACAACCTCCCGTCCGGGGCCTAGTACACCCGCCGCGACTACTGGTGTGCAGCCTTTTACCTTCAATGGGACATGGGCGCCTACGTCAGCATCGACACCGCCGCCATTGAGGAGCTCCCTGCATACTCGGCACACGACGCAGGCTCTGGGCGGCGCTATCCGAGTCACGAACATCCGTACGTCGAGGCCTTCCAGGAGGCAGGGCTTGCGCGTCATGACGATCACGCTCACGACTGTGCGGGCCTTAATTCGAACGCGAGTGGAGAGTCGAGTCGCGAGAGTGGCCGTCAAGGCTTCACAAGATTCGTGGCGTCCTTGCTGCGGTCTACGGTGAGGTTCTGCTCGCTCGTGGATTTGATGAGTCGGGCTGTATATTGAGTTCTCAGTTCGCACTGCCTAGGCAGCGGCCACAGACGGAATGCATCCGTACGTTGATCGCTATAAGTATATTATCAAGTATCCTACTACCACGATTAGTAAGGTACTTTCTGAAAATCGAAAGAATTACGATAAATATTAAGCAGTCCAAATCTTGCCCATGAAAGCCAGCGTTCATTAGAAGATGCCGTTGTTAATAGATGCCGATAATTCTGTCACAAACTTCAAAGATTTGTCTCGAGAACCATCAGCATAGCCGTGTACGCTTCCCTCGACGCCAGATTATATCCTTGGGTGCTATTGGTGGCGGAACTAACGCTGAATGGTACGAATGGCTTCTGGTCGACCTGGCAGATCGTGTGCTTCGTCTCCGGCACCTCCCCATAGAGCAGGTAAGACTGCAGCAGCTGCAATGTGCAGAATGAGACAGCGCTGATTGCACCGTGGCCGTAACCGTCAGCCTGTTGAATCAATCGAGCATTGTTGCCATACAGCTCCAGGCTGTTGATGGCGTTGACGAGAGGCGTGATCGGGTCATATGTATTGCTACATAAGGACCGCATCAGAGAACAGTCCGAGGATGAATTCAGAAGATACGGACCTCATCATCAGTATTGGAGTTTTCAGCGTGTGGTCAGGAAGTCCAAATGTGCCGTTGTAGCGACTGTGTGAAGGATAAACGTCTGGCCAATCCCCGCACAAACCCAAACTAAATGCTGACTCTCCCAGCTGAGGTGAGTTCTGTCTCAAGGATAGCATCAAGTCTGCAGCGGTCTGTTGAGCGGTGGATAATGCGTCGTTACACTTTCGCTTCGTGTCAGCCTCGTACGTGTTTAGGAACCGGATAGACACCCACTACGATGAGTGTTCCTGCATAGGAGGAATCATCCGGTTGCATGGCACTTGTGGCACTCAGTGATGGAAGGACACGAGACACGGCCGGCGTGTAGTTGCCCGCGAAGGCAGCAGCTAAAACCTCCGCGAGCATAGGCCATGTTTGTACAGAGTAAAGAGCACGGAACATGACCTCGCGCAAGATGCCGGCATCAGCGACAGCAGGGTAGCCGAGATCCGTGACGTGAACGGGGTTGTAGTATAGCGAGTCGAGAGTGCTATTAATCTTGCTGATGATGTCGGTAGATGTCATATTCAACAGCGCGCAGGCGTCACCGGCCGAGGCACAGTTGTCTGCGAAGCCCTGCAGAATATCGCCTGTGCTGACGCTCGCTGGAGACGTCGATTGTTAGCCCTGTATCCGATGTCAAGAGGGATGTGTTCTTACTATTTAGTGGCGAAAAAGCATATTTCGAGGTTAGTACCGGATTGACTATCGCGTCAATAACGACGCGTCCAATACGTGAAGGAGGTAATATTTGAACCAATCGCTGTCCGAGAGCAGATCCGTACGATAAACCGTAGTCTGTTGAGAGTCGTTCATCGTCATGAGCGTGGAGCTGGGAGAGACAAAGGAACGACTAACAATTTATAGGGACATCCGGTCCATCAATTGCCTTGGACATGGTATCAATATCGCGGGCGACGGCTTCGCTTCCTGTAATCACCGTTGTCAATGTTCTCTTCCGGGAGTAGTGGCGCAAAGATCTATTACCTATGAAACTCATGAAATCTCCTACTCTCGCATAGCACTGAGCAGACAATGAGGTGACCTGACCACGAATGGACGTTAGTTGCCTGTCCAGATCCCCAACAACCTCGTCCGTTATATTGGAGGGTATGTTGAGAGTCAGACCTCGAGTCATGTGGGAAAACAAATCTTCATCAAGAAGATTGTCGAAGCATGAGATGTACGGTTCAGACCGTTTGACTCCGCGAGGGTCGAATCCAATGATATCATATTGACCTTCGTGAAATGAGTTTAGGCGTAAGTCAAAAGATCCAAAGGATTACGGTCATACCCATGAGGAAAGTAGTAATATTTTGGCCAAACTCAAATACAACATCGGACCCAGATGCCCCTGAACCGAAAACATTAGTGGGGATGATGTGCACTCCGACTCGGCGCTCACCTGGACCTCCTGGATTTATAAACAGGCTCCCCAATCTACATCCTCATTAGAGACTTGCGTGTTATAGTATGAATATACTTACTTGTTGGTGGTGTTCGTAGCTGGAAGTCGAGTGATATAAATATTGATCGTCCTGGGATCGCTGGCATTGTGATAGTCAAGTGGCACCGATATATTGGCACACTGGAAACTATCGTGGCCGCCGCCACACGATCCCCATTGAACCGTACTATTGTCGGCTCGTGCGTTGAAAGCTGAGGCGCTCCCAAACACAGTGGAAGAGAAGAGAAGGGGAAAAGATAACACGTTTATGAGTCGCATTCGACGTGGTTGAGATAAAATCCGAAAATACCCTTCACCTAGATCTCTGTCGACATTTTATAGTGCTTGCTGAGCCGCCTAGTGGCACAGTCAGCAAAACATAGTGCATTTACAAATCCTAAATGTGAAACACCAAATTGTTACGTACACCACAAGACGACCGCTAACAAGTGGTGATCGATTCATGATGGGACGATGACTGCAGTCAGCCTTGTAGGAGTCTCTCTTCGAGTTGTTTTCATTTGGCCGGTAACTTGTATAAGATGCCCTGCAATTACAGGTCATGCCTGACAGTGTCTTTACCTTGGATTTACAGTTATATCGACTATCCTTCTGGCATGAAGGATGAAGGCTGCATCGAGGGCCGTCACCCTGCCTCTGAAGCGGGGTAGTCTCTGACGAATCCAGGTATCACTGCTCTGATCCTGAACACCGGAGGTCATACTGACACGTACTGCTTTGTGTGGTGAAATTCTACGACTTGCAGGAAGAACCGAGTTCTGGACAACCTAGCGCTGACCGCTAAGCGTTGGCCCAGGAATATGAAATCGTGGTTCCTGAATCGCGATGCCGGAGTTCGCACTCAACATCGTTGTTGCCATTGTCTAAGGACGTATTGATGTCTCCTCTGACCTCATGGCGACCATTACAGCTGTGTGGTATAGAGAATCGAGACATTGTTAACCGGTAAGTGTGTGTTATACAGTACTTACCTAGTAGCTCTCTGCGACCAGACACCTACTACAGCTGTTCTGTTGAGTGTAACTTGTGAACCATATGAATCGCATTCAGGAGCTTGTAGTGTTTCACGTGCTGGTCTGCTTAGCCTACGGCGCCATCACGCTGGTGATGGCCCTCAACTCAGCCCAGGGTAGCCACACCGGCCACCGATGCAGAAAACATTAATTTCACGTCTTCTATGTGTATACCAAGGAACGCTGCATGGCGTTGCATAATATATTTATTGGACACTATTCGAACGTAGTAGGTTGAAGACACGTACACGATCCATCACGTCTATGGCACGAGTGAGCTAACTGTGATGAGTGTGACAGACGTCCGTCTTCGGATCTTCGGAAAGGCGGCTATTGTTTGATTCTAAATAGTATATAATAGTACCGCAACTCATCGTTTGATTATCATGATACACCTACCGAATTTCAAGTTTACTCGGTCTCGGTGCCAAACCTTGGTTGTATCACTTTCAGGCTAATCTTGTGGATCAATTGACGTTATAAACCCGTTTTGCGATTTATGGTAGACTTGCTATAGTTTCTTGGCTTTGACAAAGGCAGCTCTGAGATGGAAGCTAAGCGCTAAATATTCGTGATCGTGCGAAAGTGGCTCTTTGTCTTGTCAAACCTCGTTCTTCCCATCGTTCCGGCCTCTTAGGTACTAGACACAATCCACCTCCGTGACAGACTAGGCTCGTAACCACCCTCTCCAGCAGATTGATTTGCACAATTCCGCCCAGGCCTCAATGACAGTGCGACAGGATCGTGCGTCGCGATCCTGGCGACAGACGAGAATCACAGCATTTCTGGAGGCTATCATAATTTAGTCGACGCGCTAGTTGGCATCTAGGAGCTCTTAAGCCTGCTGCGCGTGCTGATTGCTACCTATCATCACACCAAATATGCGATGCGCGCACCCGGGCGTGATGCACCCACTTCAGAGCGTGCTGACCTCCATCCAAGATACCCAGCAAACTTGAAGGAACTCGAGCCGTTAACCTACTGCACGCAGTGACCCATGGAATAGCCTAACACTTTCACAGTTCCAAACCCCTCTCCGTAGAATTTAAAGCGATGCATCTATCTACGCTCGCCTGAACTACTGCAGTTATCCAACGCACCACCCAGGGGAGAGTAAGGATGCTCACCCATACCTGGATTGTCCACAGCTCATCTGTCTCATGCCCCTTGAATGCCACGGGGTTTAGCATGTGGTACTGGAATCCACTGACTGAAGGTCTGTTCACACCAAATAATATTCCTTACCAGGCACCATGCATGTGGCTGTATTTTGCATCACCAGGAAAAGTTGAAGTGGCTACTTGGTACCTGTATCAATTGATCCTGATAAGCTAGCTTCCCCGAAGAGGAGTACTCATCCTCCCCCAGAGACTACCGTGTCCTCCCCAGTGTCCCCACTGTAGCCATCCGAGACTTCCTCGCAAGGCTCGGACAAAGCGAGACGCGGATTTCAGTCCCACATGCAATAATATTCTCCATACCCGACGCGTTCAGCCACAAACCCGGTCGACGGCGCATTCAAAGCATCGCTGCATCGTAATAGTAATAATACATCCCTCCCCTGCACCTTCTCCTTACCCCCCTCACCTCCCGTCTCACTCACCAACCTCTTCCCCCCGCCCCTTCACCGATACTCTCCACCCAAACGCCAACACTCCCACCCACATCAACACTCCAAATGTATTCGTAATAAGTGTGATCGCACCCGTGAGCCCCGCGCCTACGGGTGTGAGCGTGATCTTCTGGTGGGAGGAGGAGGAGGAGAAATAGGCGCTGCACCCCTGTCGACTTTGTTGACTTTGTTCGCGCAGGCGGTGCACCATTGGGAGGTGGTGTTGATCGCAGCGGGCTGCACCAACACGAAATTCATGCAGTAATTAGTAAGCAAGAGAGGAAGAAATGAAGAAATGAAGAAATCTCGTGCGAGAAATACCCACCGCCAACGCATCAACAGTCCCCCTCACTCCTGAACATGTTATACGTGACAAAGCTCGCCCCGTCCTCGGTGCCGTTCTGAAACCAGATGAGTCACTAGCAGGTTAACATGAAATTGCGTCGAAGCTACAGTAAGGCAAACCTCACAGTCCTCGATGCTATGATACGTTCGCGTAGCCTTTGACCATGAAGACATTCAGCGTATGGGACTGGCGCGGTCACATATAAGGGAACTGACTTTCTTTCACGAAGACGTTATGAGGTCTCTAGTCGTGCGATGGGCATCCACTTGCCTTTTCTTCGATGACTTTGCAAGATGGCGTGTACCAAGGAAAGGTCAAATTGCAAGCGTAGCTCCTGCACTGAACTGGCTATGGAAGTAGACCCAACACCTAGTCTATCTCAGAGCGCATACCATCACTTCCCAATACTATCTCTTCACCCCCGCCAGGGACAACTCAACCAAGACGGTCAACCGCGATACACCAACTCCTTATGCGTTCACAACCGTAACCGCCAGATGCCGAACCAGCGCGCCTATGCTCAACGTATTGAGCAGCCTCTGCCCCTGGTCCTAATGGACCTAGACAACCTCCCGCCCCTAGTACACCCGCCGCGACTACTGGCGCGCGCCCCTTTACCTTTGGCGGGACATGAATGCCTACGTCAACGTCGACACCGCCGCCATCGAGGAGGAGCTCCTTGCATACTCTACGCACGACCCGCTGCTCGTGCACGCTCTGCGCGGGCGGCGCTATTGCGAACGCCCGTTCGTCGAGGCCTTCCAGGAGGCAGAACTCGGGCGTCATGATTATCAGATCGCGACCTCGTGGGCCTGAACTCGAACACGAATGGGGAGTCGGGTCGCGAGGGTGGCCAGCAAGGCTTAGCGAGGTTCATGGCGTCCTTGTTGCAGTCTATGAAATTCTGCTCGCTCACGGACTCCATGAGTCCGGCTAAATATTAAAACGGAACGCAGCCAAGTTCTCAGGGAGTGCATTCATAATTTGATCACTATAAGTATATTATCAGGTATCCTACTACTACGATTAGTGAGGTACTTTCTGAACATCGAAAGTATTGCGATAAATATTAAATAGTCCAGATCTTGCCCATAAATCAGCCGCTAAGAGAAGGGACCCCGTTATTAAGATGATGCCGATAGTTTTCTCAAAGATTTGTCTCGAGGACCATCAGCATAGCCGTGTACGCTTCCCTCGACGCCAGATTATATCCTTGGGTGCTATTGGTGGCGGAACTAACGCTGAATGGTACGAATGGCTTCTGGTCGACCTGGCAGATCGTGTGCTTCGTCTCCGGCACCTCCCCATAGAGCAGGTAAGACTGCAGCAGTTGCAATGTGCAGAATGAGACAGCGCTGATTGCACCGTGGCCGTAACCGTCAGCCTGTTGAATCAATCGAGCATTGTTGCCATACAGCTCCAGGCTGTTGATGGCGTTGACGAGAGGCGTGATCGGGTCATACGTATTGCTACATAAGGACCGCATCAGAGAACAGTCCGAGGATAAATTAAGAAGATACGGACCTCATCATCAGTATCGGCGTTTTCAGCGTGTGGTCAGGAAGTCCAAACGTGCCGTTGTAGCGACTGTGTGAAGGATAAACGTCTGGCCAATCCCCGCACAAACCCAAACTAAATGCTGACTCTCCCAGCTGAGGTGAGTTCTGTCTCAAGGATAGCACCAAATCTCCAGCGGTCTGTTGAGCGGTGGATAATG
The DNA here is from genome assembly GCA_001632425.1 of Neolentinus lepideus HHB14362 ss-1. Classification (NCBI taxonomy): domain Eukaryota; kingdom Fungi; phylum Basidiomycota; class Agaricomycetes; order Gloeophyllales; family Gloeophyllaceae; genus Neolentinus; species Neolentinus lepideus. The sequence continues at coordinate 486,170 of KV425556.1, read as the reverse complement.
CGTCGTTACACTGTTTACTTCGCGTCAGCCTTGTGCGTGGTCAGGAACCGGATAGATACCCACTACGATGAGTGTTCCTGCATAAAAGGAATCGTCCGGTTGCATGGCACTTGTGGCACTCAGTGGTGGAAGGACACGAGACACGGCCGGCGTGTAGTTGCCCGCAAAGGCAGCAGCTAAAACCTCCGCGAGCATAGGCCATGTTTGTACAGAGTAAAGAGCACGGAACATGACCTCGCGCAAGATGCCGGCGTCAGCGACAGCAGGGTAGCCGAGATCCGTGACGTGAACGGGGTTGTAGTATAGCGAGTCGAGAGTGCTATTAATCTTGCTGATGATATCAGTAGACGTCATATTCACCAGCGCGCAAGCATCGCCGGCCGAGGCACAGTTGTCTGCGAAGCCCTGCAGAATATCGTCCGTGCTGACGCTCGCTGGAGACGTCGATTGTTAGCCCTGTATCCGATGTCAAGAGGGATGTGTTCTTACTATTTAGTGGCGAAAAAGCATATTTCGAGGTTAGTACCGGATTGACTATCGCGTCAATAACGACGCGTCCAATACGTGAAGGAGGTAATATTTGAACCAATCGCTGTCCGAGAGCAGATCCGTACGATAAACCGTAGTCTGTTGAGAGTCGGTCATCGTCATGAGCGTGGAGCTGGGAGAGAGAAAGGAACGACTAACAATTTATAGGGACATCCGGTCCATCAATTGCCTTGGACATGGTATCAATATCGCGGGCGACGGCTTCGCTACCTGAAGTCATCGGTGTCAGTGTTCTCCCCGGAAGTATATGCAAGATCTATTACCTATGAAACTCATGAAATCTCCTACTCTCGCATAGCACTGAGCAGACAATGAGGTGACTTGACCGCGAATGGACGTTAGCTGCCTATTCAGATCCTCGACAACCTCGTCCGTTATACTGGAGGGTATGTTGAGAGTCAGGCCTCGAGTAATGCGGTTGAATATCCCTTCATCAAGAAGGTTGTCGAAGCATGAGATGTACGGTTCGGACTGTTTGACTCCACGAGGGTCGAATCCAATAATATCATATTGACCTTCGTGAAATGAATTCAGGCGTAAGTCACAATATCACAAGGATTATGGACATACCCATGAGGAAAGTAGTAATATTTTGGCCGAACTCAAATACGACTTCGGACCCAGATGCCCCTGAACCGAAGACATTAGCGAGGATGATGTGCACTGCGACTGATAGAGCTCACCTGGACCTCCAGGATTTATAAATAGGCTCCCCAATCTATATGCTAATTAGAGACTTGTGTGTTACAGCATGAATATATACTCACTTGTTTGTGGTGTTCGTAGCTGGAAGTCGCGTGACATAGATATTGATCATCCTGGAATCGCTGGCATTGTGGTAGTCAAGTGGCACCGATATATTGGCACACTGGAAGCTGTCGTGGCCGTCGCCACACGATCCCCATTGAACCGTACTATTGTCGGTTCGTGCGTTGAAAGCTGAGACGCTCCCAAACGCGATGGAAGAGAAGAGAAGGGGAAAAGAGAACGCATTTATGAGTCGCATTAGACGTGGTTGAGATAAATGTGAGAATACCTTTCTCCTAGACCTCTGTCGACATTTTATAGTGCTTACTGAACTGCCCAGTGACACAGCCCGCAAACCATAGTGCATTCACAAATCCTAAATGTGAAACACTGAGATGACCACCAACAAGTGGAGATTGATGCATGATGATCCGATGGCTGAAGTCAACCTTGTAGAAGTCCTTCTTCAAGTTGTCTTCATTCGGCCGGTAACTTGGATAAGATGTCCTGCAGTTACAGGTCATGCCCTGAAGACAGAATGTTTACATTCACAGTCAATTATCGAATTTCCCGCTCGCGTGAAGAATTGATGGCTGTGTCGAGGGCTGTCACTTTGCCTCTGAGGCGGGGTGGTCTCGGACGTGCCTAAGTGTCACTGCTCGGGTCCTGAACACCGGAATATCATACTGACACGTACTGCTTTCGATGGCGCAATTCCACAACATACAGAAACTGAAGCATTAATTCAGCCCTCAACAACCTAGCGCCGACCGCTGAGCGTTGGCCCAGGAACATGAAATTTTGGTTCCTGAATTCCGATGCCGGAGTTCGCACTCAACATCGGTGTTGCCATTGTCTAAGAACGTATTGACGTCTCATCTGGCCTCATGGCGACCATTACAGCTGTGTGGCATAGTGAATCGAGACATTGTCCGATACCCGGAAGTGTGTGTTATCCAGTACTTACCTAGTATAGCTCTCGGCGCCCTACTACAACTGCCTAGAGCTCTTCTGTCGAGTGTAAATTGTGGGCCATATGAACCACATTCAGGTGCCTGTAGTGTTTCAAGCGCTGGTCTTCCAGTAGGTAGCATATGGCGCCATCACGCTGGTGATGGCCCTCAACACAGCCAAGCTGGTAGCCACACCGGTCACCGATGCAGAAAACATTATTTTCGCGTCTTCTATGTGTGTACCAGAGAATGCTGCACGGCATAACGGATATGTTGGGCTCTATTTAGGCGTAATAAACTGAAGACACGTACACGACCAATACGTCTGTGGCACGAGAGTGACGAGTGTGACTGTTCAAACGTTCATTGCTGCCCGGTCTGTGATTAACACGTATGACGGCGGTACCGGACAAAGATCAGAGAACGAGTTTCGAAACAGATCTACACTGATGCACACCAATGCACATCAGTGCATAGGCTTGATACGGCGCCTCCTAAATACGACTTAGTAGACAAGCAACTGTCTTATATGGAATCAGTGCAGACCAGTGTCCTTGCTAGCTGAGGCTGGGCATTAATAGGCGTTGATGCGCAATGCAGTGTTTTGCATAAAAGTCCGAAAACTCACATTCGTCAATCTTTGTTTGCAGTCTAAGTCCCCAAAATGCTATATGCACAGTAATCAATTAGGGCCATCTCGGCTGCAAATATTGCTAAACTAGATACCCTCCTTCTCACGATGTCGACGTACTCATTTAAATAAACAGTTCGACGGATTTAATTAATGCAGAACCGGCCAGAACGGCCGCACCGACGAGGAGCCCCTCCGCCATCATGATATATTCCGACATATCTCAGCTCTTCTAACTCCTAGATTTTGCTTTGAAGAACTCTAAAGTTAATCATCTGCAGGTAAATGCATGATCTGTGCGTTCCAAATGTTACTTTTTGCCTGCCGACAGCCCTCAAGAATACCGGAAAGTGCGACGTCTGTACGCGGCCTTGCAGGGTCTACGGAGATATCAGGGCTAGAAGGGGAGGGCATCATGCTCCGAACACAGGTATAAGAGACCCATAGAGTGCCCGTCAAAAGTCTGGCCAGCTCTCGCGGGAAGTTAATATGCATGTACACTTCTCTGTCTGGGAGAAAGTCTGACAGTTATTCGAGTGTTTTCATCGCATATTGATTGTTAACTATCTGAGGTCTCAATACCATATTGAGCAATACTGCCTGGGCCTCCCGGTATTCGTGGTGTGGTATGAGTTTTGGTACTGAACGTTCACCTGGGGTACCGATGCTAGTGAGAACTGATGCGAACTAGCGATCATTTTGAAATCGTTGGAGGATAGCTGGACGCAAACTGAAGTCTACGTTTAACGCAGATCAGTGCCTGTTGATACACGTTAGTGCGAATTGATGTATATCGCTACAAAATCATCAATGTGCACCAGCCGATTAAGGGCCAAACTATCCTATGAAACCCGGACAGCCCTCTAGCGTACACTCTGAAATTCAAAAACGCCCCCCCCCTCCCCCACCACAGACGACTCCATCATGGTCTCGGTCGGAGGCGGCATGGGACGCGGCTGCGTAAAGAACATCCTGAGTTGCGTGACGATGATCTCCCTAGGTTTCTCTGCAACCTCAAGATTCGCTTTCCCATTTAACCAGCATCTACCAACTTGTAGCACTAGTGTGCGCTGGACTCGAACGAAATCAAGAACGTACCGAGGTAACCTCGGAGATCTCAGATCACACGACTTGAACCCTACCATGGCGTCTAACAAAACGAGCAGCAACAGTCTGGTGATGCCATCTATTACTATGTTGTTGCCAACAAAACAGACAGCACTGCCTGGATGCAACACAGCCGTACAATCGGACACTAGTACAATCTGCCGGTGTAAGGATGATTGGTCCTTCGACAAGGACAGTCAGAACACGATGTTGGCTCTAATCAACTATCATACGTCCGTCGATTGCTTCCCGGTTTCTCTGCACGATACCATCATCTCACTAGCTGAAGTATGACAGACGGTATCGGACACAAATCAGAGACCGGTCCAGAGATATAAGCTAGATACCGTGTCCGACATAGGTGTGCCTGTTTGGGGTGGTATTATTACAAGGGATTCTAATCTATTCGATAACACTACTACTAGTCTACAATGTAACAACGGTTGGCAAGCTATTTAGAAAGGTGAAGGAATCCACATCCAGGACAGCCAGGGGAAGCTTCACTATGATGGACCATACAACGACCAGGCGCACTTCAACAGGGAGTCGCGTGCCGCGAGTCTCTCCCAGAACCTGCCCGCGCTGTGCACTCGGCTCATGTTTACGCATAATGACTTTGTTGCAGCACATCACGGTAGCTGATGATGACAGCGGATGCGTTACGGGCCTTTTCGGCTAGGAGTGTGCGACATACTGGGAGAGTTGCAAGCCCGTGAACTGGGATTATGAAGAGGATGTGCAGTTCGAGGAGCGAGTGCCAGATTTCCTGGAGAAGTATAACTTGGATGTGAGTTTGTCTATCGGAGCCTCGGAGGATCTACCGGGATCGGGTCAAGAGCGGGGTCTCCGGAAGCCATCTCCAAACTGAAGAAGCTCTACTGAGAAGCCAACGGCGAGGAGGAAAAGGTCTGACAGAGGATGCACAGTTGCAGTGCAGCTGCTGACCAGGAGAACCAGTGCTGTAAACAAGCTGTGAAACTCATAATACTCAAGTGCGCATGTAGGATGATAGACGTCAGTTCGAAAGACCGCTGCTTTGCATGGCTAGCACTCATGACGGCTACAGATTCAAAGACAAGCATGATGTGATGCGTGACGGTCACATTAATGCGGCATAGGCGCCCCAATTCGGCAGTTGTGGGTCCAAGGGGATGTCCGAGATATTCAGAAGCATGACTTATTCCGCTGGATTTACGTCGATTTACGAGGATTTACGCGCCACGTGAGTTCCGATTTACGGTCACATGATGTCCCGCCGAAGAATTACATCTAATCGCCGCCACTGTACATAATGATCCTGGACGCTTCTTCGCCATCAACGCGTGTCGGGCCTGGCGCGCCCTTCTCAGGATACTCGGTTCCTGACCCCCAGACGCGAGAAAACGCGAGAAAACACGACCAACGCGTCGAGCAGCATCATGCTCCTCCTCGGAAATCAAATATATTTATGCTTTTCCTTGTCTATACAGCGGTGAAAATTCCCCAGACCTTGGCAACTTCAATCCCTTAACAAGTAGAACAAATACATATATTTTTAGCTCTTGCTAGCTTGGGCGGGACTTTGAAAATTCATGTTTGACTACGTGTCTCGGCCATCAACTTGCTTGACCCCGGGGTCAGGCAGGGTTGATTTACGCGTAAATCTCGTAAATTATCCCAAATATCTGTACTTAACTATGTTTTCTCGACCCCAAACTCGGTTCACTTCTTTCCTGTTCCGCCATCTCATGATTCTACGACTTGTATAATGTCTGCCCCAATCTCAGCAACAAGAGACGCTAGATTGAACCGTTCCCGAAAATCGTCAAAGTCTTATGATACCTCTCGTGATCCAACCACCCAATCGACGTCCGCTAACGAACAGAGTCGTGCCTCAGAAAAGGACGCTCTCAATGACATCTCTTTCCGTACGCCGCAGCGCACCTCTACGCCTAGACAGCCACCATTTCTCTTCGGAATCGGTTCCGGGATAGTACAAGATATACGCTCGCGCTTGCTGTGGTACTGGAGCGACTGGAAGGATGCATACAACTATCGTGTCATTCCCTCTATTGTCCTCATTTTCTTCGCAAAGTAAGCCGTCCATCCCGCTGTTCTCTGGCTCGTATGAATTGGTGACAGTGTCCTCCCCGGGATCGCCTTCTCTCTCGATCTCATCGAACGCACAAATCAGTACGGCGTCTCTGAAGTGCTTCTCTCGTCATTCATGGCCTCCTTCATCTTCTCCATCTTCGGAGCCCAGCCGCTATGCATCGCAGGCGTGACGGGACCGATCACGGTGCTCAACCAGACGATATACGACATTACTCAGCGCGGCTCGAACCCGCCGAACTACTTGCACTTTGTCGGATGGGTGTACCTGTGGGGAGCAATTCTGCACTGGATCACGGCAGCCCTGAACTGTGAGTGCTTCCCACTACAAATATCCACATCTAACATCGAACCGCACCAGTCTGCAACTTCCTCAAATACGTCACCCTCTTCTCCTGCGACACCTTTGGCTTCTACGTCGCCTGGGTCTACCTGCAATACGGCGTCCAAGTTGTCACGCGGCAATTCCACTCTTCCTCACCCGCCGCGTACCTGACGTCCATCATCCTCGCGCTGCTCATGCTTGCGACGTCGTTCCTCTTCCAAGGCCTCTCCAGGACGACACTGTTCCACCGCCATGTCCGGCGGTTCTTCGCAGACTATGGAATGCCTATCAGTCTCGTCGCGACGAGCGGGATGGCGTACTGGGGGCGGTTTAATAGCGCGAACCCTGCGACGCTGCCGACGGGAGGTGCGTTCACGCCAGCTGGGGGGCGAGAGTGGCTGGTGCGGTTTTGGGATCTGGACGGCAAGTGGGTGGGAATCGCGTTCCCGTTCGGGGTCGTGCTGTGGGTGCTATTCTTCTTTGACCACAACGTCTCGGTGAGTGATCCCATTAGCACTAGCCGACAGCGTAAAATTTAATTGAACGCAGTCCCTTATCGCGCAAGGCTCGCAGTTCCCGCTGCGAAAGCCGCCGGGATTCCACTACGACTTTTTCCTGCTGGGTATTACGACCTTCATCGCGGGCTTGCTCGGGCTCCCCGCGCCCAACGGGCTGATCCCGCAGGCGCCCATCCACACGACGTCTCTGCTCGTGATGGGCCAGCGACGCAAGTCGAAAGACGATCCGGAAGATCCTGACCAAACGCGTACGCCCAGTCCCGAACTGGATCCGTCACTGGCGGTGCGCGAGGTGCCCGTAGGTGTGGTGGAGCAGCGAGTGTCGAACCTCGCGCAGGGCAGTTTGTGCCTTGTGTTGCTGAGCGGGCCGTTTTTGCATGTGCTTGGGCTGATCCCGAGGGGCGTGCTAGCGGGGCTGTTGTAAGTGCTTTCTTCCCTCTTCGTGTCCTGATGATTGACGGGCTGGCTGCGTTGTGCAGCTGGTACATGGGCCTCGATGCCCTCTTGGGGAACGGCATCACGCAGAAGATCTTGTATTTGTTTAGAGACCGCGCATTGATACCGAAGAACGAGCCGCTGAACCGCGTCAGGAAGAGCAGGATTATGATGTTTGTGGCGGTGCAGTTTGTAGGGTTTGGCGCGACGTTTGCGATCACGCAGACAGTCGGTAGGTCTTGTTCTTATGGTCAATAGTTGATTGAGCAGGCGCTGATTAGCTGGTTGGTGGAAAGCTGCGATCGGGTTCCCGATATTGATATTTTTGCTGGTCCCGTTGCGGACGTTGGTGGTACCGAGGCTACCGTTTACGCAGGAGGAGCTGGCGGTGTTGGATGGGCCGACTGCGAGCCCTTTTGTGAGTATCTTGTTTTTTTATCCGACGTTGTTCGTTCACTGAGTGATGTGTTTGAATAGACTATGGAGAGCGTCGGGGGAACTCACAGATCCTAGATGCGAGTTCACGGCACGCTTTGTGTGTTAGATGTTCGTATTCGCGGGGGATGCATCAGCAAGAGATGGCGAGCGCCACTATTCCATGGGTGGCACTGCGACTCTTATGTCAGTATCTGACTTAGGCTGTAGCGCTGAAGGTGGCGCTAGCGGTGCCTGGTTCCCTGCGTCAGGCCTCTCACGTCCTCGCATTTGTGGTACTCGCATCTGATATCTCTTCAACACAAGTGCTTGATCTTCTACTGGCAACGCCCTAGAGGTGTACGCACTGTCTGCAAACCCTGAGGACAGTCGCAGGTCTTCCCTCATGTTAGTACACTCGACCATGATCCCCCTCCTTCCTGATCAGGACGTCCACTCTGATTCTGAGCAGCGATCGGTGGGTCACTGCTTTGAAACGTTCCCTGACTGGACGCCTGTTCAGTCCAACTTTACACTTATCGGGACCCGCATAAGTCTAAAGACATTGCATACAACACCATCACGTAGGGCTTCCCTAAAAGGCAATACTGCGCCCTCCCAGGTCATGCCTCTGCTTTATTGAGCCTCTTACCTCCCGCAATGCGGTCCTCGTCGTTGTCCTCGTTGTCCTCGTCATCCTGACATGCTCCGCCGCCATTTTGGTCAGTTCCAAGATAAGTACAGATATTTGGGATAATTTACGAGATTTACGCGTAAATCAACCCTGCCTGACCCCGGGGTCAAGCAAGTTGATGGCCGAGACACGTAGTCAAACATGAATTTTCAAAGTCCCGCCCAAGCTAGCAAGAGCTAAAAATATATGTATTTGTTCTACTTGTTAAGGGATTGAAGTTGCCAAGGTCTGGGGAATTTTCACCGCTGTATAGACAAGGAAAAGCATAAATATATTTGATTTCCGAGGAGGAGCATGATGCTGCTCGACGCGTTGGTCGTGTTTTCTCGCGTTTTCTCGCGTCTGGGGGTCAGGAACCGAGTATCCTGAGAAGGGCGCGCCAGGCCCGACACGCGTTGATGGCGAAGAAGCGTCCAGGATCATTATGTACAGTGGCGGCGATTAGATGTAATTCTTCGGCGGGACATCATGTGACCGTAAATCGGAACTCACGTGGCGCGTAAATCCTCGTAAATCGACGTAAATCGACGTAAATAAGTATGCCCTCCTGGCCGGTTCGGAGGCCGATTCCCGGAGTCTATCCGGGGACATGAGCCGCCAAGCGCAGCGCGTATATTTGAACATATTTGTGAGTGAAATGAGCGCTAGTAGGATGATATACACCAGTTCGAAAGAGCGCTGCACTGCGAGCGTATAAATAATAAATAATAAGCGGCATGCTGCAAGCCAAATGTCTGTGTAATGCGTGATGGTCACATTAATGCGGCATATAGGCGCGCGCCACAATTCGGCGGTTGCCATGGGTCCAAGGGGACGTCCCCGATACATGATTTAGAATTCCACATACATTCTCGACCCCACACTCGGTTCACTCCTTTTCTCTTCCGTCATCTCATGACTCTTCTACGACTTGTTTAATGTCTCAACAACACGAAACGCTAGATTGAACCGTTCCCGGAAATCGTCAAGCTCGTATAATACTCCTCGTGATCCAGTCACCCAATCGACGTCTGTTAAAGAACAGAGTCGCAACTCAGAAAAGGACGCTCCCAATGAATCTCTTTCTGTGCACCGCTGCGCCTAGACGACCACCATTTCTCTTCGGGATCGGTTTCGGGATAATACAAGATATACCCTCGCGATTGCCGTGGTACTGGGGCAACTGGATGAATGCGTGCAACTACGGTGTCATTCCCTCCATCGTCCTCATATTATTCGCAAAGTAAGCCGCTTCTTCCGCCGATCGTCTGGCTCTATGACTTGGCAACAGTGACTTTGTATTTTTCATCGTCAGGAAAAGAGGCTGAGATGGCTACTGTATCAATTGGTCGCCACCCAAGACTTCCGAGTCGCAAGGCTTGGACAAAGAATCCGGCCCATATGCAAATCTCCAACCCCGATATGTTCGACATCAGCGCAGCCAATCGACATCGCATTCAAAGCATCACAGTAATAATACACCGTCACCATCCTACTCCCCACCACTCCACACTCCCCGCCTCGTTCGCACTCCGCCCCTCCTCACCAGTCCGAACGCCAACACCCCCACCCACATCAGCACCTCAAAACGAACCAAGCACGACTCATCAATCTCCCTATGTAGTTTCTTCAACCGTGTCACGAACTTCCGAGTCCATGAGGCTACAAGGCAAAGGTCCATCTACACGCCGGATCCGTATTTGATAACGATAACTCCTTCCTCACGCATGCGGGACTCGAATCCGCCGATTGTATTTTTTTCATCTGAAATAGTACCTGTACCTCCTCGGACAAAGATTCCGGCCCCTATGCAACAATCTCCACCCCGATATGTTCGACATCAGCGCCCACGGCATAGCATACACCTAATACATCCGACGACTCCTCCACGCTCCCCACCCCCCACCCCCACTCCCCAACCTCCTCTCCCCACCCCTCCTCCTCACCCTCACCCTCCCCCCAAAAGCGAGCACCCCCGCCCACATCAGCACCCCAAACATAATGAGCGTGACCGCGCCCGTGAGCCCCGCACCCAAAAAGCCCGCGCCGACGGGGGTGATATTCTGATGCGAGGAGGGGGAGGAGAAATACGCGCTGCACCCCCTGTCGACGGTGTTGGCGCAGGCGGTGCACCATTGGGCGGTGGTGTTGATCGCGGCGGGCTGTTCGAAGATGAGTGGTTAGCAAGGGAGAGAGGAAGGAGAGAGGGAGAGAGGAGAGAGGACTAAAGGGAGAAAAGGGGGCAGAAAGAGACTGACCGCCAACGCATCAACGAACGTCTGCACCGCCACGTCCCCGTCGGCCCCGAACATGTTGTACGTGACGAACTCCTCGGTGCCGTTCCGGAAGTTCATGCGCACGGCGGGCGCGCCGCCCCCGCTTGGCTGGCGGATTTCGAGGGCGACGGCGGAGGCGTAGTCGACTGCACGAAAAGCAAACGGTATTCGAGTCAGTATTAGGAATAAAGACAAGGCGGTATGATATAAAGGAGAAGATAGGAAAGGACAGCGCGGAGTAAAGGAGACGAGAGCACGCACCGATGCCCGCGAGCTCCGGGTACGTCCGCGCCACCCCGGTCACGTTGAACAGGGACAGGAACGGCTTGTACGCTATCGCGGTGTAGACGAGCTTGGTCGGGTCGGAGGCGTTGGCGATGTTTTGCACGCCGGCGAGGATGCCGGGGAGCATTGTTTGGATGGCCACTGTGTGGAGTCGCGATTGAGTATGTTGGTGAAGTCAGAGGTTGTGTGAGGTGGGGATGGGGGTGGAGAAGGGGATGGGCTCACCGTTCCCGATACCGTCGAGTTGCGGCGAGGAGAAGACGCCGTACTCGTGGAAGTTGGCGAGGGCGCGGGCTTGGGCGAGGAACGTCGGCGGGAGGTTGGCTGCGAAGGTGGCGTTGTGGATGTAGTTGACGTTCATAAAGTCGAAGATCTACGGTAACACATGTCTGATTAGTTGTGTGAAACAAAAAGAAAGAAAGGAGGAAGGAAGAAAGGAGGAGGAGGAGGAGGAGGAAGCAGCACGTACGTTCCACATGTTAGTGAGCGATACGGAGCGCCCGTCGAGGTAGGGCGGGAGCTGCGAGAGGAAGGGCGACGCGGATTTTTGCACCGCTTGGAAGAGGGAGGAGTTGTAGAACGCGAGGGTCGCGTCGTTGAAGGTCTGGGTGATACGTCAGGCGCGGGTCAGGCGCAACATCGCGTATGACACACGTTACAGTCTGTCCATCCTTCGAGGGAGACGTCTTTGTCGGGCTCGACGGTTTGGACTGGGCGGGGTGTCAGATACGCTGGGGACACCTGCGACGCTGGTATACTTACTTGGTACGTACTACGCGTATTTCTATCCATCACCGCACGAATCATAATATGAAGCGGAAACACACCTGATACCCGTTCAGAGGCCCGACGATGGTAGACCCGTTTGCGAGGGTGGTGTTGTAGCTCGTCGTCGCGGGGAACAAGCCCTGCACCAAGCTGTTCGCCGAGTCGACGATGACGCCGCCCTCGCCCCCAGCGTCCGCAGAGACGGCGACCTGGTTCTGGTCGAAGAGGCCGGTGGAGATGCCGTGGATGTAGGACGGCGAGGAGTCGTTGAGGTAGATGGAGCGCAGGAGCTGGCCGAGCTGGTACTCTTGTTGCTGGAGGGGATACAATATTAATTCAACAGACAACCACGAGAAATGTGAGGGGACGTACGTTACCGAGAGGCGTGATGGCTGTGGACGACGCGGTGTAGGTGTCTGGGTCCTGGTAGAAACCCTGGCGGTCGCCGTGTCTGATGAGGAGGACAACGCCGAGGACCTGGTCAGAGGACATTTCGGGAGGGGAGAGCCGGCAAAGACCCAAGGGGCGGCAGGGCTTATAACATACATGGCTTGTCAGATTAGATTGGGCAGATAGCGAGGATCAGCATTTCTTGAAATACACTTTAATTTTGTGTTGAGTCGTGAGAAGAGATCGGTCATTCGCGGCACTGAAGGCATCCCACCATGTGCGTCTGCTTTGTAACATTCACTGGCTGTCATTCCACTCGGTTTAACTTTACACTTATCTTGGGCGATGTTGACAATGAATAACGCTAGAATTACACCCTGACGCAGAGAACCAGGCACTCCTAGCGCTAACAATCAACTCGGACCCTGGCATGAGAGTCGCAGCGCTGCCTACGATTTAAACATGCGTTGTGGCTTTCGCTTCTCTGTACAAAGAGAGCGAACGGCTTGTAGCTTCGAGTCGCGCTAACGATCTAGAGCGGGACTTCTTGGAGCTCAAATATATGACGCACCACCCCGGATACACCTCATATTAATCCCAACCACCATCCCGCATACATCGGAATCGCAGACCATAACAGGCTCTCAGCTCTAATACCGTCTCACTGCGCGCACCAGATCAAATCAATGTCGACCCCCCTCTACATCGCACTGCATCCCGTGGAGCAGGGCGGACGCGGGTGGTCGTGTGTATCCGGGTGCTGCAGACCGAGTTTGGGATGGGTGAGCCCAGCGACTTTTATCTCCGCGTGTGCGGGCGATGAGGAGGGTTGTGGATAATGCGTCGGTGGAGGGGGATGGTGTCGAGAGGGAGATCAAGTCGCCTAAGTGAGCTTGTATTCATTGCGCAATTGTTCTGATGTCTGTTGGCTTTCTGGGTCCTAGTATCGCAATCGCCTGTCTGCTCTGGGGACTCTCTTCATTGCATCTATCTCGTGCGGTACTCCTACAGACGATAGCACGTCTACTAGAGCTGCGTAAATCCTGCAAGGTTTATGATTACCTGATTAACACGCGATGACGCGCCCGCAAGCACTTGAGAGAGAGAAAAGTCTGGCGACAAAGACGGGGGCACTGGAAAGAGGCGGTCACAACGGAGATAACTAACACAGAGAAGAAATGAGGCCAGTAAAGTCGGAACGACGAGCACGAGGAGGAGGGAAAGAGAGGAGAGCAGCCACTGCGAACAAATGTCACATACTCCTCTGACAAGTCGCACCGCTCCTTGAACCGCATATTCCAGTTCACGACACATCCCCAGTCGACCAGCCCGCCACCACGATGTTCCGCATCACCGTCATTATGCGTGAATAGGGCTCGCGCTGCGTCGTCGTATAGTCCGCACGGTACTCTGAAATCCAAAATCGCGCCCCCCCCGCCCCCCCACCACAGACGCGCAAAGAACGTCCCGAGATGTGTAGGCGACGATGCTTGATGTATATGCACGGACACCCGCCCCAAGTATCAAAGATTCAACACAAGGAAAGCGATCCCAGACTGACCAAGCTCCATGGTGAAGCTTGAAGAGCTGTCTGAATAAAGTCAACATCTTGCAACTAGTACTGTCGCGATGAGTGTACAGTTGGACATCCAGTCTGACAGCTCAGTGAATGTTAGCGATACTCGCCAGTACGTACCCAGTGAGTATATCAGCGTCTCAGGTGCACCGAGCGAGCGCATCTGACATATGTCCCGCCCAGTCCGAACCGTCGAGCCCGACGAAGACGTCTCCCTCGAAGGATGGACAGACTGTAACGTGTGTCATACTCGATGTTGCGCCTGACCCGCGCCCGACGTATCACCCAGACCTTCAATGACGCGACCCTGGCGTTCTACAACTCCCCCCTCTTCCAAGCGGTGCAAAAATCCGCGTCGGCCTTTCTCTCGCAGCTCCCGCCCTACCTCGACGGGCGCTCCGTATCGCTCACTAACATGTGGAACGTACGTGCTGCCTCCTCCTCCTTTCTTCCTTCCTCCTTTCTTGATTTTTGGTGAGACACAACTAATCGGACATGTGTTACCGTAGATCTTCGACTTTATGAACGTCAACGTGATCCACAACGCCACCTTTTCAGCCAACTTCCCGCTGACGTTCCTCGCGCAAGCCCGCGCGCTCGCCAACTTCCACGAGTACGGCGTCTTCTCCTCGGCCCAACTCGACGGTATCGGGAACGATGAGCCCATCCCCATCCCCTTCCCATCTTCGTACACCACTTCTAACTTAAATAAACTATCTACTTAATAATCGCGACCAGTGACCATCCAAATCATGCTCCCCAACATCCTCGCCGGCATGCAAAACATCGCCAACGCCTCCGACCCGACCAAGCTCGTATACAACGCGATAGCATACAAGCCGTTCTTATCCCTCTTTAACGTGACTGGGGTGGCGGAGGCGTACCCGGAGCTCGCGGGCATCGGTGCGTGCTCTCGTCTCCTCTTCTCCATACTTTCCTATCTTGTCCTTTATATCATACCGCCTTGTCCTTATTCCTAATACTGACTCGAATACCGTTTGCTTTTCGTGCAGTCGACTATGCCTCCGCCGTCGTCCTCGAAATCCGCCAGCCAAGCAGGGGCGGCGCGCCCGTCGTGCGTATGAACTTCCGGAACGGCACCGAGGCTACAGCGGAGTTCGTCACGTACAATATGTTCGGGAGCGGGGGGGACGTGGGGGTGCAGACGTTCGTTGATACTCTGGCGGTGGGTATTGCGATCGCGAGATTTCTCCCTTTCTCCTTCCATCCTTGCTAATCACTCGTCTTCGAACAGCCCGCAGCGATCAACACCACCGCCCAATGGTGCACCGCCTGCTCCAACAAAGTCGACAGGGGGTGCAGCGCCTATTTCTCCCTCCCCTCCCCCTCCCCCCATCAGAATATCACCCCCGTCGGCGCGGGCTTCCTCGGCGCGGGGCTCACGGGCGCGGTCACGCTCATTATGTTTGGGGTGCTGATGTGGGTGGGGGTGCTCGCTTTTGGGCGGAAGGTGAGGAGGAGGGGAGGAGGGGAGAGGAGGTTGGGGAGTGAGGCGGGGAGTGAGGGTGGGGAGAAGGATGGTGATAATGTATTATTACTATTACGATGTACGAATGCGCATGCGACCGGGTTTTGCATGTGGGCAAAATTATGCCTTGCGACGAAGCGGCTCTCTTCAGACTACTAGCCATTTCAGCTTTTCGTGACGATGAAAAATACAAAATACAATCAGCTGCAGGTCGCCCACATGCATGCGGAAGAAATGATCATTATCAAAATACGGCTCCTACATGTTTTATTTATAGAAGTGAGTGGAACCACTTGCATCAGATCTTGACCTAGTAGGTCTTCAATGTTCAACAGCCTCATGGACTCGGAAGTTCGTGACACAGTTGAATAAACTGAATAAGTATACGGCTTCTCAATATCTCGGACATCCCCTTGGACCCACAACTGCCGAATTGGGGCGCCTATGCCGCAATGTGACCATCACGACCATCATGCATCACATCATGCTTGTCATTTATTATCTATGCGTCCGTCATGAGTGCTGGCTATGCAATGCAGCGGTCTTTCGAACTGGCGTCTATCATCCTACACGCACACTTGAGTATAATGAGTTTCACAGCTTGTTCACAGCAATGGTCCTCTCGGGCCTGGTCAGCAACCGCACTGCAACTGTGTATCCTTTGTCAGGCCTTTTCCTCCTCGCCGTTGACTTCTCAGTAGAGCTTCTTCAGCTTCGACATGGCTTCCGGAGACCCCGCTCTTGACCCGATCCTGGCAGATTCTCCGATAGACAAAGTTATACTTCTCCACGAATTCTGGCACCCGCTCCTTGAATTGCACATCCTTTTCATAATCCAAGTTCACGGCCTTGCAGCTCTCTCAGTACGCTGTACTCCTAGTCGACAAGACCCGTAACGCGTCCGCTGTCATCGTCAGCTACCACGATGTTCCGCGCCGAGTGCACAGCGCGGGCCGGCTCTGGGAGGGACTCAAGAGGCTCGCCGCAGTGCGACTGCCTGTCGAAGTGCGCCTCGTTGTCGTATGGTCGGACAGCTCGCTAGCGTACACTCTGAAATCCAAGATGCGCCCCCTACCACAGACGACCCCATCATAGTCCCGGTCGGAGGCGGGATGGCACGCAGCTGCGCAAAGAACGTCCTGAGCTGTGTGACGATGTGGTCGTGTACTGTAGAAGGCAGTATACGCCATCTGCGCTGTTTGATGTCGGTGCCCGGTACACAGGAAATGGCGATGTAGCGCTTGCCACGCCAGGGAAAGGTGCGCCAAACTTGGGGGAAGGGGTTTTTGGTATGTGGCGACGAAGCGCATCGTCACTGCTTCTGTCACAGCGTCTCGAGCGCACTTGACGTATATGCGCCTGCCAAACGTGTCTCCTCAAATATCAAACATCCGACAGAGATTCAACTCACGCCTCCCAGACTGACCATGTCGCATGGTGAAGAGCTCCTGGAGAGTGTAGTACGCTCGCCAGCACCACAACGCGACCCGGACAAGTGCAGTTTGAACTTGTCCATTTCTTGTGGCATCTCAGAGGTCGTCAGGACTAGGTAGGCTTGCAGCAGTGGAGTCCGCAATTGTCGGGGTATACAGCTTAAAGCTCTGCCTGTTTTGGAACGCTTTAGACATTAAGTATATCCACGACCCGCATAAGGGCAGATGTGGCTGTTGCACCCTCCATACAGAACGTTTATCCTCGGTCGATAAATGGAGATTCACTGGTCGTAAAAAACCATAGGAGACCGGACTGAGTGAGGCACGTCTGGTACAAGTCTCAAGACTGCTCGACGTGTACGGCTGCTCCAGAATGCTCTCAAAAAGCTCAGAGTCAAGACGAGTCCGTCAAACTGCCACGTTCCGGGTGCGAAATCACGCTTGACTAAATGCAAAGCGACCACCAAACCTTGCGAGCAAATCAAGATCGCAAGGTTTGGTGGCGGCTTCCCATTTGCTTCACGCTTCACGCTTCAAGCGCTTGTTGGCCGCTGTGCATTCGAACGGAGCCTAAATATACATATAGGCGCGTGCAGTACTTATGTGGTGCTTCGTATGGCTATGTATGATCGGTCTGATACAACCCATAGCATTGGATCTGCTTGAGCACCGCTCACTCGGTACGAGAATGTTCTACAATAGTCTACTTCGCGTACTTAAGCTTTCATCTATTCTCCTCCCAGACCCAGCTTCCCCAGTTTCTAGAGTTTACTCGAGTATCATGTCATTCTCCGTTAGACGACTCCTTAATCCAACGGGTGCGGCAGCCATTATGACTCGTATGAATCGATTCCGTACTAACCCACAGTCAAAACAGAGGAAGAACTGGATAAAACAGCCGATGCCTTGGCACGTGCATTTAACTACAGTAGGTGAATAGTTTCTCATTTCATAGTGCCGCATTAGCTCAGCCAGTGCAGGTTACTTCTTCTCTGCACTTGGTGGAAAGAGAGAGCTTGTTGCACCCTTTCTACGGGCACACGTGAATGCCACCCTTCTTGGAGGGGAGGTTTATGTTGTCGAAGTTCCGGCTGACGGCATTGTCGGCGGTGCCCTCTGGTTTGGACCCGGGCAGAAATTTCTGTCCACGTCAGTCATTTCACGCAGCGCTCGCTGACGACGCTAAGGCAAATTTATTCAAATAGGGCCGAGCAACATGCCGCTGGATGGGATGATATTATGAGCAAGATAGATACTGTGTACAGGGCGTGGTGGGATAACGTATGGATGACTCTCGCTTTAAACCTTAGTCTAAGCTAAATTGCCCTGGAAACAGTTCCTTCAGGAGTACGATGCCCTGTGCGAGAATTGTTTTGGGTCCGGGGTCAAGCTTTCTTCGTACCATCTACAAGTGTTCGGCGTCGTACCTGATTACCAGCATCGGGGATTCGGACGCGCATTAATTACCGCAATCGAAGACAAGGTGAGCGTATCAGGCTTGCAAAGATGTTCACTCAGCCTCATCGTTTATTCAGGCCAAGTTGAAGGGCGAGTCGCTGTGTCTGGAGACGATGGGAACGTTAAATGTGAGTTCTCTTACAGAAGGAGTGCGTTCTGTTGACTTTGATTTCTAAACCTCTACAGATTAGTATATACCAGTCCATGGGTTTTGTCGTAGCGGGCTCTGGACCTGCCGGTAAGAGCCCGAAGAATACGGACATGGTATTCACATGCTTGATTAAGCATGCTAAAACCGATGTAAACTCAAGTGCTTAGTAATAGCACCGTCGAGCAATAGCTTCGGATGAAGTTGCAGTTATTGGAATATTAGATATCATGGATAAGTATACATGACAAGACACGCTTCGACCTCCGTGACATAGATTCCAGTGCTATAGTTATACTTGACATCGAATGAGACGTGCCCGGACTAGATTCTGGCATAGTCGCTGCTGCATAGCACACCCAGCATCTCGTCCAAACAATTAATGAGCTTGCGAGCTTGCACAGCAGTCCAAAAATCAAATATCTGGTGACAGTTAGTTAGCACTAACATACCATAGAATTCAAGACATGCATGTGCTCACATGTTATACTCTCTCTGTGACTGGAGGACTATCAGAATTTTCCTATCCACGAGATTACTAAGATGCCTACCTTAAAAGCATTTCGCCGACAAGCCTGACACGTCGCCACCACAGGCGTCAGATGATGGCTCGATCGGTACCGGCGCTGCCGCGACTAGTACTCCCAAGGATAATGCACATGTGCAGAACAAGGCAAAGATGTAGAAGTAGTTCATTATGACGGAACTGTTTTTTTGCTTCCAGTGATTGTCGAAGAAATTCCTGGCCTTATCCTTTATATATCTTCGGTGCATACTAACTGAGTTATATTCTGTTCGAAACACGATCTGATGTTAAGCCCAAGCCGACACAGAGCACAAGATGATATCAATCACCACAGATTCTTCATTGGTAGAGATAAGGACTCGGAGAGGAAAATGGAGTATACATGCCCACTCCCGCTGATCTGGGGACCGTCGGGCCGTCTTGGAAGTACTAGCTGATGTGCTATAGTATGGGATCCAATGATGGCCCCGTGATCATTACCGTCAGATCACGTATTGAATCACAGATCAAACCCGGTCTTGAGGGTTGAACGTGAGGCCAGCATCAAGTCGCGTTCAACTCGGTAAGTCTTGAGCGCTACTTCCACTAGTAGAATTTGAAATTAAATTGACCGGTATACTCCACGACCTGCTGTGGACACTATCTGCGAGTCAGCGAAAGATGGCCATCTGAATCCAACCCATGGAGCTCTATGACGGTATGACCGGCTCTAGCAGATATCAAACCTTATTCAATCTATGTTTCACATTCCATCACCAAAAATTTGTGATTTTCGACGTATGAACACCGGCGCCGTGTATAGAGCTGGTACGATGCAAACGCATCGACTTGATCGATCGATTCTGTTCTGTCTCTGATTGTACACCTACATGACATGTGCACCTGATATCTACACTGAACATCATTCAGGGTATCCAGCCAATCGTCAAGACATATCATGTTTACTTCCCCTCCCCTTCGAGTGTGGGTTCGAGCGTGTGTGAGCGTACTTCTCGTCGGACTGCTCTCCTTGCAACCGGTGCTACGGTTAATACGGTCTACGCAATGTATGCATCTCTACTTGGTTACGTATCAGCTTTAGCTGACCGTCTCCTCTTCTGGTCCTCGGATCCTCCTCCACAGATAGTCCAGCAGCCCAACTGTATAGTCTACCACTCCAGAGCACTGGTTGGGTAAAGATGCACATAGAAGATACTGTGCACTACCAGCTCAATGGCCCCAGTGCTGCCGAGGAATATGCAAGCATGCTCCCGCCAGGAGGACACCTTGTCTTCGTTGGTGCGGCCCAACATCCTCACACTGTGGCACTCTTCCATCAATTGCACTGTCTAAACATCGTTCGAGAAGCATATATACATGTAGATGAACCAAACTCTCTCGCAAGACACTGCATGAATTATCTTCGGCAGACAATTTTGTGCTTAGCTGATACCCGACTGGAGTTAGTACGCCGCCCGAGTGGAAATAGGTGAGGATGCACCATCCCCCAGTCTTCATCGAGCGATGCTTAAGCACTTCATTTAGGGTAACGAGTTTCTCATCCGATTACATATGTCGCAATTGGACGGCAGTTTACGAAGCGGCTGCTGCTTATGAAGCGGTGTAATACGATGAGTATATAAGACTCGGATGTATGTCTTGTTGCCGTTGCACCTACAAATAAAGTATGTGTTTGATCTGTACTCTCAGCGGCAATGTTAGTGTTGTGCAAGGCAGAGCTTAAGGCTCAAAGCCTCGGACCTTATCATGATACAAGACAGCTGAAATACTCCGCACTGTTGCCTTGTGGCCATCAGGAGATTGACGGTAAAATCCCTGACCTGAGTCTAGGTTGTGCCCCTCGGTGAGCCGAACCCTGCGAAGCCAGGTTCAAGCCCTATAGGCCATCAAGTAAAGTGCTCAGCTCGGAATTTAGAAGCGCAAGCTTGGAGTAGAGGTTGAGTACGTTGAGTAGGGGCTTTGGTTCAGCTTCAGTTCACTGAGATCGGGCTCGTGCTTCAAGCTTCAGGCAGCTTTCCTTTGGGTATACCTTCATAACTGATGGCTAGTGGCCTGCGGACAATGCACATGTCCAAATTTCAAGTTCAACGCCTGTGTTTTGACACGATATTCATACTTCTTACAGCAGAACATAATTCCCCCGAGTCTTGTTGTCCAATTCTCGAGTACACAGACATGGCTGATGGAACAGATGCTATAACCGCTTGTATACATTCAATAGCACTTGTCTCTAGTACACCTTTCACCAATAGCTAATGGTAATAATACTCTCGTCAGCAGCTGCTCGAGCACGGCTATACTGTAGGATACTGGCGCATATATGTACCTTGGAAATGTGTTAGCACATTATATGAGCAGGATATCGCGAGTGCCACGTACCAAGCAGAGGTTCTTCTTTATCTTGCCAAAGGTCCACCATGCAATCATCTCCCATTGAACAGGCATACTCCAGAGTTTGAAGTGAATCCGATCTACACAGGAAGTGCTCACTACTTGATACTTCACCCGCCAGTATACGTAGTGTTGCAAGGTGACGCTCACGACGTGGACGTGTCTTCCATGATAGCGTGCGAGGATCTATTGGCGAATCCGAATGAAGTAGCCATACATCGATGCTTGTCTCATTTGAACCCAAAAAGACTGTCGTGTTGGTTCCCGAGCTCCTGAGTGGAGTTTTCGATGGAATATGTATGACTACAGCACATTCCTCCATTCCCCAATCAATGATCCTAAACTGCGCTATAGAATGCATCTGTACAATAGTCAACAGGATGTCTCTGAGCGAATGCAATACCCACATATTTATCGACGTGGAAACGGCGATCGTCTGGGGAGACTGTCCCCGTCCGTGAATACCAGCGCCGTGAATCATCTGGGAAGGTATACAACGGACGTGTCTTGTCCACTTGTGTCAAAAGCTGGGGGAAATTGAAAATGGGAGCAGGAGGTTGGTAGGATGTGTTGCTTCGGTCAACAGTCTCCAGGCCAATATATTTATTTGGACGCGGAAGCGATGTCCACTGATCCGCCCTCCCTGTCTTTGAAAAACCTAAGTCGGCAAGGACTAGGATGTTGAGGACAGTGCATAGCAAACATATGGCCAGAGCAAACCACACGTGCTGCCCGATATTGGTCGAATGGCCTACCACTGTGTACACGATCATTGAGAAGCATTATATCGAAGCTCAACACAAGATGTACCTTCCTCCCCTAATGCTTTGTCTTCGTCTCCTTCTGAGGTAGCCTGCAGCGGGTTGTATCTTTCCTGAAAGAATATGGCCATACACAGCTCCAGTTGCTAATATTGGCGGTGCACTTGTTCTTATAGTCCGTGATCGAGACGATTGTGGTGAGGCAGTGATGGGCGTATCAACTGTCCCAGGGTTTTGTATGTACAGGACATCGCAAACGGCGTTAGCAAGATCTCAGTTTGCGATATTACTGTGAACTTATCTCTTCATGTTGACATATGCTCACCATCGCCGCTCGTGCTTAGCGTGAAAATATGTCACGCAGTTTCTGTGGTGCGAGTCACAGATGCGTTAATTCTGAACTTTGATTGGCAATTGATTTGGCTGTTCCCCTCTCGTGTGATCTATGTAAGTACTCCCCACGTTGGCCTACTACAGTCACCATTGATATAGTGCATTAATAATATCAGCTCTTGATGCCAACTCTTCCGCCGAGAACACCGCCTCTAGCTTTCTCAACATTCATGATCTCAATCCCTGTAGCTAAAAATGTTACAATGGAAGCGGAGCCAGTTCTGTCGAGTTCTATCCTATCCAAGTACCATTGGACCTTTTGAATCTGATCCAATCCTCATGCAGCCTGTTCGCCTCTCCGTATATTACACTCCAATCACGACAAACTCTCGATGTGCCCACCCGTTGAAGAGTGTAATCTCTAGCCACAAAGTCGTATGGTTCCAGTGTCATGTCTGCAGAGCAGAGAAACAACTGCCGCAAGTAATTGAGGCAGTGTTGGACATGGTAATCTGTGGTGGCTGACTGCCGTTGCGCAGAAAGTGCACCATAGAAAGTGCTGATGCAGTGAAGCTCGTGGAACATGGCAACAGCGAACACCCGTTTCTCAGGGCCCAGGCGTAGGAAGCCCTGGTGTGTTTCGGGTATGAAAGACCACCACTCGTCTTTGGCCGTGGAATTGGTGGTGAAGGGGTAATGAACGGACTCTTCGAATGTTGTGACAACGCTTCCGACTTCTACATCCAGCCATGTCGGGTAGTCGTCACCGATGAATGCTGCAAAGATGAAATACTGGATCAGCCGCAAAGTCAATCAGGTTATGCGTGAACCATCGCACAGTATGAGATGTTCCTAGTCCGCGAGCCGTTTCCTTTGAGGACCGCAGATAAGGTGATGAATGCATTCAAGACCACAAGAGCTACCGAGAGACAAGTGAGTGCAATTTTTGCGTTGACCTGCGGATAAAGCATCTAGACAGATTTGACTGCTCAGGTGGAATGACTGACTGACTGACTTATTTAGCAGAGCGAGGCGGTGAAGCCCCTATACTCAAAGAGTTTCCGTGGAACTATATAGATATGCTTGATGATAGCATCTGGTCTTGCGCCAGCCGGGAATATCCAAGTGGCTATCAAATCATGAGCGTTGACAGGCTGCAGGCACAGAACCGAGAGATTCGATGGGCGAGAAACACGACCCCATTAACGCCTATCACCGATGTGAGTATATTTCTCAACCGGATTGATTTCCAACATCTGATATCTGTTCGGTATTCACTCAGACCATTGGAAGTCATGGCTATCGTACTTACCACCTCTCTATACACGGCGCCGGCGTACATATGTCGAAAATCACAAATTTTTTGGTGACGGAATGTGAAACTTGAACGTAGTACTAAGGTTTGATATCTGCAAGAGCCGATCATAGAGCTCCACGGGTTGGATGGCCATCTTTCACCGACTCGCAGATAGTATTCACAGCATTACAGGTCATGGAGTTCACCGGTCAATCAAATTTCAAATTCTAGTGGAAAGTAGCGCTCAAGACTTACCAAGTTGAACACGACTTGATGCTGGCCTCACAACCAGCCCTCGGGACTGGGTTCGATCTCAATACGTGATCAGACAGAAATGATTATGGCCCCATCATTGGATCTTCAGCTTCTAGAAATGTGGACAGAGCGAAAACTGATCAGGGAAGATCGTG
This sequence comes from Neolentinus lepideus HHB14362 ss-1, assembly GCA_001632425.1. Classification (NCBI taxonomy): domain Eukaryota; kingdom Fungi; phylum Basidiomycota; class Agaricomycetes; order Gloeophyllales; family Gloeophyllaceae; genus Neolentinus; species Neolentinus lepideus. Next base: position 462,186 of record KV425556.1, on the reverse strand, counting down.
TAAGTGAATTCTTTGCCTCATATAATGTGATACAAGTACAACTTTGAGCTGCAAGCGGTAGAGGACTAGTAGTGTAGCAAATTACTAATTACTAGGCTGTTGGCTATTTCTCTAGGATGTAGAGCGTGAAGCCGCCAGTGCTGCTCTCATAGTCATCTTTGCCTTTGAGTGCGTAGCCCCAATGCTCATACATTTTGACCTGGAATAAGATATCTGAGGGACACTGATCATGTGTCACGACAAATGAGGACACACTCACGTTGTGCTCTGAATCCGTCTCCAAGCACAATGTTTTTCCTTCAGCAAAGGCCTGGATGAGGATCAATACAGTCGGCCGCTTTCTCGGCATAGGAGACTCCGTATTCAATTTTCCTTACCTTTGATTCCATGACAGTCATGAGGGAGCTGCCAACACCCTTTCCCTGACATTCCGGCAGCACACCAAACATCTGAAGATGCCATGCACCGAGTTTGACGCCCTCGCCGAGTGCACTAGTCGTCTGTGCATTATACTTGGGCAAGAACTACTCGTCAAATGTGGTGTTATTGATGTGCGGAGTAGGAAGCCATGCATGCGACAATACATACATATTCCATCCACCATTTCATTAGTTCCGGTGGAAATGAAGCCAAAAGAGCGTTGTACCCGGCTTCTCCTTGATCCGGACTTATGGGGGATAAAGAAGAACTTCAGCAAATTAGTAAAGAACAGTTTCGGATGACAGACCTGTCGAGCAAGCCTCGACCGGGACCGAACCAAGCAGCAACACCGGCTACCTTAATATCTTCGTAACTGGCAACATAAACCTTGCCTGCTACAGCAGCGGCGGCAATGGTGGCTCTCTGGAACGCGATGTTCAAGGATTGATCGCCCCCAATGCACGATGCGACAAAGACATCTGCAGCGGGCCGTTGCCTTCAGTAATTATTGCATAAATGGGGGCAGACTGATCTCGCCTTTCTCGAATGCTTTGGCTAGTACTTGAGAGGCATCATCCAACTCGGTGTCTAGGAGAGCTAGTGAGCCTAGTTGGCTATGACGGGGTTCATGGCATACCAGATGGTTTCTCGAGCAGGCGAACTTCAATCGAGGACATAAGTGGCTCTGAGTGTCTGTTTGGTGGCTCCTTGGAATCTGGATCAATAGTGCAAGCTTAAATTGGGCAGAAACATAAAGCTCTTGAATGGGTAATCCATGAGGCAATGCCAATGATAAAGTACAATCAAGGAAAACTTCACGTCCGTTTAGTTTCGATTCGATTGAATCGGGATGTCGACAATTCCTTGATGCTGAATGGTATTGCACGAAGACCACATGAGCTGAATCTAGCACGCCGGCACGTACGAGCGGCCGATGGGCAATGCAGGATCTATGATACGATCATCAGCCTGAGTTAACTCCCAGTCCTGCGAAGTGAAGATGAATTAATATGGCTCGAGCGCCGAAGAAGTGTATGCGTTCGAACCCGTGCATATGACACCGGTCATACCGGTCATTTCGGCCACCCCGCATTCACATCATGATATGCACGGTTATTAGAGCCCGGCGTCCTGCGAGACTCTTGATTATCTACTGAAATCCAGTACTTCATGATATGGAGCTTACCAGTACATCGCGGGTTCAAGGACTTTTTGCTTCTTGGAGAATCACGAGTCCAACTTCAAGGGATGTTGTGCATATGACTGCAATAAAGGCCGCAGGCTTTTGCATATGCATGAGAAGTACCGGGAACTTGTTTGTCCATGCCAAATAACGCCTTATCAGGTACGAATATCTCCAGAACGCACAGCTGGTTGTATTTGCATTTCTAGGAAACGCTAAAAGGTCTACTTGATATCTATATCGATATCCACTACTAGCTTCTCTGCAACGAGGAGCACTAGTGCAGCCCCTGAGACCACACTGGCATGTCCCGAGACTTAGGCCTCTTGAGGTGTTCTTTGGTTCGGATGCCGATCAGCAACAACGTGGCTTCGAGTCTTCCTAGTATAATGCCATCCATCATGAACGTTAGTTGGGCGGGGTATAAGATGATCTCGCATCTCTCATCATTTCGGAGCAGCGAATGGGCGCTGCGATTTCCATGAACCCCGAATTTCAAAAGTGGCCCATCCGCCAGTGATGGAGGAATTAAGGCTCGAAATATTCTATGTATCATCAAGACTTCGTACTAGTGGGGCTTTAAATGCGGGCCATGTCTGGAATAGCCGTTGTAGCACTAGTTAGTGTCCCATGGCGACCTACCGCGTCTCACGATACGCCCCAGCCAATGAGACAGAAGCAGACCTATGGTTTGAAAGGTCCAATATCGACGGTGCCGTTCTCGGTGGTACTGCTTACGGTGAGCAGCACCTCGTCCTCCCTGGTTTTGTTGCACTACTCATTAACTTGATATATGCTATATACAGGCGTGCATTTGACGCTCTTCATCATGTGCATGTTGTCGCTCTGGAAGGAGAGAACAAGGTCTCCGAGATACTCGTACATGACCATGATCTATGTTTTCGTCCTCTTCGCCCTTGGGACAATCGGGAATGCTGCAAACACTCAGTTCAATGAGATGACATTTGTCGATGATCGTGATTACCCTGGAGGCCCGAATGCTTTCTTCGTGGAGCAGAATTCTTACTGGTTCAACGTTGTCGGATATAGTGTTTACATTGTCAACACATGGCTTCAAGACGGTCTGTTGGTGCGTACATACTACCGAATATCCTCTACTACAAGTCTGATGGTCATGTTAGCTTTACAGGTTCATCCTCATCTGGAATTTTCGCTATTGGATGCTTGTGGTTCCCACATTGCTGTACTTGGTGTCAATAAGTAAGTGAATTCGGTGATGCAAGAGGCTATACTATTGACTCACAAGTCACTTTCAACGTATCTCTCCGGTGAAAGTTATGTCATGCTTCCTGATGTCGCAGATTGCTCAACCGGGTAACAATATCTGGCAAAGACTCAGTATCAACTTCGCCCTTTCCTATTGGTCAACATCCATTGCTACCACGATACTTCTTACCGTTCTGATCGTCAGCCGCGTGATGTATATCCGGCACCGTCTGAGCAAGGTTCTGGGGCGGACTGGAAACGATACACCTTACCTCACAGTGTCTGCAATGTTGATCGAGTCAGCCTTTCTGTACTCGGTCTTTGCCCTTGTCTTCCTTGTCAGCTATGCCAGGAACAACACCCTCCAAAACTTGTGAGAGACACCAATTATAACGGTCACGAGTGCTGACCCCAGATATGCTTCAGAATCCTTCCGATCCTTGGCCAAGTCCAGGTATGCAGATCTTTATCTCTATGATTCTTCCTATATCTGATCGAGTGAAGTCCATTGCCCCACTTCTTATCATACTGCAAGTTACCAGAGGCCGAGCATGGACCAAGAACTCAATACGTGATACACAGAGACTCACAGAGACTCCATCCACGGCGGACAACTCCCGGAAATCAGGGGCTGTGTCATTCGCCATCCCACTACATCTTATCGATCCCGAGTCCAGCAATTTCCCTCCGTCTGGTGCTTCATCGTCAAAGGTTGCGTCAGATAGCACCGTTGTGAATATCTCCAAGGAGGTCGTCTCGCAGGATTGAACAGTCGTAGAGAGCCGCACGGAGGAATCAGTATTAAAGCTAAGCGAAAATGAGAACCAGCCACACTGTTCGCATGGTGATACCGTACCTAAGTAATAATGAGATTAATGTATATGGTCAGCTATGTGTTGTACAATACATTAATGGGAGTCGACTCAGCCATACCGTATGCATAACAGCTGAGGAAAGACAGATTTAAGGGTACTAGTTGCCACATGTGCGAAGAACTCCCTTTAAATTTGTGTTGCACAATGTTGGGAGTATACGATGCAAAGTAGACTCGTACTTCACGACACTACATCGTCACCCGAGTATATGCGGGGTTACCCGTCTTCAAACGGCTGAGGTGAGTCTCGTCTGTGCTATATGTGCCTGATCTATAGTCGTGATGTACTAGAAGGCTGAGCATTGCGTTGTACATGTCTAGCTTTTTCAGGTTATGAGCCTGTGCTCTCGCAAGCGGCAAGCCGCGCCGCATAAGCTTTCAACCTGAATTCTCAGCCCGAAGCGCCCACCAACGCGCGCGCTTCCTCTCATTTACTCTACGCGTTCAAATTGAATCGCGTCTCCTCTCCCTCGCCATTCAGTATGACTCTCGTTAAACCTTACATCTGTTTGGTCTCACTGGCTACATTGATGGTCGTATCGCCAACCCAACTGTTTGCTCGTTCTGATCGTGGTCAATAACTGGATCTCCAACAACGAAGTTATATCGAGGTTTCTTGGCCTCCGTGCTGTTGCAGAAGAACGTTGTTTCATCGACAAGGCTGGTACGGCTTCTAGTGCGTGGGCGGGTCTCCGGGTGCGCCAGGAGAAGCAGGGCTGCTTCGCTCAAATTCTTCTCATCCAAGAGGCTTTCACTGTTCCCTATTCTCGCACAGAACGTTTTGCAATCACCACTTACAACCTTACTGTCAAACGCATATACGCTATCGGGACCGCGACCGAGGATGTTTTCCTCCCGATCGTCATGCTAAATGCACTGTCCGTGGAGCTCCCCGGCGTACGAGATCATGTCGCAACTGCCTTACAAAGGACCGCCCCATCACCGCTGAGGACATTCGTGTATGTCGTGACTACGAACAACAGCTGTGTCGACAATGTTGCGGCCACTGCTGCCCCTGCCGAGGTTTTGGCCCGATCATCCACGACGCGGAACAAAGGCTCCAAGAAGATCTGCTCTCATTGCAAGAGTTCTGGCCACCTTGCTAATCCTTGCTGAGCTCCAGAGGGTGCTATGGGAGCGTCGACGCGATGAAACTCTGGCCACGAAACGTGCTCGGAACTCGGCCAAGCCCGCTGGTTCTACTTCGAGTGTTCGCGCTGCTCCCACCGGTCAACGATTCGATTCTAGTGGCCGCGTGTATCTCTTGGACAGCGTGACCGGAGAAGCTATTTATCTTTCCGAGGCGCCTCCCGCGTCGCTTACTTCCATCGCCTTCAGTACCGCGGAGAATATCGTCCTCCATGTCGAGCCAATCTTGCCTACTCCCGACTGGTTTACTGCGTATCAGAACTCTGTTGGCAATCGATTTGAGTATGATGCTCTCATGGCCCCCGTTGACAACTTTGACTGCTCAGTCGACTGGCACGAGAGGAGGAGAACAGACGTTGCCCTCACTTCTACCGACTTTTCATTAGTTAAGTCTCGTGCTCACGCCCCTCTCAAGAACGCCGGTGACGCTCCTTTCTTCTTGGACTCTGGTGCTACAACTCATGTCCTCCCTGAGTCGAGCGACTTTTCGAATTTCGTCGTGTTCCTCCTAGTGCTATAAAGGCTATGGGCGGCTACGTCATCCATGCTGTCGGTATTGGCAAAGTCAAACTCCACATTGCCCGCGAAATGTCTCTCATATTCCACGATGTTCTCTTCGTTCCTCAGGTTACTGTTTCGCTTAATTTTTGTCTGGGCTCAACTTGCTTTCTGGTCAAGCCGGGTAGAACTGTCATTGCTCGTGGTCCCCGCACCACTTGAAAACTCTACCACCTTGATGGACCACCTCCTCTCATATCTTCTTCGCAGCCCGTGTCCCTGACATTAATACCTGGCATCGTCGTCTCGGCCACGCTAACACTCGCACCATTGTCGAAATGGCCACTCAGGGCTTGGTCGAAGGTATAACAATCATAAAGGCTCGCATCACACGTCATCGAATCGCATGAGGCAATTGCCTGTCCTTTACATCCTGGACGGGTACTTGAAGGCCTCTCCCCTCAAGATACCTCAAGTTCTCACGATGCATCAAGCTCTCAAGTGAAGTGTCTTGAGAGCTGAGGTGTTCTGAGAACTTGAGGCATCTTGAGAACTTGAGGTGTCGCTCTCAAGACAGCTCACACCTTCTCGGACTCGCCGGTCGTATCCCTTCCGACGACTCCATCTTTTTACCCAATCTTCGCTCCCTACTTGACTCAGAGCCTGTGAGTATCTCCGATCTCGTCCCGCCAACCACATCGCACTCTCCTGCCGATCCGGCCGCTTCATCTCCGAACGCCCCATCCTTTCTCCCCTTCGTCATTCGTCTCGTATTCCCACCCCCAACGACAAGTGCGCTCTCGCGAACGGTATCAATAAGGTGATCCCAGTCCAGCGAGCCTTGGCTGAATCCACCGCTATTGGTGAACGTCTACGCCAGGACCGTGCTGATCGTTGTGCTCAACTACCTCCAACCATTAATGAGGCCCTCGCTGAAAGAAGCTATGGTTTGTAGGATATAAACTTGGCCAGTAGCTAGGTCGCATCAAAACACCTGCTATTACAGTAAATGAACAACTCAAAAGGTAATCAAAGATTAGATCACAATTCTATTATCCGAGTTTACATGTTGTGAATCCCAAAAAGCCCAATACACCTCGAGGCTGGCTCGACCCAACCCTCCAGCACGCGTCTCACCTGCCGAAACCGCGGCTCAAATTCAAAAGACCTCCATCAAGCAGTAACGGAGACGTTTGGCGGCCTCGTCTGAAGCACAAATACAATGCCCAAGTCCCACTCGACCACGTCTTTCTGGAATCCTCCGAGCTTCGCTGTTTTTGTGTGTCTGAAGCAGATTAGCAGGCGTGATGAGGACTTCGTGGTCGATCATCTAGTGCCCGAGATCAGGGGAACGCCGCCCACGGAACAATGGCGCTTGCCATCGCTTGCTGACGCATCCTCCTCGAATACGAGCATCTAACAAACAAAACGTGCCATAACCTCACATCGAGGATCCACGAGTTCCCCCGACGCTCGCCATAGTCTATCCCAACACAATTGAACACATCACCCAGTGAACGAAAAAGTCAGGAACAGGATACTCACAAAAGGGCTCCCAATCGGCCCATCCAACACCGTCAGCTCCTCCTGCGTAAACGACAGCCTCGTACCACTAACATACGCAACGGGATCAGCAAAAATATCAGTATCGGAAAACCGATCACAGCTTCACACCAACCAGCTCATCAGCGCCTACTCAATCAACTGCTGACCATAAGAATCAGACCTACTACCGATTGTCTGTGTAATCGCCAGGTCAAACCCCCACAAGCTGCACTGCCATAAACATCACGATTGGACGCTCTATGTATGGTTCCCACGCTCAGTGCTGGACAAATCGACTCCCTAATGTTCGGATATTGCTCATGCCAGCCTGGAAGTTGGCTGAAAACACTGTTCAGACATGTACGGACTCAGTAAAAATATAAAACAGCGATTAAGTGAGGATGATAAGAGCCTTATTCAATATATTGCTTCCAAAGTGGCTGTGCCCGACAATTACTAAGCTTAGGATGTATATCACTTCTAACAATCTCAAACCAGTTGTGCACAAGCTTTTTTTGATCTTAAATGGATTATATCTACCATCTGGATGTGTCTATGTACTATGTTTTTCTTAGCTATAGACCCCCCACTTTCTGTGGGTTATTGCGTTGTGCTTGTCACAGGTAACATCGTGTGACAGTGATCGGAAATGTCTGAACAAGTCAGATTGAGGGGATCAACAATCGTGTACACGACACCATCTCGGAACACGTACGCTTATACGACGCGCCTACTTCAAGGACGAACACCAGACTGAAGTTACGCTGGAGAGATAAGTCATCAAGCGATAAAAAAACCACGTCTAAACTGTGAGCATAAACATCACTCTAGTAGGTCACGCGGAAAAGAAGGCATCGCCGTATCATACCTGCCACCACCACAAGATTGAGAAAGATGGCTTAAGATCGGAATGGAGGCCTTGAAACAATGGCAAAGAACAGGTCAGTGCGGTTCAAGTGAATTCCGAGTGCAGGCAAGTCTTGGGGCGACGAAGTTTGAGAAGATCGGTGACACGGGAAGCAGTAGAGCACTGAAGAGTAGAATTATTCTCAGACGGACCTTGAGAGTAGTCGTCGATGGACATGGCGCGCCAATTTGTTCCACGCGGGTCTACAGATTAAAGAGACAGTCATGACATCGATACATCCGCGAAATTGTATATCCAGGTTTGTACATCCCATTCGTCGAGTGTTGAATCCAGCCCACTCGCCTTCGTAGACCTTTTGGATTTCATTATGCAGTGGGTAGCTCGAGGATCCATATCACATACACGCATAATCATTGGATCGTTCACAATGTTGATTCTTCTTCTTGTTCTTCATCGGTATCGCCTATGACTGCCCAAATATTCGACCAGCCCTCTTTCTTCTCGCAACCAGGTCTCCGCAAACTCGCACTTGCACGCAAGCCCACACTTCCCGAGCCAATACTACTGTCCGATATACTCCATCAGCACGGTCATAAGTGCATCGCCCCGCAGGTTACTTTTCCACTTTTCCGGCGCTAGTTCAAACGACTTGACGGTGTCGCCCTAGGAGTTGAGTACGCTCTGCGTTCTCCAGGGAGAGATCCACCGAGCAGTGGATGGTAACCATAATCGTTCATAACGTAGTGAACAATGGATTGGTCGAAGCAGAAATATTTCAAGCTGGGTCAAATAGTGGAGTGACCACAACTGGAGCAGTCCGCGTTTCTATATCCAGGTCAGTCCACACTTTTGTACGAGTGACTTGTGAAGGACCGTCACAGTCTTGGACGAAGGATTGTCGGCTTGCCCGGCCTGGTATTGTGAGACATGCTGTCCCACAGCCGCAGAGGATAGAATTGCGACTACTACTAGGTTTTGGCTGCCACAGACAAAGCGGTTGTATACAAGCCTCATGGAGGTAGTCGCGAGTACTGCATAGGTTGGATTCCAGGTTATGGGTTGATTATAGGCGTGAAAGTCAAAGTGCGACCACTTTCAACAGGCCATGGGCGGACGCAGCCTCGCAAGACAAGAGTAGCGCATCCCCGGGAGGACTATTCAACCACGTAAATGTGGACTGAGTGTGCTCATCGGGCATAGAGTTCGGAGTTACGACGAACAGCTCCTAGCCAGATGCTAAACATGGTCAATATCGTATGAAACCTCAGTAACATACACCCTGAGAGTCGGACGTAATCGAAGGTCGATGTTGACGGCAGAGTGTTGATGCAACTGGACACGTCGCGATTGTAACCACCGCGGAAGGGCGCTGCATGCTCCAGAGGTCCTTGACGGACCTCCTGAGATGAATTACATATATCAGTTAATAACAAGGGTATTTGAGCCCTCAACATATTGACCGGTATACACAACGGCAAAAGCGTCGCCGGGATTTGATAGTTCATTTCGGAGATGAGCTTGAGTCTTGATATTTCCTTCGAACTATACAGGGCTGACGGGCATGTTCGACCTATCATACGAGACCTCTATCAACATCATCAGCGCACAGCGATTCATCTTAGTCCCTACCGCACGCACCAGTAAACTGATCATGCACCGTCTGACTGAGGTGGCTCCCTTCCACCACACTGTCCAATGGCGCCTCCTCCGTGAACACTGTATCGAAGCTGCTCACGTCCACCGGATTCGCCACGCTAGGCTTGAACGGCGGCACCACCTTCTTCTGCCACAACAAATCAAAGTTGATGTACTTCTTGAAAAAGTCGTGTCCCTTAATCTCCTCCGCCCCATTCACACCGAGCCGTTTCGTCGGGTCCCGCGTTAGGAGACCGATAAGGATCGACTTGGACAAAGGCGAGATGTGATCGGGAAAGGTGAGCGGGCTCTCGAGGATCTTCTGGTACGTGATGTCGGTGGATTCTGGGTGTATCAAAGCTTAACATTCGGACAGTTTCGTATAGCAAAAGGAACCCACCATCATAGAAAGGCGGTAACCCAACCAACATCTCATACAGGAGAACTCCAAGTGTCCACCAATCAACCGTCTTATTATACCCCTGCCCATTCAGTACCTCCGGTGCCAAGTACTCCGGCATCCCGCAGAACGTGTTCGTCGCACCAGAATCCTTCATGTTCAACTTACACAAGCCGAAATCGCACAGCGCGATATGGCCCGTGTAGTCGAGCAGGATGTTCTCGGGTTTCAGGTCATGGTAGACGACGTCCAGTTCGTGGAGATGCTCGAGCGCGAGGAGGAGCTCGGCCGCGTAGAACCGGGAGCGCTCTCCCGAGAAAGGGCCTTCCTGTTGGAGATGGCGAAAGAGCTCACCACCGTTAACGAAGCTAAGAGGGGATGAGAATTCAACTTGAATGAAGGTAAATACAGCAATTACGCCATAACCAGGTAGAGTCTCTGCTCGCTCTGGAAACTGAACTTCAGAGGCACAATGAATGGGCACCGTACGCGCGCGAGGACCGATCGCTCCGCAAGCGTATGCGCGATCTCCTTTGGGTCAACAATGTACGCTTTTCGGATGGACTTGAGGGCGTAGATGCGCTGTGTATCTCGCTTCTGCATTTGTATCACCCTCCCGCCCGAGCCTTGGGCAATGGCGGTGATCAACTCGAAGTCTGAGGTTGTGAGGGATTGGCCCTGCATGGTGTGTCAGACAGAGTCGCTATTAACCGGAACGAACCACGTACGCTACTCGGTCTGTATGAGACACCGATTTGAATCTTCCCTGCGCCGTTACTCAGTTCATGCCATTCCTCCCGTCCTGGGATGAGGTTGTCGAAGTCGGGGGTGAACTAGACGCCGCCCATCAAGATGTCGTTGCCAGCGATACCGTCGCCGCCTTGCTTCGGTTCGTCTGTGCGGAGGTAGCATTGCAGTGAGATCTCAGAATCGTGAGATACATCGCTGAAAGGATGATGAGACCGAGAGTGCACGCAATAGAGAGAATTGGATGCTCACAAGTGAGCTTGATACATGTATACGGGGTTCTCCATGACGCCTCCAAGCGGCGTGATGATGATTTGGTTGACCTCAAACTCAAGGATCAAGTACGGGAGCCACCAGCACTGCATCCGCTCAACGCTATCCCGCTTCTTCGTCTCCCGCTCTCTGAGCCTCTCTTCCCTAACACTGCTCAGGCTAACACACTCCGTCGCTTTCGCCTGCTGGCTCACCTGCGCGGCCTGGACGGCAGGCGGGATGAGGGTGCCCGAAGGCAGCGAGAGTCCCTGCGCGCCCGACACCGAGATCGTCAGGGTGCCACCGGCGATGCGCGAGCTTCCCGGGTTGCCTTGCGTCGGCATCGTCGCCTTCGGGGAACCACCGTCGGGGTTGAGCGCATTTGCGGCGGTGGGCATCGACTTGCCGAGATTCTCAGAGGACATGGTCGCGGGTAGGAAAGGTATGGTGGGAGCTTGGTGGGGTGAAAAGAATGTCGGCAAAGACAGGACCCGGCATATTCGAACTGATGCATCACCTCCTTCCCGCAATCGCACATGTTTTTTCACAATCTCGCACTTGCACGGACGTCCAGGCTTCTTGCGCCGACACTGCTTCCTGATACATCAACTTGAACACAGCCGTGGGTGCCTCGTTCCGCAGGTCACTTCTCGAGCACGCGTTTGAACGACTCGACAGCGTCGTTAAGAAATGCAAGTAGGAGCTGACTATGGCGGGAGCGATGGGCTCTGCGTTGGTCTTTAGCCAGATTGGGGGGCGAGATCCACCGCACGGTGGACAGTAGCTATAGCTAATAATCGTCAGACTTACTGAACAATGGGTTCGTCGAAGCAGAATTCTAAGTTGAGTCAAACAGTGCAATGACGATGGCTGGAGTGGTCCGTGTTTCTATATCCAGGTCAGTCTACACTTTTGCACGAATGATTCGTGAAGGACCGCCGCAGTCGTGGACGAAGAGTTGTCGGCAAGCCAAGACATGCTGGTTCTGGTGTCGTATTTGCATAGACGATAGAATTGCGACTATCATTAGGTTTTAGCTGCCACAGACCAAAGACCAAATCGTTAAATGCAAGCCTCGTGGACCCAGTCGCGAGCAGTGCATAGGTTAATTTCCAGGTTATGGGCATGAAAGTTAAATTGCGGCGGAGGCGGCTCGCAAGACTCAAGTAGCGTATCAGTAGCTGCTCGAACGATCGTCGACCGACGAAGTTGACAGTCATACACGAGCTCCAGCCTCGAGGACAGGGTCAACGGTCAGAACGAGAACAACGCGTCGACTTGTTGACAGCAATCAAGCTGTTGATACAATATTTGGTCTCCCAGGTATGCTCCGGTGTGTCCCCGGGTGAACTCCGGGGATCCGAACCGGCCAGAAGCACCTGCGGCATATTTTCCCTTCCACTCTGCTTTCGACCAGTATAACTGCTGACTGGTCTTTGACTGGTCTTGCGACTTTCTGGCCTCTCTGCGGGCAAATCACTGAGTGCGATAATGGCGTCCGCCTCGTCTTCTAAATCTGTCCTATCGTCGTCTGCATTCGACGAGTATAACCTCCAGCTGCAGAGCACGGCTCTCAAGGCAACGAAATTCGCGGTCGCTCTCCCCTCTGACATACCCTTCCACCGTTCTATCGATGGTGACCTTGCAAATGACCTGGATGTCTGCTCGTCGAAAGTGCTGTCTCTCACTAATGCTTTGCTTAATCTGGCTTCGACATCAAACTCCCGGGGGAAGGGAAAGGCGAAGCTAGAGAGCCAGGATGATATTGTGGATAGCTTCCATTCACTGGTTGTGGATGCCATGGACCATCTGTTAGAACGTGCTGTGAGAAGGTCGTGTACTTTAGTGTTAATGCAATCAATTGAAGTAATTTATAGGACATGAGCTTAGACCAGTTCTCAGGTCGGATCAAAGCACCTATTATTGCAGTGAATGAACCCCAAACTGCAACTCAAAAGGTAATCAAAGAATAGATCAAAATTTCTATTATTCGAGTTTACATGTTGTGAATTACGCAGAAACCCAGTGCACCTCGAGGTCGGCTCGACCCAACCCTCCAACACGCGTCTCACCTGCCGAAACCGCAGCTCAAATTCAAGACACCTCCATCAAATATTAGTGGAGACGTTTGGCGGCCTCGTCTGAAGCACAAATACAATGCCCAAGTCCCACTCGGCTACGTCTTTCTGGAATCCTCCGAATCTAACTCCCAAAACTCCCTGCACCCTTACCACTACGAAATCACGCACCTCTCTTACTCCACGCACCAACTCACCTCCGCTTTTTCCCTAACACCACCATCGTCGTTCAATGATACGCCATTCAGCTATGTTTCTACCCCAGAGCAGTCCGCGAACATGCTCGCGAAGCTCACCGACAAGCAGCGTGTGAGAGAGATAGCGGTAGACTTGGAGTATCATAACTATAGGAGCTTCGCTGGGTTCGTGTGTCTGATGCAGATTAGCACGCGTGATGAGGACTTCGTGGTCGACTGTCTGGTGCCCGAGATTAGGGAAGAGATGGAGGCCTTGAACGAGGCCTTCACGGATCCACAGGTGGTCAAGGTGCCCTTGTAAGCTCTGCAACGGCAAGGATGATACTGAAGTGTTGTGCAGGTCTTCCATGGTGCTGAAAGTGATATCGTCTGGCTGCAGCAAAACTTTAACATCTATGTAGTGAACCTCTTCGATACCTTCCACGCATCGAAGGTGCTAGGTGCGTCACCGTTATCCACGAACGATTCACTGTCCTCTAATTTTCCCACTATACTAGACTTTCCCCGGCACGGCCTCGCAAGCCTACTCGAGATGTACTGCGACTTCACACCAGACAAGCGGTACCAGCTCGCCGACTGGCGGATCCGCCCGCTCCCCCAAGAAATGCTCGAATACGCACGTTCAGATACGCACTACCTCCTCTACATCTACGACAACCTGCGGAACGCGCTCCTAGACCGCTCTCTTTCCGCTGCCAATTCCCGAGCTCAGTCACCGGCCTCCCCTCATATATCTGACTCCCCGCCTGTCGCAAAAGATGTGTTGCTCCGGGAGGTGCTGAAGAGGTCGGAGGAGACGGCGCTGAGGTTGTATGAGAGTGAGGTGTATGATGAGGAGGAAGGCACTGGCCCGGGTGGGTGGGATACGCTGGCGAGGAAGTGGAATAAGGTGGCGTTGAGTAGGGATGCATGGGACGGGCCGAGTAACTCGGTGGACAGGATGAAGAGAGCGGTGTATAAGTTTGTGCATGCGTGGAGAGATAGGGTGGCTAGAGAGGAGGACGAGAGTACGAGGTGCGCTCTTCGCCCTCTTCATGAAGAAGACTTCCCTCGTGAATCGTGGAGGACCTGACGCTGACTCATTAGATATATTCTCCCCAACCATTATATTTTCCAGCTTGCAGAGAGACCGCCAGCGGATATGGTCGCTCTCCTCGCAGCATTCCAGCCTGTGCCGCCAGTAATCAAGCGACGTGCGAAGGAGTTGTTGGACGGAATTAAGGACGTTGTGAAGGCGTCCCTTGGGACGTCTGCTGCGAAGCCTGAGCCTGCTGTCATCTCTGAGCGACCTGGGGCTAGTGAAGATGACATGATGGAGGGTGTCGAGAAGACAACCGCAACGCAGGAGGCGAATGCAAGTACTACTTCGTCAAATTCGAGGCTATGGCCGACGAGTAAGTGCAATCTCCTCTTTTCACCTCCGTGCTGAGCTTGCATTAGACCAAGGCTCGACCTCGATGAAGGCCGCCTCGTCGTCGTTATTTGGATCCACGTTGACGCCCTCAGCAGCTGTTCGGGCTAGATACGCTGCGCCTCGGAGCTCACTGTTTGGCGATGCACAGGTGGGCGTTCTCAAAGCTGTCAGTTGCTGGGAAGTGCTCATTGCTTTTTGCAGCCAACACAGGGCGCCCAGGCCTTCCACGACCGGTTCCAGGATGTTGTGTCTCGGATTCATAGTACATTGTCGATAGCACCAACAGTTCCTACCGTGAGTCCTCATTTACCCCACTCCACAAGGTTAAGACCGATACATGACTCCTTCATCTAGGCATTACTCTCTGCAGCAAAGTCCCAGCCTTCAGACCCATCACCTCCAGCTCCAGCACCCGAGCCTCCCGCTACCGGGCAGCCAGCCGAAATACCCTTCGTTCCGCCCTCGCAGCGCCAACCCAAACCTACAATCGAGGTCCTGGACGACACTATTGTCCTCGTTGGACAAGCGCGACAGAGAAAACGCAAGCGCTCCGACAAGCCCAAGGCTGCAAAGGAGAAGTCCAAGTCCAGCGTCGACGCAGAGGAAGTGGTGGAGCCGTTCGACTACTCTACTGTCTCAAATATTCTGGATGATGCACCGGATGTGGAAGACGCGCCGGCGGGGAAGAAGAAGCGCAGGCAGAGAGAGAAAGCCAAAGGTCAGTTGGTTGTGTCTGATTTAGTGCTACGAAAGGTGGGATGCTGATGATACGTGCAGAGCCTGTGTACCAGTATGGTAATTTCCCTGCTCCACCAAGGGCGCATCGGGAGGTGAAGAGTGGGAATCAGTCGTTGACGTTCAAGTAGTTACCATTTGACTGCATGAGTCGGGTTGATGTACCATTCGTGCGTGCCATACCTCCATTGCATCGTAATATTGCTTCGGCAGCCTATGCGTTCGTGTTATTTATTGATTACTACCGTCGCGACTGCATCATAATACACAAAGTTTTGAAGGGAAATCCATGTAATGCTACAAGACTTGAGGTATCCATATGCCATGATGTCTTAGTCTATTGCGGGTCAAAGCTCCTTCTGTGCCAGCCATGGAAATCGTCTTTTATATGTTCACCTCCAGTCATGGTCACCCTCATCAGCGTCGTCGTAATCCGAGGTGACATCGGAGGCTGCCTCATGGAACATATCTGCTTGCCGGTCAGATTCCATGAATTCATCGGGACGTACCAAGGCTTCGAGCTTACCACTGGCATCCGATTCCGAGTCCTCTTCATCGGGGTAGTCGTTCTTGTAATAATCCTCCGCTACAAAGCTCGTGAGTCGCAAGCAGACGCACAAGGCATAATCATGCACTTACCGTTAGAATCCTCGTCATCCTCGTCCTCGGGCTCCGGCTCCGAGTCAGACTCGTTAGGATCATTCAATGATGGAGGGAGACCGATCCTAGAGGTAAAGAACATTCGTGATTGAACATGTAGAGGGCGGGCGCATAACGTACAAAGTTCCGAAGTTCGCGATCTTGTTCCACTCGTTCTGCGTAATTGCGCGGCGGTAAAATACGTCCCATACGTAGTCCCCGTCTTCTTGCAGGTCCGACGACAAGGAGGTGTCAGTCAGGCTTGTCATGCTGACCGTGCTGGCGCTCGTCGGTACGCTGGGCGCTGGAGCAGACGGCGGGTCGGCAAGAGAGATATCGTTCACTTATAGGTAAATAGATGAAGGGGTGAAGGCGGGATTGTGAATGCGCTCGCAAGACGCGCACCTTTGAGATAGTCTTTGAGCATGGGGAGGAAGTTCTCCATCTCCGAATCCGCAGTAATATTCGCGAGGTTTGGTTCAGACGGGACAGCATCGAGGAGCATAAAACTAGGGGTCGCGTTGCGCAGTTCTTTGTGTGGTATGACTCGCGGCCTTAACGAATTCAATAAACTACGTGGCATGGATTCGGTCGGGACAAGATGAGATACGTACGGAGATGTCGGGTGCTGTGTGTGCGGTTCCTCCTTTGGCACGTCCTTCTGGACGATAGTGTACCGTGGATTGGCGGAACTTTGGCGCGAGAGCTGTCCTGGCGCTGTAGCGAGCGCTGCCGGAGCCGGACGTTCATCCACAGGGAGTTGTGCGAGTGCAGAGATACGATCCTGGAAGGAGTCAAACGCCTCTTCTTGAGAGGAGCCTACGACGTCTCTGGAAACTGACCTGGAGTTCCTTCTGCCGCCTCGCGTCTGCCCATGCGTCTCCTTCTACTGTCTCTGCAAACTGGAAGAGATCGACAGCAGCCTTCGACTTTTTGCGACGACTTTTGGCTTCGACAACTACAAAGCATCAAGTTAAAATTATAACTGGTTTGAAATCAGCACAGCCCGTAAGTAGTAAGAGCATACCCAGAGCATCCAGCGGTTCCTCGTTCCTTTTACGTTTGATACGAAGAATCGTGTATGACGGTGACTCGGTCATCTCTGAATCTACTTCCATTGCGTTGAAGCTTGCTCCTGTCCAGAGAAGTCGTGTAATAGGGATCCCGGAGAATTATAGGTGAGCTGAAGAAAGCTGGAAGGCAACCCTCAGCCTATAGCTATGCGCCACCAAGACGCGCCTGAGACACGTGATCGCAGCCGTTCCGGCAACGGCCACATGCCACATGCCACATCTATATCGTGGTGGATTTGTATGCTACTCAGAGCACAGAGAAAATGCATGTCCCAAAAAAGGTAACTATTCCACTAAATCACTCAAATGTGAGCAATGTCCCGATAAACGTCGACCATCATCCCGATAATTGTACCTCCCGCCGAGCTGGGGAGCTGGTTCTCACATGGAGTGTCGCCGAACTCCTTCGTGCTGCACGTAGTTCGTACTACTTGGATTTTATTTATGTCATTTCTTGTTCTCTGCCTTTATCTCTTTCTTTTTGCCGATCCAACGCCAACTAGTGGGCATTAATGTGGCGCAGCCTTCCAGACTTCCGTGCCGTATAGCTAGTCTGCATCCTGGCAGTTCGAAAGTGAGAATATTATCAAATTAAGAAGCATTACTAGATGGATTTGACTTGACGTTCAAAATACACGCTCGAGCTGGCGCTGAAGGGACATATGAACGTATGTGAATCTGACATGAAATTCTGGCCTCGGTTGGTTGTCCAAATACTTATTCCTATGGTACAAAAAAAACCCGTTTTTGGGATGTTAATCTCTGCATATCAGACGAGCATTAGGCCACATGTACATCTCAGCAAGGTACACACATGCTCATCTTGAGTCAATGTCATCGACTCATCGTTGCTAGTCATAGTCTTTCAACTTAAAATGTTTGCTACAGACTATGAGAAAAAATGGAAATGTCCTTATATTGGAATTCTAACGTGCGATTTCTGCACTAAAGTTGACAAGCACGAAAAACGAGTCTAAAGATCGCGTGGGCGGCACTGAGGTCGTGGGATTCTTTTCATTAAAGGACACAGCCACGTTAGCCATTTTTGTACAATGTGGCACCAGGAGGTGTATTTGGAACGGCACGGATTTGACCCTCGCCTTCAACTTGTGAGCTTACAAATACTTATTCTCACTCTTTTGCACTCATCGTTGAAACGAACGTCAGATTCGACGCATTTAGTATGCACCACTAAGCATTGTTTTAGGGTGCTGCTGACTGGTTTCAATCTGATGCCAGCGGATCATGCAAGGCATCATCTTCTCCAGTGGCCGAAGTGGAAGTTCAAAAATAGGTTGCTGACTTGCAAATGGGACTGTGGATGCAGCAGGCTTCGCCGAGACCGGCGGGTTCGAAGAGCTTCGCAAACTTACACCGCACAGTGGTTAACTTTGCGGTGTCTGGTCTGCGCCGATCTAGCAAGTCGGGAGTATGATTATCCACAGCAGCGGACCATCCCAGTCGTCTCACGGGTTGCCAAAGCGCAGAACTCTGACCCTGGCTTAATATCGGAACTACATCGACCCTCGTCGACTTTTCATCGGTTTTAACCCTGCAACTCGAGTGCGTTTCACCGATGCAGGCGGGTCCGAAGAACTTCACAAACTTACAGCTAGGGAAGCCGTTGCTGAGATTCTCACGTCAGCCGTCTATTCACGGTGATCTCAATCAATGCTCTTGCTTCTCACGGAGCGTTTGCCAACGGGCAGTGGACCTGAGTATTCATCATTTCGGACGATGAAACTTCCTATCGTACCTTTTCTTCGAAGTAGAGCCGTCAGTTCTGGTGTGATTTGTAAACATGCTAAGCTATGTCAGGTCTAGCCTGGTAGGTAAGCGCTGGACGCCACAAGTTAAATGTATTTTGGATGTCTACTCCTACGGAGGCGCAGCGGTTGCGAATGCGATGGGCTCGTACGAAAGTCGAGTGCTTCTTTTTCAAACACTATTCGTAGGATCACTTGCGCAGCAGCCCGACAGAGTAGTTGGACCCGGAGCAGCTTTACATCGCGAGAGGTTCTAGGAATCACTAGAGTAACTGTGGCAAATGTATGTTACTCAGTATGCATGATATGTTAGAACAGGGCCAAGAAATACATAGATGCCTGTGCCCCATGGAAATTACAGCCACTTGCTACCTCACACTGGCCCGGGTCCGACTGTTGGACGTCGGAGGTTGGATGAAGCCAAGATGAAGCACCCCTGCATTCGAAGAAAGCACGACCGAAGTTAGCGCACAGATCGGTCATTCAAGATTACCAGAGTAACAAAATCTCGGTCATAGAGTCTATGAAAGCTTTCCATGTAAGTAACATCATGCATCACTTAGGGACGAAGAAACCCGCGTGCGATCATGACGCAGCCGCCTACGGTACGGCACACTACCACCCAGACTGATTGACAGAGGGCGATCCGATAGTTGAATGCCGAACCTGGCGACCCTATCACTATGCCATAACGCGAGTGTAGCCGTGTCATGCTTGTTGTACGCAGCTATAAAAGCTTCGCGCTGTGAGCGTAACTCGGCATCACTCGCGACATTTCTGTATCGTTGAACACACTAAACATCTATCATGTCTTCGTCTCAATCTCAGTGGACTCTTCCTCCTTCTGACGGCTCCGTTGGTCTTGCGGAACTCGTCGACTTCCGCCTCCAACAAAATCCTGACCGCACTTACGCGGTCTTCCCTTCAGACGCTCCCGACGGCGAGCCTACGCACATTACTTACTTGGAATGGACCCGTGCCATTCACCGCGTAGCTCATATACTACGCCCCGAGCTTGACTTTAGAAAGCGGGAAGCGGTGGGCATCATCGCCAACTGTGACACCTTGATGTATTCTACGACTATAGTGGCCTTAATGAGGGCCGGTCTAATAGTGCGTCTCTCCGCTTGAATATCAGTGTACTTCTAACGGTCGTGTCATAGCCATATCCTATGTCAAACCGTAATTCGCCGGCTGCAGTATGCCACATGCTGCAGAAGACGTCCTGCCATCGCCTAATCACGACCTCGGCTTCACTTGGCTCACTCATCTCTGGAATCAAGGCCGAATTCTCGGCCATAGACTATGAACTGCAGATTGATGAACTTCCCTCGCTCTATGACGCTTTCCCGCGTCTTGGTCGCGAAACCGTTCACGATCATTTCACGCCCTATCCTGTTTTGACGAACTCTAAACCCGAAGACATCGTCATGTATATGCATTCGTCTGGCTCTACTGGATTCCCAAAGTCGATCCCTCAGACGAACAAGACTTTGTTGGGCTGGTATAGCGGAGGTGAGTACCAGATAGTGTTGGTGTTGGTGTGGAGATCGTCGCTAATAATACCTCGTATCCTCAGCTCTAGGAGTGGAGATGTCCAGGTATCCCAAACACTTGAGGTTCGGTGCATTGGCTCTGCCAGCCTTCCACATGATGGGCATGACTTTCCAAATATTTGTGCCCTTGGTTGCTGGTATCAGTATCGGCCTGTTCAAGCCAAAGTACCCCGCTCTTCCTGTCGTTCCTGGTCCGGACAACACACTGGAAGGACTGAAGCGAGTAAAGGCCAACGCTGTCATCTGCGTGCCGACTTTCTTAGAGGTACGTTCTCGAAAACCCTCGCTATAACGTGGATGTACTGACAACCCACCTACGATGCACAGTTATGGTCAGAATCTGAAGACGCTCTCACCTTCTTGGCAGAGATGGAAATTGTGGTAAGTGTTGCAGCAGACCGATATGCGCCCGCCATGGAAGCCCATAATGCATTGTCAGATGTTTGGTGGTGGCCCCTTGTCCCGTCAGATAGGAAACAAGGTTGTATCAAGAGGCGTCCATATTCAGTCGACCTACGGAGGCACCGAATTTGGCTCTGTCACCTACTTTATTCCGCCTCAAGATCTAGCCGGTCCTATGGACTGGGAGTACTTGGCATTCGATCGGGACATCCCAGTTCGTATGGCCCCGCACGACGACGGAAAATACGAGCTACAAGTATTGGTACGTGTGGCATGTTTGTTAGCCCTCCTTCATCTTGAGGTTTACATGAATATGTGGAAAACAGCACAGCGAGTATCATCCTCTGCTGATTCATAATCTCCCGGACGTCCCTGGCTATGCGACTTCGGACCTTTTCGAAAAGCATCCTACGAAGGAGGGGCTTTGGAAGATGTACGTACTCTCTGGTGTCAGAGGAAGTTTGATCTGTGAATCACTAATATCGAATCTCTAGTGTCGGACGCGTTGACGATGTTATAATTCTTGCTTCTGGTAAGCATCACTCCAGATTACATATGGACATCTTAATAGACTACGGATACAGGGGAGAAGACTGTTCCTGGCCCTATGGAAGGGAAGATCCTAACGTCGCCGCTCGTCTCGGGAGCTATGATGTTTGGTCGTGGCCACAACGAAGTCGGAATCCTTATCGAACCAAGACCCGAATATGCCATCGACCCAGCCAACGAGGCAGCTTTGGCCGAATTCCGGAATATGATATGGTCGGTGTTGAGAAATTCTGACCGTAATTGCGCTCATATATATACTCTTTCAGGCCCATCGTCGAAGAGGCTAATGAAGACTCCCCGGCCTTCAGCCGCATATTCAAGGAGATGATCCTCGTCACGGCATCCGACAAGCCTATGCACCGTGCGGCCAAGGGCACTGTCATCAGGAAATCGACGATCGCCGCTTATGCGAAAGAAATTGATGAGCTGTGAGTGCCCCTGTTGTATTGGGGTTATTGTTGTGTGCTGACGCACTGCGCAGCTACGAGAGCGTCGAATCGAGCCGGGGCGAAAATGTCGAGCCTCCGAAGAGCTGGGAGACTGCCGACCTGGAAGAATGGCTTATGCTACAAGCTCAGGACATCAACTCGACGAGCCACGGGAAGAAGCTTGAGCCTGATGTCGACCTCTTTGCTCAAGGCTTTGACAGGTGAGTCTCACCGAGATTTTTCTCATTCATACGTCGACTGAACTCCTTGGATTAGTCTAAGCGCCACCTTCCTTCGGAACCGCATCATCGGCGCGCTGAGGTCGTCTGAGGACACTACGGTTAAAATTGCCGCTGCGGCTGTGTCACAGAACTTCGTGTTTGCGAACAACACTGTCCGCGCTTTGGTTGCAGCTGTCCGCAATCTCATATCTCCTGAGGCGGGCGGCCGTGTGCCAGAGCGCTCCCATGCCGCGGTTATGGAGGAGTTGATCGTGAAGTACTCTGCGGATATGCCCGCTATGGGTGCTAGCGCGGCCCGTCCCCTTCCAGTAAAGTCGACCGTACTCCTCACAGGCACTACGGGTGGTCTAGGATCGTACATGTTGTGGATGTTGCTTGAGGATAAGAAGGTTGGGCGTGTATACGCATTCAATCGGAAGTCGTCGCAGGCGACACTTGCCGAGCGGCAGAGGGCAGCCTTCGAAGATCGAGGCTTACCAGTCAACCTTCTGCAGTCCTCCAAGCTCGTCCTGGTGGAGGGTGAGGAGTCAAGCCACAATCTCGGCCTCGACAGTGCTCTTTATGAAGAGGTGCGCTGTGAATAAGAGATGTCGTTTCTTCAACCCGTGCTAACAACCAATACCAGTTACGGACCACTTGCACGCAAGTCATTCACAACGCCTGGAGGCTAGACTTCAATCTCTCGGTTTCTTCGTTTGAACCGAACATCAAAGGTGTGCGAAATCTCATTGACCTGGGGCTCACATCCCCCTACGGCTCGAACTTCCGTTTCGTCTTCACGTCGTCCATCGGTACTTCTCAAGGTTGGGATCGGGAGAAGGGCGAGTTCCCGGAAGAGTCGAATTTACCTGTGGACGTGGCTGTCGGCGCAGGGTACGGCGAGAGCAAATTCGTTTCGGAGCAGGTAAGTTGCCTCGAGAGATTCTCTGGACATACTAGAGCTGACTTCCTATCCAGCTACTCGTGAAGGCGGCAGAACGTGGGATGCAGACGTCGTCTTTGAGGATTGGGCAAGTTGCCGGCGGCAGGCCAGATGGTTCATGGGCTACGACCGACTGGGTACCCATTTTTGTCAAGTCGAGCAGATCCCTCGGTTGTCTGCCAGACGCACAAGGCGTAAGTATTCTCATAAATCTACTTCCCTTCTTTCGCTGAATACGTGCGGCCTTCAGGTGACAACGTGGATAACCTCAGAAGTAGTCGCCCAAACCGTTCTCGATGCTGCGTTCGCAGGGAAACGTCCATCCTCTGCCCTCAATGTCCTCCACCCGCATCCTGTGCCGTGGAAAAGCCTTATGGAAGGTGTTCGAGCAGCCCTTGTCAAGGTTGTTGACCACGGCAAAAGCGAGCCATTGCCGCTCGTGCCGTTCAAACAATGGATAACGCGGCTGGAGAAGAAGGCTGCGGGTGCTACAGAGAGCGATATCAAAGCCATCGTGGGTAGCTCTTACTCCAGTAGGACATCCATCTGACAGGATATTCATACAGCCGGCCATCAAGCTATTGCAGTTCTTCCAGAGCATGGCCCAAGCGGATGAAGCGATCCGCGCTTCGGGAAAGACTGATATGGAGGCCGGAGGTATGCCTCGGTTTGCCACACAGAAAGCTCAGGCTGTTAGTGCGACGTTGCGTGATGCACCACAGCTCGGTGTTGAGGATGCGGAAAGGTGGATCACGTACTGGAATAGAAAGGGATTCTTTGCATAGATTTTGTCTGGTAATACAGTACCGTAGGTAATGCTTAATGACGTAGTCCTGTAATCTTCCTAACTGCATAGATGTCTGCCTGGTGTCCGGGCTCCGCATAATATGTGACGTGCATTACCGGTACATAAGGCTGTTGCGGGACTGATGCGGATTTAATTGACATCATGAGGAAATCCGGCAACGCAAGTAGTGTGCTGGGATCTCATTACTGTTAACGGTTGAACGTCCACAGTTATTACTGAACTTATGGGAGTAAACAATTGTGGATCTTCTAGGACGTACGAGACTCTGTGAGTATTCTTGCTGCATGCAGTACTTCGAGTTATGGCGTCCATTTACTTATTCTAGGACTAGTGTTTCCCATTCGGACCGACGGATGGTCGCAATAATAGAGTACATTGAACTATTTCCATCTGCCGCCTATCGGTCCGTAAGAGCGGACATCTGTGACTTGACCAAGTGATTGCGCAATTGTAACCGTTGAAGAGTTCCTAATTTACTTCGACGAAGGTCACATAATTGTAATCCGGGTTCTATGAGCTACCGGTGTGCATGTGAGCAATCATAAAACCTGCTCAAAGCACAAGACGGCCTCTAAAATGAGTCATTAGTGTTAAAAGGGGGAGAATGATCCTATATGATCCTGATGCGAGGTTGGCGGCACTGAGGATGATGGCAGTATTGGTGCAAAGCGCTCCCCAAGGCTTATATTTTGCGCGAAAACGCGATAAACGTATTGGAAGTAGTGGAGACTGCTTGTGGTGGGCTATGCAGCAAGGAAACTTCAAAGCTTTGAGTCTGAACGGTATGGTAGAAGAGAGTCTGAACGAAAGTACGCCACCCAAGGCCGAAATAAGCCGAAGTACTTCTATATTGATAGGAGGATTCCCACAGACGCAAGCCGTCTCGTGCCGAATAAACGGCAGCATCGCTCGCCGAGGTCTATACCCACATAGATACTGACTCATGTTATCGAGAATTGAAGTCTTTGCTCGTGTTCATGTCCCTTCGACGACTCTGGAACGAATTTACGACATTTTCTGGAAATTATGGCAACGGTGGAAGGCCAGGACGCATCGGTAGCGGTCACAATTGAGTCGCCCGAGAAGAGTGTACCAGCACCCGCCGCGACACCCATAGAGCCTACAGAAGTTAGCCAGCCTGACATAGAGCATGTTTATGTCGAAAATGACCCCCGAAAATGGTCAAAAGCTAGAAAGGTCCAATGATTGCCTCAAGTCATCCGCGCATACTGATAGGCAGCCACAGATGACCGTTCTGTGCATCATATCAGGAGCGTCCATAATCGCTGGGTTGGGATCTAACATATACAATCGTGAGTGTTCTGTCTCAGACGAGTCGAAGGCAGGATCTTAAAGGCAGTGTCCAGCATCTATTCATGACATAGAGGTTGACCTTAATGCGAATAATTCCGAGATCAGTTTGACCCTTTCCCTGTTTATTCTCCTGCAAGGTGTAATTCCCCTGCTATGGAGCTCTATTAGCGAAATCAAGGGGAGAAAGGTGAGGATAAACGTTCTATTAGCAGCAATTCAGCTGATATTCGAAAACAAGGTCGTCTACATCACATCGATCACCTTGTATACTGTTGGCAGTATATGCGTTGCCACGGCTAAAAGCATTCGTGTTGTGATTGGAATGCGCTGTCTGCAAGCTTTGGGGTTCGTCGACTCTCTCCTGCACAGTCACAGTGACTCAATATTTTGGGTATCATCGCGTTAATCGGCAGCTCGAGCGCGGTCATTTCTATCGGCGCCGCTACCCTAGCAGACATTTACGAACCCCACGAACGTGGTACAATGATGGGTGTCTACTACACCGCGCCGCTCCTCGGACCGTCTGTAGGCTCCATTCTCGGAGGCGGGCTTACGCAAGGCTTCAACTGGCGCGCGAGCTTCTGGTTCCTCACCATCTTCGGCGGGATTAACTTGATATCATTCTTGTTCTTATTCTCTGACACGTTCAGGCGCGAGCGCAGCTTGACGTATCAGAATGTTTTGAGGAGGCGTACAAGAGAACAAGAAGCGGCAATGTTGGCGTCGAAGAGGTCTAGTCAGGTTACAGTAGTTCCGCCTGAGAAAAGCGCCAAGCAGGAGCTGGTTAAGCAAGGAGATGCTGTGGATGCCGCTCCGGAGTTGACTAAGAAGGACTTGGAAGCCCAGAATTCCCCGCCTGCGCCTCCTCCGATGAAGGAAATCAAGCTATCATTCCTGGACATAAATCCATTCCCTCCGATATCATTGGTGATGCGCCGTGGAAATAACGCAGCCATTCTCACTGCTTCTGGTATGGTTTGTCTTCTGGATCTGTGCTGAGCTCACCAAATGATCTAGGTCTCATCTTCGGCTTCAACTACTGCATCTCTTACACTTGCTCGCGCAACCTCTCATCTATATATGGATACAACGCCTTGAAAATTGGACTAGTACTCGTGGCATATGGTATCGGTACGTCCTACAGGATAATGGTTGGAGTAAGCGCAAACTGAATGACCCGTTGTGTAATAGGGAGTATATGCGGCAGTGTCCTCGGCGGGCGGTGGTCCGACTGGGTGTTCAGGCGGCTCAAGACCAGGAAGGGAGGTAGTAGTTACGCGGAAGTCAGCATTTCATACAGTACACCTACTTTCCGGCGAACTAAAAAAATGTTTAGATGCGACTGGAGAGCACCAAGCCCGGGATGATCGTCCTACCGCTGGCCTGTGTTGCGTACGGATGGCTGGTGCAGAAGCACGTGCATATTGCTGCTGTCTGTGTTGCGTTATTCTTCTGCGGGTTCAGCTCCATGTCGGTGCTCCTACTCATCTCCAACCCGTTGTATCCTCACTTCAGTCCTGTAGATTCATATACACCAGTACTCTGGCATACATTGTAGATGCAAACGTGGGGCGCTCTTCCACAGCCGTTGCATGCAACAGCATGTTCCGCGGTGTATTGGCCTTCGTGGCCACAGAGGTTGCCGTGCCTTTGGTAAGTAATGGCTGTCCTTCTTGCTCCATGTCTATCACTCACAAAACTTCGATCAAGGATAATGCAATCGGCGAGGGCGGTCTCTACTCTCTGTGGGCTGGACTACTCGTTGTCACCGAGGGCCTGATCCTGCTTGTGTGGTGGAAGGGCGGACAATGGCGGGAACATGCCGAGGCACGAGAGAAATCCAAACGTCGGTAGTTGTATAGACGTCTAGGCAAGCGGTGTGTTTTTCCTTGTACAGCCCAGATAAATAGAAGATTACATGGTGATCACCCGGTTCTAAAGTTTAGTGGGCGCCAGGCTTCTAGCTGATGAACTGGCGGGACACGCGCGGTCAGTGACTGAACTCACTTTACAGTTCTGAAGTTGCAAAAACAGGTTAGAGGTTGATTTTTTCTATGGGATTGTCGTGTGGAAGTTTCTCAATCAGCGACGAGATGTCAATCGCGCGGGTCCTGTACAGACCTAAGCGCTTAGTCCAAGGCCCGATGTCGGCGTCATTACACCGAAGAACCTTGGCGCTGTAGTAGTACGTACCGTTTTTCTTCATCCTTTGTTTCCAAGGCATAGAACCCATCCGCAGACTGGATGTCAAAATCCCATACCCAATCTAACTGCCTGTTCATGCACTTTTGCAAGTAGCGGGATCATGTCCTTTTTTTCCTTTTGATGAATGCTCCTGGTATGGTATCAACCTAAAGGCAGGTAATTCGTCATCGACTGCGCAGTGTGGCTCCACAAACCCTAATATGAGGTTATGTTGTGACACACATGTAACAGTCATGGCCGCAGCCACAGGACTCCCAGCGGCAAGGCATGCTGTCCAAAGTACCCATACCTCATACCGACAAATATCGCGCTATACAATGTATACATGAATCATACCTCGACCAGTAAAAGTCAATATATTGGCAGATATCTGTTCAGATTAGTGGCAAGCCAAACACTTCGAGAGTCTATGTTGTGTGATTATCATGCGCACGGTATGTATATTGTGCCCAGACTGTAGCAAGATAGCGCTCTGGATTAAAAACAACCCTCTTTGACACGACGGAGACGAGAAGAGAGGTGTAAATATAGCATGCCGGTTCTAAGTCGGTGTTATTGCAAAGCGCCAAGTTTTCCTCCGCCTCCCACACGGAAGAGTACTCTCGACACCGATAAGAACCATCAGAATACCGTTATGGCAAGAGCTGCAGTAATGAATTGTTGGAAAATGACACGCGAGCTCTCTGGTCAACCAAAGAGCGTCCGGCGTAACAGCCGGTGACAGCCCGGGTTCCAGAAAGGCTATTACTTGGTAGCTATCAGCTAGATTAATCGAGTAGGGTGAATATCAAGTACTGGGACGCCAGCCGTATCCCAAGTTTCGTGAGCGCTCAGCGCGCCCTCCCCTTCTCCATTACGCAACTCTCGCTAGCTGTGCTCGACGCCGCTTTTCGTCCCTCCCACCTCCCTTTCACTCTCCTTTCTGGTGGTTCGGTGTAGCCCGATTTCGTTGCGTTTGTGGCCGGTCACGTCACGATCATCGGAAGTTGCCGATCACGTGCTTAATTATAATACCGCAAGCTTCGCCGGCCCGAGCCTCCCCCACGGTCGATTTCCCAACTGTTCTCGATTTCTGCCGTCCTCCATATTGTCTTTCCTTGCGGGTCAGCACGTTAGCTTGGCCATCTAATTTGTATAGTTAGTACAAGTTACCGGATGGACCCTGCCAGCTGACCAAAGCTCCGCGTGGACTTCGCAGGTCTTGTTCCCCTTAGACAAGGCGTGGAATTGTGCAATTTACGCAATTCACACGTCTCGCCGCCTCAGCATTACACATCAAACGCCCTTTCCAACTCAAGCATTCAATCACTGTAATTCATACTCAATCCCCGTAGGTGACGTTGGGCCCAGAGCTAAATAAAGGCTGGTACGCCGCTCCAGGAGTGGGTAGACGCTGCTAAGGCACGCCAGCCGTATGTCGTTATCTTGGTAGGCTACGGTTATCGCGGTGTTTTCAGAGTTTCGACAGAATTGGCACTGTACCATCTAATTTATAGGCAGGCTAAGAAGACTGTCCAGTCAGCTAGTACACGGCTGAATACATCGTCATATCCGGGGACCGTGGGCAGATAATGCTTCCGGTTGCGGTTGCACAAGTGCGACGAGCATCGTCAAGGAGCGAACGTCGTCAAGTTCTTATGGTGGAGCAAGCAACACGAAGTGCAAGTCCAAGATGTCGCTGCTGCGGAGCCACAACTTGAATGAGATGGAAAACGGACCGGGAAATCCCGGCGGCACTCTTCCACGAAAGACGACGGTGTGGAAAGCCAGTTAGATACTTTCATTCCTCAACATCAAGTGAATCGGTCCAAACCAAAGGCAGCTCGTATGCTTATTCGACGTATGTCGAATGAGTCCATGCGCTGTCTTGAATCGGGAGATCAAGGGCAAGTTCGTAGCGGAACTATGCACCGGTTATTAATACGTTGCTTCTTGGAAGGTAGAGCCTTCTCCAGTCCTGGCAGATTCTGGGCTCACTCGAATGTCACAGGAAGCACACAATGAAGCCCCGTGGAGAAGCTTATCCCTCTACCGGATCCGACAACATGGGCCTTCTGACAGATCCAGTAATTCCGCCGCGGCCAAGACGTGTTATCTAGGGCACGTCGCACGCAGCCATATGGGCCATGCAGGACGAGTCTCTTCAAGACTCCGAGCTGCTCTATTGTTGGTACCTTGCCAAAATTGCTGATTATACAATACACGATACGGTCCGACGATTGCGCGACATTCCAGAGAAGATATAAAGTCCCATAGCCCGCCCGTGTGCGACCCGCGGGACGCCGCTTCTCAGCACCTTCCTCCAGCTGCCCGACGCCGTTAGCAAGGTTGGAATGGCTTCCTACGACGAGAAGAAGGACCCAGATGGCATTCAACCCGTTATCTCGAGGGAGAATTCCACCGGGTCCTCCGATGCCTTCGAGAAATATGTGACCGTGAGCGCGTATACCATGAATCGGCCAAGGGTGTTCAACTCACCCTTTAACCATTGCACACAGCAGGAGAAAGCGTACGAGCTGGAGAATGATCTCCAGATGCGCGCCAGCGACCTGGAGGAGGCTATGGAAGCTGCTGCTCGGATGACGCCCGAGGAGACACAATCTGCCATCGAGATGATGGTGGAAGAGGTGAGCTTGATCCCGCAGAAGAGGTAAACGCCATCTGATTTCTGGGTAACAGCATGCCAAGGATCCTGTGAGCAACAGCGGTCCTCTTGGTGCCAGGCCGAGCTTACCGTCTTTACTTTGAAAAGAACTTCCCCTCTGGTGTCATTGGTAAAGCAAGGTGTGTAATCCAATATGCCGCACCTTCGGTCGTTCATTTCCCTTTGAAATGTGTTAGGCGGTACCTCCATGATCCTCTTCTCAAGGAAGACTCTGCTGAGTATGCCAAGGTGTACGAGGAGCTGAAGGTGGAGGCAGCCATGATCGTAGTCGTAAGTACTAGCGGCGTACAGACGACCATGAATGGAAGGTTAACACACCATGCGAATAGAACTCGGCGTATCCGGAGGTCCGTGCCGTCGTTGACAACCATGATGACCCTTCGGTGCCAGCCAGTACCTTCCGGAGTTGGGTTATCGGCTTGGCATATGTCGCTGCTGGGTACGAATGAAACGTGCATCGCCTATCCAGTATGCTAATAGGACCGGACTTGCAGTGCCTTCATCAACCAGTTCTTCTCGATCCGTCAACCAGGTATCAGCGTCTCGTCAAACGTTGCCCAGCTTCTGTGAGCGATTGAATGACCTTTCATGTTGTTCCGGAACTGAAGGATCTTTCTCGAAAGTGCCTTCCCTGCTGGCAAGTTGTTGGAGACCTTTCTTCCCACATGGCGGTTCACGACCTTTGGCTATACATGGAGTCTCAACCCGTAAGTTGCATAGTGAGCCTGAGCTCTTCCCCTCACTCAATGCACTCAATGTCTGTATTTGCAGGGGCCCCTTCAACATGAAGGAGCACATGGTCATCACGGTCGGTCGTGCATTTTCGGACTCGGGCAAGTACTAATCAAAATATCTGTATAACAGATTATGGCGAATGTAGGATTTTCTGCTCCCTACACCAACTACGTCATCTTCGTGCAATACGTCGACAGGTTCTTCAATCAGGTCAGTATACCCCACGAATAGACCCGCAGCAGATGCTGATCGTAATTCCTCATGTTTAGCCATGGGCGGCCAACTTCGGCTATCAAGGTAAGCTCATTGGATTCTTATTGGAATGACGAGCTCACCCCCTCTTTCCCAGTGCTTGTCGGACTATCGACGAACTTCATCGGGTACGGTCTCGCCGGTTTGACCCGTCGTTTCCTCGTGTATCCCTCGCAAGCCATTTGGCCGCAGAACCTTGCCACCATTGCGCTAAACAAGGCCTTCCACTCTGGCCGGAATGATGTCGCAAATGGCTGGCACGTCTCTCGTATGCGCTGGTTCATGTACTGCTTCACTGCGATGTTCGTGTACTTCTGGTTCCCGAACTACATCTTCCAGGCGCTGTCATACTTCAACTGGATTACCTGGATCAGCCCCAATAACATCAGTCTCGCCGCAGTCACAGGCGGTGTGAGCGGCTTGGGTCTGAACCCGATTCCGACGTTCGATTGGAACGTCTTGACTGTCGGCGGAGATCCTCTTATCAACCCGTTCTTCACTATGCTCAATCTCTTCTTGGGCGCGGTCGTAACATTCCCGATCATCATTGGCCTCTGGTATGGTAATGTATGGAACATGGCATATCTTCCGATCAACTCCAACGGCGTCTTTGATAATACGGGTTCTCGGTACAACGTCTCACGGGCTATCAATGCTGACACGTTGTTCGATGAGGCCAGTTACAAGGCGTACTCGCCCGCTTAGTACGTGTCCTCTGCTTTGTTTTGCATTAGTGTCTCATATTTGAGCCTAGTCTCGCTGCCGGCAACATCTTACTCTACGGTATCTTCTGTGGGTATACTTTAGCCCATTTTGAGACTTGCTAGGACCTACTCACATATGGTACTTTTAGTTGCGGCATACACAGCAACCTTATCGCATGCGATCCTTTACCACCGCCATGAGATAGCGCATGGCTTCCGCAACCTGCTTGGCCGTAAAAGCCTCAAGAATAATAACAAGGACGTACACAATCGCTTGATGTCTGTGTATAAGGAAGTTCCTGAATGGTGGTATTTCGCGTATGTGTCGTTTTGTTGTTCATGGTTGCCCTGGAATGACACATCTCCTACAGTACACTCTGTATCGCAGTGGGCGTAGGGGCTGCCGGTATTGGAGCGTACCCAACTCACACAAGCCCTGCCGTCGTGTACGTTCCCAGTTTCGATCAGTTGTGTATCTTTACTGACTGACCGACTCGCACCAGTCTGTACGGTGTCTTCTTGGCTGCGATCTTCTGTGTACCCATTGGAATCATCCAATCTGTCACGAATGGTCAGTCCTACGTTGGGATCGGAAGCAGCGTGGTCTGACTCCCTGTCGTATATAGTCCAAGTTACGTTGAACGTCTTGGCTGAGTTCCTCGGTGGACTGTGGTTCCCCGGAAACGCCACTGCTAGTACGTTTCTTACGTTTCTGTTCGCAGATCGAATATACTAACGTCTCTCATAGTGAACTGTAAGTCTATCGAGTGATGAGGTTGCCGAATTGAGAATAACGAGTCCGCGTCAGACTTCAAGTCTTACGGCTACGTTACGACGTTTGTGGCCTTTCCGTTTGAACGTCTCTGCTTGGGAATCTGACATCTCGTCGCAGCGCACATACGTTAGCATTTGCTCAAGACCTTAAATTGTCACACTGTCTGTCCTTATCTCTGCTGTCCCCGGAACATTCTTACTCATTTGAAATGATCAGATGTACACATCGCCCCCCGCACGACGTTCCTCATACAAATGGTCGCCACTGTGGCTTCTACTTGTATGTACCTGATCACGATGTTCTGAGTTGCCCGTGGATTTTTGCTAACTTTTCTATTCAGTTGTCTGCGTTGGTATCTTGAACTTCCAAATGAACCAGGTAACATATTTGAGCTGTGCTTGCCAACAGTTTACCTGATGCATGCGCTCAGATCCCGAATGTTTGCTCTCCCACTCAGGTTTGTGGGCTAATGTCTGAGCTCATCGTACTCGATGCTAATAAAGATTGCAGGCTGATCACTTCACTTGTCCAGGCATTGTTAGTCGAACGATTGTCACCATGTAGTGATCATATCTAATGCGGTCTCGTAGAACACTTTCTTCACTGCCTCTGTTCTGTGGGGCACCCTCGGACCGAAACGTATGTTCGGCGGAGGTCAAATCTACAATGGTCTTTTGTGGTGCTTCCTGATTGGCGCTGGTATGTGTCTACACATTCAACTTACTGTGGGTTGATGTTAACGAGACTTCTGCAGTGCTACCATTCCCCTTCTATTTCCTCGGGAAGAGATACAAGATTTTCAAGCACTTCCATCTCCCTGTGTTCTTCGTCGGTGGTCTCATCTGGTGAGGAGTTTCGTCTTTACGTTTCTAATATTCTTTTCTTACGGTAAATAATAGGGCGCCATATAATTTGACGAACATCTGGCCCGCCATGCCAGTCGCATTCTTCTTCAACGTCTTCGTCAAGAGGCGATTCCTTCCGTGGTGGAGTAAATATAACTAGTAAGTCGTTCTCCGCTCCTTCCTCGTGAGTATGTGTCCATGTATCTGTTTGCAGTATCACGACCACTGCCTTTGCCTGCGCCATCGCCCTCTCCGCCATAGTCATGTTCTTGTAAGTCCTACGTAACCGTTCCACATTGGTACGATATTGACGCTTCCCAAGCGCATTGCAATGGCCCGGCGTGGTCATTAACTGGTCCGGAAACAATAGGCCATTCGCTGGCTGTGATGGGCTTGGATGCCCGCTACTTCAAATCCCAGAGCAAGGGTATTTCGGTCCGGTGCGTTTCGCTCTCAGTATTACAGTTGACAAAATCTGACTTCTGCTGTCGAATATTGATCAGGGTCCTGGGCAGTTTTGATATTGAACGATTTGTACTAGTCATGTGTGTTGATGAGTTTTCATGTACTTTTATGCGGTGTAATGGCTATCTATTATCGTTGATACTCTGTGGGCCAAGATGAATAAGGTTGCTCTGATACTCCAAGACCATACAATGGTCAGGTTGTCGTGGGAAAGGTGACGGAGGCCTAGGCCCGGGTCCATTAGTACGTTCATTGCACTTCCGAATCTCCAGAGAAATCATACCAAACCGGCTCCATTGCAGCGCTACGGCGCCCCACCACGATGCAACCTCGTCTACAATTCTTATCCGCCACACTAGGATAATCGTGAGTCAATTCTGTGCCCGAGAAATCCAGACGGGAACTTATAGCCACCCTGCAAGATGACGGACTTGTTCGCACATTGATCCGCTTGCAAAACAAGCTTTATATCCCGTTCCGCAGATGAAATACGTAAACTCGGATCCGGTCTTCTGGGTCGAATCCTTCATGCCAATTATTGCGGTGGAGCGATCCCAACGAAAGCTCGCTTCGCGTGTTCTAGAATCTGTGCATACCCTCAGCCCAACATATAATGCCGTGAACGAGGCCACGAGCAGCAGCACTACCTCCGACATACCTGGGAACAAATCATCATATCACGCCGGTATGTAGGGATTATTTCATTTGCCTTTCCATGTATCACTTTAGGGGGGATTACTTGTCGCTAGCCCACAAATGGAGTGGTTATTTTTCTGTCCACTTCTCGGCCCGTTATCAGAGCTGATCAACGGCCATCCTCCTGCTCGTATTTTCTGCTCGGCGTCGAGGGATAGCTAACAGACATCTAATATCGTGGTCACATTGTCACCGCCATTTCGCACGCCCAAATTTCAGTTGTGGGCATACATGTGGCTCCAAACCAACCACCCCCTGGACCACTAGAAAGACTCCAGCCTCACCCCAGGATCCGAATGATAACTTCTTTGCCGACCGACATCCTATTCTCGATTATTCGAGTACTCCCCATCCCCGATCTTCTCGCACTTGGAGCGGTTTGTAGCTGGTCGACCGTTATCGAGTTACTGAATTGACAGACGCCACGTTTTCAGACCTGCAAGGCCCTCCACACGGCAATTGAAGATCGCTCAGTATGGGTTTATGCGATGGGCCGCATCTTGGCGACAATCCCAATGCCTCATGTTTCTACGTCTATGCCATCGATGAGCACACGCGAACTCAGACACCGTGTACTTCAATCTGCACTCCTGGAAAGTGTATGGAGCAACACTGATTTCCTGCCGGAAAGCTTCCGTAGCGTACCTTGCAAGTCTAGCGTCCGTGGAGTGAGGCTTCTTCCTGACGGCAGAGAGGTTGTCATGCTTATCCAAGATGGGAGCTTGGAACTATACAAAGCAGATGTCGACGTGCCCGTCGCCGTCACCCTCAGCCCAACTAAGCCAGTGGGATCTGTGCACTGGATTGCCTCTCTCTCCTCCACGTACGAGCCGCTAGTGCTCCTCAAGATTGACTCCCCGAATAAGAAGTGAATGCCTCTTCTCCCCTGCCTTCATCACACCGATTGACAGTGCCCTAGTGCTAGCGACCTCTATCTCTACCACGTCGACTTGGAGACGCCAGCACTGACGCTTAGGGCATCTGTAACTTCACTGCGTCCGATCACACATTTTAGCGCAGGCGGCGACCTGCTGGCGTTCGTAACCCGCAATGAAGAGCGGTGTGTATTGCACGTGCAGAGCGTTCCACACGAGTCTGGCGCTCATACAGAACAAGTCTTGATAAAAGGATTTGAGCAATGGCTGGTAAGCCTATTCTGCCTATCGGAGTTCTTGCTCAATCCTGGCTCTGAAATCCTCAGGGAACCGAGAGCGAATGCGCGGTGTCCTTGCTATCGCGAGGTCGAATGGCCGTCACTAACAACCAAGGAACTTCCACGTTCTACCTTCCCGAGCTGAAGCCGATACTACCCAACTCGCTCAACATTGTATTATCACTCAGCCCGACTTGGACAGGGACGGGTGGCAATGCGAGTACCCTCCTCCCGCAAGTCAGCCCCGTCATTTGGGAACCAAGTGGCAGCCACACTAGAACGATGGCTGTCCTGAAGGATAATAGTCTTCACGTCTTAAACCTGGGCCAATCGGAGTCCCAATCCTGGATTGTACCGTTTGACACTGCAGTAGGACTGGAAGGGTATGACGGGCTATTTCGTGGGCCGAAGTTCCGTCCCGCCGATGTGGGCTTCCATCGTGTGCTCTTCCACACGGGTAGGGGTATGAACGCTGACGGCAAGCGGGTTATCACTTTCCGAACTTGCATTATCCCATCTGCCGTTTCCTTGTCTGCAAGTCAAACCCCTGCCGCACAGCGCCTGGGCTCCTTCGCAATACCCTCAGAAGACGGGCGAGAATTTGTTCAGGAAGTCAGCTTTGATGAAGGTACGGGACGATTATGCATATTAGTCATGATCTATGAGCGTTTTGTGAGGGCGAAGAGGATTGTGTACGTGGACGTTGTCTGACGGAAGGTTGGAAGGACGACACTTGGCTATACTTTTTGATCTGTCATCTGTATGCTTGCCAGACGGCGACGAAGGATGGACGAACGCTACATACATGTATGTGGCTTGTGGTATGCTGGTGTCTAGGTTGAAGTATAACCTCTGTTACTTTGTATTGGATAATATCTGATTATTTTGTTTCCACTCCTCTCGCTGTCTTGGGTACCATTTGTCACATTCTACCCTAACCCCCACCCCTCACCGCCAAAAAAAAGCTCAAGTCGACGGCAACTAGTAACCAGGTGTCATTCACCCAGTATCATGGCACTGAGGCGATCTGTATCTAACATCTCCATCAGCTACTGGTCATACTACGCTGCCAGCAATTGCTCTCGATAACTACTCAACGACTCTCTGCAATTTTGTACCTTCCTCGAACTTACTCCACACAGCAGCAAACAGGCCTTCGATCTAGACTTCAATGTCCTCTCCGGCGGTCCGATCTTCTCTGAGATCTTGCATTTCGGACCTGGCCTACACCGCCTACGCACGTTGTGCTATTGCCTATAATGACTCTTTTGGAACCTACTCACTCTGCAGCTCGTACGCTGTGGGACGATGCAGGACTTCCACTAGAAGAACTCTCACACCTCCGATTCAGCCTGAACGCGGATCCAGCAGTTGATTCATCGTTCAAGCTCGGGACTGCAGCTCAGGCAAGCCTCGAAAGCTGTCAATGTACTACCTCTGATGGGTCCGGCAGACGACCATTGGGTTGTCTGGCTTGTCAGCAGCGTATTTTCATAAGTTGAGGACGGCACAGGGCCAGGAGGTCTCTGTAGACGCGCGCCATGCTGTCTTGGAGTTTAGTACGTATCATGAGCGATCAGAGCTATTGGTACGAAGTAACGCATGATGATTTACCAGAGAGTGAAAATTGGTACACAATTGACGGACGCCTAGAGGGATCCGGATCGTTATGGGATGACATTGCTGGCCTGTACTCGACCGCGGACGGATACATACGAATTCATACAAACTTTCCTCAGTAAGCTTTAGTCGGACATCTGTGGGTGAAGTGCGCTTGATAAACGTCTGTAGTCACCGTCGAGGAATTCTCGACATCTTACAGTGCGAGCCAAACAGAGGTGCTGTTGCCCGGGCGTTGTCGACATGGAACTTTGTGGAATTCGAGACTGAGGCCGCTTCTCGTAAGATGTGTGCTACGGCCTTGCGCTCCTTCGATCAGTGGGAGGACCATCCGCAAGGTAGAGCACTTCGGGGCGTTGCACCTATCTGCCTCATCAAAGTAGGTGACGCCCCTAAACGCAAGGTCGAGGGCCAGTTTGACCGTCCTCTGGACGGCATCAGGGTCATGGACCTAACAAGAGTGCTCGCGGGCCCTGTTTGCGGGCGTACCCTTGCAGGTAAGTAACGGCCACGCCTGGAGATTTCATTGACGAGAGACATTATTAGCACATGGCGCCGACGTTTTATGGATTACCTCACCGAAGCTCCCGTCTTTGCCACTAATCGATGTCGAGACGTCACGGGGTAAAAGAACAACCCAGTTGGACCTCACGAATGCGGCAGACACCAAGACATGTGCTTCACTCGTCAAGGAAGCGGATGTTTTCCTACAAGCCTACCGTCCGGGCGGCCTCGAAGACAAGGGCTTCGGAATAGCAGACGTCGTAAGGCAGCACCCAGGAATCGTTTACGCGAGTCTCACTGCATACGGCTGGGAAGGCCCGTGGAAAGATCGTCGAGGTGTGAGTACCCTGGCATTTGATCGAGAAATCCCAACGACTCAATTCGATCTCAACAGTTCGATTCATTGGTCCAAACGGCGACCGGCTTCAATGTTGCGGAAGGCCAGGCGTATGCCGCATGGGAAGGTGTCCACGAGCTCGCACCGAGACCTCTCCCGATGCAAGCTCTTGATCACGCCGCTGGTTATCTCCTCGCCTTTGGTATCAACGCTGCTTTGGCGAGGACCATAACGGTACGCATACCATCACGAGTGACATGTTGCATGGGTTCTCAGCTTGATCTAGGAGGGAGGCTCTTGGGAAGTCCGAGTTTCTCTGGCCGCAGTTGGCCAGTGGATACGATCCCTCGGCCGGCTTGAGTCTCAGATAGGCTTCGCCCAAGGCGCTGCGCTCCCTCCACGCACATATCCTTTATCGTCTGAGATTGCGAACCTCTCAACGACAATACAAGAGTGTTGGGGTAGCAACAATGGAGAGACTGAAAGGAAGCCAGCAAAGATCATGACGGCGATTCGTCACGCGGCGATTCTGTCTAGGACACCCGTAAGAGAGGGAGAAGCTCCGATGTCCTTGAATAAACATGCAGCCGAATGGCTGCCTCGGAAGGTAGCAAGGGGTTCTCTTCGACTTGCAAGTACTGTCGTATGATTCGTTGTCGTCCCTATATTCCGTTGGTATTCCGTTTGTTGTAAGCTGTATGCAGTGGCGTCCCTTACTTATCATGAATTCGGCCTGCAGAAAGCAGCATTTAAAACACTAAATTCCTTCATGTTTTACTGAGAATGTGAATGAGACGTGCGAAGACATGGACTAGAGAGGAAAATAATGTTACTATTTGGATTTTCACGTGTACTTCAGAAGGAGTTCGGCGTTAGCCGACTTACCCCGGATTCGGATTCACCGCCGACCGCGACATGGAGAAACAGCTGCTCGTCAGTCCACTACCAACTCCTCGTTAAAATGAGACCTTCTGCGGTCAGGTTACTCAACATTCTTGTCCCTATTAAGCGGTACAGTAAATTATGTACTTGTCTTAAAATAAGGGCTGACGAACATATTTGCAGGACTATTGACTATGCGGTGAAGATCCGTGTAAACCCAAACCAAACGGGAGTGGACACGAATGTGAAGCACTCTATGGTGTGTCTCGAATATTATCACCAAGAAAATACCGCTGATCTTGAGACAGAACCCCTTCGATGAAATTGGTTCGTGCCATGTAAAGACTCCAGATGTGGACTGACTGGTCAGCCTAGCGGTGGAGGAAGCCATTCGGCTGCGAGAGAAGCTAAAGGACGAAATTAAGTCCATCAAAGTTGTCACCATTGGTCCACCGAAGGCGGCCGACACGCTCCGGACAGCCCTTGCAATGGGGGCCGACTCCGGCATCCACATTGAAGTTCCCGAGTCTGCACCAGCCCCGGAGCCCTTAGGTGTCGCAAAGGCCCTCAAGGCCATAATTGAACGGGAGGAAGAAAAGGGCGGCGTGGACCTCGTCATTATGGGAAAACAAGCTATTGATGACGATGCGGGACAGACGGGTCAGATGCTCGCGGGTGTTATGGGATGGGCGCAGGCTACATTTGCGAGTAAGCTTGTTGTGGACACGGGAAAGAAAGAAGCCAGTGTCACGAGAGAGATTGACGGCGGTCTGGAGGAGGTGCGGTGTAAGCTTCCTGTTGTTGTTACGACGGATTTACGGTATGTATTCTGTTGCTTCACTATGGGAGCATAACACTGAGGCATTCCCCGTAGGTTGAATGGTGCGATGCATGACGCTTGCACTATGACATGGCTAACCACGCGCGTGTCGCAGAACCCCGATATGCATCCTTACCCAACATCATGAAGGCTAAGAAAAAGCCAATCGAAAAGATCTCAGCGTCCGACCTTGGTATCGACTTGACTCCAATCTTCGAGACAATCCAGGTGACAGAACCTCCCAAGCGAACTGGTGGACAGAAGGTAGTGTACAATGTTTTCTGTCGAGCTCTCACCGTACTAATGGTGACTTGCCTAGGTTGGGAGTGTAGATGAGCTGGTCGCAAAATTGAAGGAGGCCGGAATCACAGCTGTCAAGTCATGATACAGTGCTCCATCGAGTCGTGGATTGTTCTGCCATGAATATACTATTCTGGTGTATTCGTGTATGAATAACGGAGTGCTAATTCGGCGGCTCACAGAGCTGCAATCGATACATATTCAGAAGACTTGTCCTTCTTGCGTACTCAAGTCGTCACGCAAGTCAGTGCCATGGTGTGTCTAGAGCTGGATGCGATGGCTATTTACGTATATACAGACAGACAAGTGTTCGCTCATCGTCGAGACGAGCTCTGCATTGTCGAATGGTTTGCTCCCGAGGCTTAGCGCACAATATTCAATCCTGATCAAGTTTAATATAATGTGCAATGGAGCACTGGATCGATTGTCAAGTGACAGTGTGGCACGTCGTCTAATGTTCGATGGGCCGGTGTTCTGTCTGTGTCTTCGCCCCCTATACTGCGGGTAATGCAACGGTAACATCTAATAGCTACTACCGTTATCCAGATACCTAGATAAAGGGGTTTACCCTGTACCCTTAGAATTAAGTTCCAAAAGCTCGACAGAATGTGACTTACGCCCGCTGCTTGAAGCGGACACGGTCACGTGCAGATTTGCATCTACACTCTGACTCGCGCGTTACTTGCTCTGGGTATGTGAGACCGGCCTAAATTTGACCGGTAGTTCCAACCGCCAAACGAATGAATTTCAGTCGTCAACTGGCCGAAACTGGACCTTTAACCGTATGAAACTACCATATCAAATTAGGCCGGCAATTGAGGAGTTTTGACCGGTATGAAAACGGCGGAATTTGGCTGGAGTCAACCGTTTAATGGTCTATTTTCATTCGTTCATGTACAACTATTCCTTCCTGATATTCCAACCAATTTCTATATAGGAAAAGCCATGTATTGGGTATATAATGTACATGTACAAATAAATACATACATCCCAATATCCCAAGCCTCATCTAGAGCCTGAACCTCAAGCTTAAGTCCAAGCCCTTAAACAACCCAGCCTCCCTCCGCAGAAAGTACCCCTATATGTTTGTCATTAGCTAGCATGAAGTAGAAATTGCACTCACGAAGTCCCTGAGGACCATAGCTGCGGCAGGGTCTGGCCATCCTATGATTAGCTTGAGGATCAGTAACACGTACAGGTTACAATGTTTGTATATACTCACAATATATCATGAGGTAGCAGCATAGCTAAAGGGTCTCTGGATCTATAAGCATGCTGCATAAGCTCATCATATCAGAGAACTCAAGAGAAATGACTAGAGTACATACCTATAAACCCGTGACCGTCATGTACAGTGCAACACCAGTGAAGACTGGTCTCTGTAAACCTGATGAGCAGAGATAAATCGCGAACAACACAACATACCTGCATACTAGACACTCTACGAGAGTTGTGGCAAAGAAGAATCAGATGACCATAGAGACTCACAGATGGTAGGCAGAGGCAAGATGAACGAGAGTGCGTCCAAGCGCGTCCATTTCTTAAGTCCGATACTGGCATTCCCACGATAGCCGTGCTGTATCAACAGACAAATTTCGACCGTTCATCGTACTAAATGCCCAGATCGTAATTTCAACCGGTTTTCCAGCCGAAACCTGTTTCGACCTTGTTCGACCGCTTCTCGGCCGAAAGTACAAAAACAATCGATTAACGGTCTAATTTAGGCCAGCCTGGTGTGCACAGTGTTGGTCGTGTATAACTCAAGCCTGAATCACTGCACAAGCTCTCCATCTCAGAATAATTCACAATATACGAAAGCATCTCAAGGCCAAGTACGGGGATATTGGCCATTGTCCTTATCTCTTTGACCGTGCCAGCACGGTCGTTCATCGAGCCCCAAAATGACCATTATCCATGCAAGCACCGCTCTGTTTTCCAGACCTGAACATCTCTCGCGGTATCTCTCTCGTCTGCCAAAAATTTACCGAGAAAACATTCTGTTCTTCGCACTGGCAGCTAACGCATCTTCGGAGTCCGAGCTTTCTGCGCTTCTCGCCGATCTGACGTCCTTCGCACCGTTGAATGTCGGATGTCTCTCAGGCGTTCTATCTCAAAAACCGGCTCTAGTATCTTGTAGTTTTGCGGTATTTGACAAATCTACGTCTACTATCTTTCGGTCGACTATCCCTGGGCGTGCGGAACCGCAAGTCGGCCGTTGGCACGCGTTTCGCAAGAAGGGAGAGCCTACTCCGCCGCCTGGATCGTACTCTGTAGGCCTTAATGAAGATATTAACTGGGAAGATGTATGGAAGAGAGACGTCGGTGGCAATGAATTACCCGACGCACTGAAAGAGCTAAGGTTTGGCCTCATGATGCTCATTATAATCGCAGTTCAATGATAATAACTAGACCCGAGAGCGTCACAGGAGTCGCGTATCTGTCTGATAGCTCTCCTGAGGGCCTATCTAATGCGCTGAATGATTTTCCGAGTGCCAACAAGGTATATTCCTACTTGTTGTTATGCACTGCTACCTAAGTCTGCGAACTTGTGTCATCAAGCTCGGTCTGATAGCGTCGTCTACTCCCTTCCTTACTGGACGCCCTTTCACTCTTTTCCGCAACGGGGAAATACACTCCGATGGTGCAGTGGGTATAGCAACCACAAAACACAGTACTGCCTCGAACGTCGAGTTCCACGGCTTACGCGCAATTACGGATGTGCACCAAATTACAAGGTATAAAGATCTTCCATGCCTGTCGTTGTCAGCTATCAAACTTCGATTAGATCAGACGGTAATCTAGTCCAAGAGCTCGATGGCTCCAATCCGACTGGCCTTTTGCTGAACGCGATACGCAAGAGTGGTGCTGGAAACGGCCTGGCACAAGACGAGGAATATTTCCTCGGCGTCCTGAGAAATGACCGAGTAAATCGATATCTTGGCTATGATGTTCTATTCGCTCACAAGTGTCATGGTCAATAGCTCTGGCAGGTATATAGGATCATGTCCGGCGACCCGTCTCGCGGGACAATGTCTCTCGAGTCCGGCGTGGCACCTCCGGTGGGGGCTTCCGTAAAGGTAGTCTTCCATCGGTCTTCACCCAATTCTGCTTACACTCCATATGATCAATAGCTCTATCACTTGCAGAAAGATAGTCGCGCTGACGAAAATCCAGTGGCATTGTCGTCGCCATCACCGCGAGCCATCACCTTGCTGAGCAAGCCTGACTCCCAAGACAACGCCGCTGCCAAAACAGGAGACGATGGCGAGCTGGATGTCCGAGAAGATACCTTCGTAGCTGCGAGCGAAAATGGCTGGATCCTGAGTCGATCTGTGGGAAACTCGCCAGAAGAAGCTTGGAGGTGTACACTTCGCCATGGCAAAGCTAGTGTTCAATGGGTTTAATAGCTACATACGTAGGTAGTATCTCTGACTTTGGGACATGTAGGTGCTGACCTCTACGTCGTAGGTTTGTTCGGAGCGTCCCTGTATTATGGTATCAAAGTGTGACTTCAGCCTGCCGAGCGGGCTCGTTCATTGACGCGATGATGGAGACATCTTCTTCGCCACTATATCAGAGCTGAGCGATGTCTACAGCTCAAAAGCGTCGTCAGTACTTGATACTCTCTATTCTCTGTTGTAGACCTATTACACTCGCCATAGCAGGTCTGACCGACCGTCTATTTGTCGGGTACGATTGATATCGGACTGGGGCACCTTCTCCGCCATCCCATGATGGCAAGCTTTATCCTGGAAAGTTCAAGGCGAAGTCGACTGCAAGTGACGGATACCCAAGAAGACAGGCCTCCTGCTGAAAGGGTCTACGATACGCGCGTGGTGCTCTCAGAGACATCTTCTCCGGCGTTGGCCCTGCTTGCTGCCTAATATGCGAGTTTTTTTCTCTTTCGCTCCCGGCTTCCCTGGTCTTGACAGCGCGCCCATTTGGATGCGTCTAAGCGCGGGGTCAGGCAATTCTAGTAAGAAATGAGTAATATTGGATCATCGCGGCGCTCGTGGTTACGATCAACAATCAGCGCTCTGTGTCACGTCGGACGCGTACTCCAGTCCTACACAGCCTCATCCGAAATGGTCCTGGATATTCGTGTGGACTCGATTGCAGAGACATGGGCAGGACGTGATGACTCAGTAGGTCACCTCGATATCAGCTTACTCTCAGAACTCTGGGCTGGCATATCGCTCAGGGTTGGTCTGCACGAGAGCCATTGCCGGACGCTAACGTGGCATCGTCCAGACCTTAGCTCCTTCTTGGACATGTCTGAGCGTTTCTTCAGCGCCTGGCAGGGATGTATCATATGGAACAAAAGCATATGGAAGTGAATAAATAATATTGGCCTCATACAGCCGACAGCCCGACCCAAGAAAGTATCTACGGTCCCTCTACCTATTATTTGTGGCTACTGGGTCCACTGTCAGCCCGGAGAATGGTGATGGATTGAAAGCATCTCGGAGCGGTCGATCTTGAGAGCGTTCCTGTAATGTGCGAGCTCGCCGGGCTCGTGTCCCTTGACCTCTCGGGTTCA
This sequence comes from Neolentinus lepideus HHB14362 ss-1, assembly GCA_001632425.1. Taxonomy (NCBI): domain Eukaryota; kingdom Fungi; phylum Basidiomycota; class Agaricomycetes; order Gloeophyllales; family Gloeophyllaceae; genus Neolentinus; species Neolentinus lepideus. The sequence continues at coordinate 417,767 of KV425556.1, read as the reverse complement.
CACGAACATAGAAGTCGGTGTACGAGATGCCGGCGGACGGAAGGGTACATAAGTTATGAAAAATATGATACGTGGTGCCGTTGCTGCTTCTTCTCATCCCAAGCGCAAACGCGGGTCCAGTGGGACTGTGATCAGACTGCTGTGCTCGCTTCGACGTGGATTCACGACCTTTGTCCGGGCGCAAGGCGGCGGGCCACGTGCTACGGTGGCGTAACGACTTGTAACGGTGTAACGAATTCACTGCTGTTCTCATCCCTCTACGACGACTCTGCTTGCAGTTACTGCCCTTGTTTTCTCCCATTCTCTCTTCATTTTCTATCTTCCGAGTTCTATCTGTGCCAGTTTCTACCGACCTTCTGAATCTTTGACAATCACCGTAACTATCCTTTAATCTTCTGCTTCACTCTCCCTTTACGCTTGCGACTTCCGGGTTGGATATCTTAACTTGGTATCATGGGTCAGAGCCAATCCAGAGGACAATCTTCGACCAGGAGGCTCTCCAGTCTTGTCAGCAGCTCTGTATTACCGGAGGCAACGGTGCCCAGTCATGCTTCAGAGGCGACTCAACAAGCACAGCTTGCTGTGGCTGAGGAGCACAGCAGTGCGGATGAACCACAGACGCCCGAGGTCATACCACCCAGCCCTTCCACGGAAACTAAGCGTTCGAAGCGCCGTAGTTGGCTAAGCCTGGGTTCTGGTCGGAAGCCAAGTTCTGGTGCAGGTCATGGCGCTGCATCGTCAGTGTCGAAGAGGCGGTGGCGGAGATCATCGAGGGTGCCTGTCGAAGTGAGTGATCTCAATGAGTCTGCCGCAGATGATGCCCCTGTCGTCGAACAGACGGCTAGTGGCAGCGCAACAGACTCGCCTACGTCCTTGGCAATTAAGGCGAATGGAAGCGCGGATAATGTGGCTAATGTGGCTGATGTTGACACTGGCGCGTCAGTTGCCGCGCAACCGACATCATCTATGTCAGGTGCTGTAGAGGAACCACCTATGCATGAATCTCCATCACATGAGACACCTTCCCCACCTCCGATTGACGAACAGACACCGACCATTGCCGCTGAACCTTCCTCAGGACCTGAATCCGATGTACCTCACGATAACACCGGTGACAGCGATCAACAGCCCGCCGAGCAGCGTCACTTCCCCCCCGCCGGTACGCTAGTTGTAGTGCAAGGCGTCGTCCACACGACGGACGTGCCTCGCCGAAGTATCGACTCGGAGCAGCCCCCTAGCACACTCCCCGTCTCTGCCCCTCCAACCCCTTCCACCCCGACTCATAGCCTCCCCCCTCCGAGTGGCCGCCGATCTTTGTCTATCTCTCGTTCGTCTACGCCTACGCCTGCCCCGCGATCTGAATCGACCGGCAGACGCAACCGACTCTCGGCACTAATCTCGGGTTCGAGGCGATCTAGTCTTCTAGGTCCCAGGAGAGAGTCGGATAGTACTGTTTCAGGTGTCACGCAACCTCATGTCGATACTGCAAATGAGATCGGCAGCGGGTCGGTTTCCTCTGCAAGTGAAGAGGCAACGCCTGTCGCAGAAACTCCGAGTAGTGCGATCCCTGGTGCTGAGCCTAGAGCTCATCCGGAAGAACAACCGACCTCTACTGCTACTCCGAGTGATGGTCAGGGTCCTCGTTCTACGGCCCCCGCCGTCGACCATGTTTCACCTAATCCAAGACGATCAACTCTTTCTCCAGGTAGTATTGATGTCTTGGGTACCCTGCTGAGGTGCGCTTCTTCAGTTCGTTTTGTTAGGGTTATGAATTGACAATACATCAATGTCTTCTCTGCAGCGTTGCGGCAGCTGCTACTGCCGCGTCGCTAGTCACCGGCTCATCCGACCCTCTATCTACCTTCCGTACAGGTTTCGGAAATGGCGTTCTCCCTGCCGCAACTGGCATGCCCAATTCTCCTTCAAGTCCTCTTCCACTACCTGCCAGGCCGTCATCACCTAGTGCTCCCGAGAGACCCTTATCGCCGACACCTACTGCAGGTTTGGGATTGGGTGGACTTGGCCTAGGCGGCCTCAATAGCTTACCGAATACTCGGTCTGAAGAGCCTGAAAGTGATAGAGGTCGGCGATCGAGGGTGCGGAGCTCTTGGGGCGGGCTAAGAGAACGGTTGGGGCTCACCCAGGCTCTGAGTGCCCCAGGTGCCGGCACTAGTGACTCGACTCCATCAAGTCCTCGCCACAGTATAAGTGGTCCTCCCGTGGCACCGCGGACACCAACCAGCGGCGCAGTCGACACAGGACTAGGAAGCTTCACCGAGGCTGCGGGGACACAAGGCACCAGCAGTACGACTCAGAGTCCTTCACTCGATCCCCGAGAAAGGATGTTGCGGGACATGGCCCGGGCTTTGAGCCAAGGGCTTGGAATCCCTGATCGCAATGGCGGCGCGAACGCAGGTACTGGCAATTCTATGGGCGTTGCCAACATCCAATGGCCCCCATCTACAAGCTCACCGACGGAGCAGAATGGCCCGCCGGCGCCTCCTCCTCCTGAAGGCAGTTTTGAGCGTTTCTTGGTTGACTTGCAGGCCGATTTGAGGACTGCATTGAGCGAAGATCGCGACGGCGACGAAGCCCGGACTCCTGTTGCTACCTCAGGAGAGACGCCTAGGGAGAATGGTGAACGGCCTAGGACCTCGGTTGATTCGCTTGAAGATATCTTGCCTGAGTCTGCTCGAAGGCCTACTGACGGCGACAGTGATTCCATGCCGTCGTTGAACTCGGTGTCTGATTCCGAGTCTGAGGAAGAAATCGAAGACGAGGCAGGGACGGATGAGTCTAGGGGTATGGAGTTCGAGGATTTCTCTACGCGGCCTAATAGAGCTTCAGAACCTTCGACATCCGCGACGGTACCAGGGACCACGCATCGTCGTATTGAAGGGAATACAACGCGCCGTCCGGGTGGAGGTATCAATTGGTGGAGGCTATATCGCTTCCCGCCCATGGCCAGCCCATCTTCACAGTCGCAGGGCGTCGCTGCATCTCCGAATGCTAACGCCAACCCTCGCTCCCAATCTGCCGCTGCTCCAGAAGTATTGACAGGGGGACGTGGTGTGTCCGGTGCCAATGCGGAGGCCCCACGCACTACCCTTCCTCAACCGATCGGTGCTAATATGATAGTGCCGGTTATCGTCGTGGGATTGCAGTCGGTCAATGCTGACGGCGGGCAGCAGAATCAACAGCCCAGCCTTGACGCAACTCCTTCGAGACCTGATACTCCCATTGCAGAAGGTCTGGATGACAACGCACAATATGGTGATGCCGTCAACCCCAGACGGCAGAGCTGGCGCAATGCCCTGAGTCGGCTCCGACCACATCGACACAGTACTGGCTCTAATGCTACGAGACCTAGTCAGAACACCGGCTCAAGGACGTTCCTCATCTATGTTATCGGAGGTTCGTAGTTGAAAAATTTCCAATACTTTCTACTGATCATACTGTGTATGCTTCAGGATACTATCCGCCCAACCATCATATGGTTACTGGTTCAGACAATCTGGACTCGTTTGAGGCCTTGCTGTTAGTTTGTTTCGGCGTCACTACTTGCCACAACTGACTTGTTGCTTTGTCTAGTGAACTTGCTGAGCTTCTCGGTCAAGTGAAGCCTCCTACGGTGACACGGGAGGAGATTGAGAAGTCCGGTCTTGAGGTCATCAAGCCGAGTGACCTAGAACGTTGGGAGAAAGAGGGGAAGGTTGCATCTAATTGCGTTGACAGAGTAGGTCATTCAGGTATCTGTGATCGTCCAAGAGTTTGACCTCTGCCATGCAGTGCTTGATCTGCTTAGATGATTATTTCCCTGAAGATGATCTACGGGTAATGTCGTGCAAGCACACCTTCCACAAAAACTGTGTAGACAAGTGGCTCGAGACGGGTCGCAACAACTGCCCTGCTTGCAGATCTAAGGTGAGTTAAAAATGTATATATTATTTGGTATAACATAATGATATGCATCGGCCGTCAGGGTGTTTCAACGTCGAGTGATTCTCCTAGTAATCCTACCACCCCCATCAGTCCTGCCCCTCGCGTAATCTGATTGCATACTCAATATCACATGTCAATACTAGCTGCATGCCCTACTTTGTCGATTCGCCTTTCGCTTTCGCTTGTCGTTCACATAGCCTGGTTTTCATAAATGTAGCAATCCTTCTCCACGATTCTGATGCATGAGATGATATCGGTCCTAGCTAGTCTAGCCTAGTCTAGTCTATTCAATTTCCTGTATGGTAATTGTATCAATAAACGGACGTTCGCGACGTAAAGGCACCAGGTGATATCAACATCAAGTAAGCATTGAGATAGTGGCTAGATCGACAAGCCACGCAGACTGGACAGTAGACCCACAAGCGAGTCCGAGCAACGAGATTTACAGGGGACGGAGAGTATTCTTGTCTGCAACAGAGTTACTTCACTAATACACAGAGACACGTATTTCACAGCGGTGGCGAGCTCTATGCACATCCTCGCAGTCGACATTCTAGGGACACAGAGAACAGGACGAGGATGGGTAAGACACATGACGCAAGAGGTCTAAGGCATACGTGGAAGATGCGATCCAGAGAAATCAATGAACATCCAGAGGTGGAGCACGATGAGCGAGATGCACTCGTCTCAGCTCAAATAGCTGACGCTCTCTTGATGCAGGACTATCCATCGCTTGTCTTTCGAGCCACTCCACTTTCCAGTCCTCGTATGTCATTTGACCCGTGAAGTTTGTGAGATTGACGTCCGGGAGGTGAACGGCTCGCTCGGGATAGTGTTCCTTCGTGGCCTCCTGGAATTGCTTGAACCAGCTACAATTTGTTAGAGCGGACCCGACAGCCTGGGTCATGGGCTCGATAATGATGCGAGTCCGAGAGGGCTGAGAGACACAAACGACGGAGATTGGAAAACGGGGCCGCGAATTCTGAGTGTATGCTGATAGACGCAATAACAAGGCGGTCGAGTTCGAATCCCAGGAAGCAGGCAAGGCTTGGAGCCAATCCATCCCGAAGAAGGTTTTCCATGTCAGAGACCCGAATGCTTGTTATTGATGGGCCTGAAGCCAGGGACATCAACACACTCAGCAAGGGATAATGAGGGCTCAGCTCTGCGCTGGATCTGTAGACCCCACCAAATACATCATTTCTGTCGAACGAGATGTGCAACCGCTGGAGTCGCGGCATATCAACAGAAGTGCCCGGAAACAAGCTGAACGGGACAGAGTGTATGATAGTCCCGCCTCTGCCGACCGGAAGCTTGAAGGAGAAATCAGTCAAGGCCGGGAAGTTCGACAGATATAATGTATCACCGACAACCCCGTACAAGGCCGGGTTGAATATAATGAGGCTTAGCGTTTCCAGCATGGGCGCCGCTGTATGCAATAACATTACGACGAATTCGTTAAAGCGTGAGGCCTCCATGAGGTATAGTTGCAGTTGGATTGAATCTTCGTTGTGCTGTGGGTGATGGCGCATCATGACACTCGAACTGAGCCGTCGCCTGTTCCGCGATGCGATCACACACAAACAAGTGCTTTATAGTCTGATTCTCGTGTTTGGAGGCCAGGAAGACGTCTAGGAATGTCTCGAATTGACAGTTTCCCGATAAAGCTACGGAATGAAACCTGAATGACTCGGACAGGTAGGCCATTCCTTTCGAGACAAGGGCAAGCGCACAACCAGTAGCGCCACCATCCGTGCAAGCGAGAGAGAGGATAGACGAAATCATTTCGACAGGACAGTGTTCCATGGTGTATCGGCAACATCTACAAGAAATTGATTCATCGGCTGTACTTTGTAGTGTGCCAAAAGATCAGGGCAAGATTGTCTGAGGAATTCACAGATGTTCATACGTTAGAAGCATATTTACAATACTGTTCCCTACGTACTTTAGAAATTCGTGATAGAGCAAGTCGGAGCGTCTTTACAGTATGGGAAGAGCGGTGATCCGGAGCTATTATTGTGGTCAGATAGATAAACCCTTATATATGCCCTGTTTAGACTCAGTCTCAGTCTCCATACGGAAACTGAGTCTGAACCGTGGTAACCGACTGGCCATGAGCCTAGAAAATGCCGTGAATACCCGACACATTCTTTCTGGTTTGTCAAAACTGCACAAGCTGTAGCTCGATGGTTTCTCGTGTGTTGGCAGGGTCGCTGGGGCGTGCTTTGCGGACTAGTGGCAGGAGTGTCGTATGTTTGCCTTTATATTTTTAAAAAAAATCATAGGCTAACTCGAACTCAGAGGCCGACGCGACTGTTCGCAACGGCGACAAGCATTCCGAGCCCAACCACTGAGATTTCTACCCTTTCGAATGGTTTGACGGTCGCTACGGAGTCGCACCCTCATGCGCAAACTGCCACTGTTGGGGTCTGGATAGACGCTGGGTCGAGAGCGGAGACGGACGCGACTAATGGTACAGCCCACTTCCTGGAACATATGGCTTTCAAGGGAACTGGTCGTCGGAGTCAGCATGCCCTCGAGCTCGAGGTCGAGAACCTTGGTGCACATTTGAATGCGTACACTTCGCGAGAACAGACGGTGTATTACGCTAAGTCATTCCGCAAGGACGTTCCCCAGGCCGTTGACATCATCAGCGACATTCTGCAAGACTCCAAGTTGGAGAACTCCGCTATTGAGAGGGAGCGGGATGTGATCCTCCGGGAGCAGCAGGAAGTTGATAAGCAGCTGGAGGAGGTTGTGTTCGACCATCTTCATGCTGTTGCTTTCGCAAGTACGTATTTCGCATAGTCTCCTATCCGGCTTAGTCTAAGCTTCCACAGACCAACCTTTGGGCCGGACAATCTTGGGTCCTAAGGCCAACATCCTGTCAATTAAGCGCGACGACCTTGCTAACTACATCAAGACTAACTACACCGCTGACCGTATGGTCCTGGTGGGTACCGGCGGTGTTGACCACCAGGAGCTGGTTAAGCTCGCCGAGAAGAACTTCTCTTCTCTCCCTGTCTCATCCAACCCCATCCCTCTCGGCCGTCTTTCCCACCCTAAAACTAAGTTCACTGGCGCCGAGGTCCGTATCCGCGACGACGACCTGCCTACTGCGAACATCGCCATCGCGGTTGAGGGCGTAGGCTGGAGCTCACCCGACTACTTCCCGATGCTCGCCATGCAGTCCATCTTCGGCAACTGGGACCGTTCCTTGGGCTCTTCTCCCCTTCTTTCTTCGCGCCTTTCTAACATCATTTCGTCGAACAATCTTGCCAATAGCTACATGTCCTTCTCCACGTCTTACTCCGATACCGGTCTGTGGGGTATCTACCTCGTGTCCGAGAACCTTGCCAACTTGGACGACTTGATCCATTTCACGCTGAAGGAGTGGACGAGGATGTCTGTTGGTCCGACCAGCGTCGAGGTTGAGCGGGCAAAAAGCCAGCTGAAGGCTAGTCTCCTCCTCAGCTTGGATGGCTCCACTGCTATTGCCGAGGATGTCGGCAGACAGCTCGTCACGAGTGGTCGGAGGATGACACCTAAGCAGATCGAGAACGCTGTGGACGCTGTGACGGCCGCTGACATCCAGCGAGTGGCGCAGAAATACTTATGGGATCAGGATGTAAGCGATACGACCTATTCATATATGCTTGGGAATGCTCATGCTCGCGTCCGTTAGATCTCTATTGCCGCTGTGGGAAGCATTGAGGGATTATTAGATTACAACCGTATACGTGCAGACATGTCGTCACTCACATATTAAGTGAGCGCAAACATCCGTTTTTGACTTCATTTAAGGGTATTGACGTCCATCTTACTAGGTTGGTGGCGTATGGACAAGTCGTATTTGGATGTTTGCTTTTGTTTTATAGATTATGCAATACAAAAGCATCTAATATCTTCCGCCCGGTGTTTCTCCTCCGGTTAGATATCTGATAATTTCCCGGCCCCCACGCAGAGGCAGGTTCCATCGTCGGTCCTGTGGCCAACTTTTTTGTAGCATCATCATCCTGGGCCTGCACAATCGTGTACTATGTACTATGATTGCATAGCGATTGAGTATGTACAATTCATTTGTATATATTCATTGGCTCCTTGAACTATCTGATGGACAGAACAAGCACGACGTCGCCATAATAGTGGGTCAGGTCGATCCAACGAAGCAGTCAGTATAGATACCTAACATGGATGAATGTTCTCAGCAGACGGCCAAGAGATTCTTTTTACTGGCACTATTATATCAAGTGAGTCTTGTGTTACGGAAAAGAAGTGTCTCTCTATCCAATCCAAAGTCTATTGATTGTCTCTGTAGCCATTCAGCTAGCCACTCCCCATACGTCGCCTGCGGCAAGGGATTCAGTGGAATAAATGTGGCATTTCCATCATCTCCACGTCGCTCTCGCAATGTACGTTCAGCTTCCACCAGATAGCTGAGGACAGATCGGATTTCCCGAAACGCAATATCCCCGTTTGCATGAAGAGGCTGAATAGCGATGTGCAAAGGCCGATGTGAATGTTGTACTTCGGGAACGCGGATAAAGCAGTCCACGTCGAAGCGCTGCGGGAGAACACCCTCTTGAAGCCTCATGATATGCGCCAGGACCAGACCCATCTCCTCGCCTTGTAAATCTGGGAGATCGGAAATTCGGATAGACTTCAGGGACTCGGGCGAAGACAAGGCAGCGAGAATCCCCGCGAATGGGTACCGACGCCAAGAATGCATCTCAGATGTGTCTGCCGCCAGTATACTCTGTCCCAGCGAGATGTTCAGTCTCTCCAGCTGCGGCATCTTCACACAGGACGTAAGCGCGACAGTGCTAGCGCCCGTGTCGGGGATACCGCCGGTATCAGGTAGCCGCAGGGAAAAGTCTGTCAGGATAGGGAAACTAACACCACAGACGACCTTCAAGAAAAGGTCGTGTTGTCTGGGATTAAACAAGATGATACTGAGCGTCTCCAGAACGCTTGTAACAGATCGGAGTAGGGCGAGTGTGAGGGTGATAAACTGTGATGCTTCGCGACAGTCGCTAACATATCGTGCCTCCCATTCCCTGACATTTTGATGACCATAGAAGTCCGAGGAACGGGCGACACCGTATCCGAAGCCCTCGTCTGCTTCCTTGGCCTTGCGATCGCATACAAACAAGTGAAGAATATTCCCTTTCGCATCCTCCGCTCGAGGTGAATCGAGGAACATTTTGATCTGCCGTACGCCGGACAGCGCAATGGACTGGAACCGGAACGGGTTCGATACCGCAGACATTGCTCTCGAGACCAGTGACAAAGAACAGCCCGTCGCGCCGCCGTCCGTGCAAGCCAGGCACAAGATTTCAGCCACGATCTCCAGTGGACAGCGATTCATCGTGGACCACCCTAGCCCGCAGATTGCAACAGACTTGAAGCTGAAGGTCGGCTACACTGCGATTTTCTCTCAGTGTGTTCGGTCCAATCCACGTTCATTACTGCGGAGCTATTTCTGCTCCAATGGTAATAGAATAAGATACCGGGATCCGGATGGTCTTATCAATCCGCGCAATTATGTGCTGCGGAGCTCACCGATGCAGTACAGTTTTCAATACTCTGCTCGCAGCGACGGAATGGCCATCGTCCCGATTGGCGGATCCTCGGGTACACGGTGTTCTTAACTATTGAAGTCGGCCACCAACAGATGGAAGGATATGACCCGCAGCCCAGCTCTCGGTTGCTGTCGTGGTGGATGAGAGATGCCGCCTCTCCAGGCGCGGTACTTTCACGCAGCGTAATGGAAGAACATCACACCTTCTGGAAAAGGGCCCTGGGCAATCTGGCGTTCCTCAGCTTGGGGAGGCGAACGATATAGAGCATCCCGTTCTGCCATCGTCTGTACAAGCAAGACCAAGAATATGAGACACAATCTCGAGTGGATAGCGGTTCGTCTTGATAACTCGTGTAAGACCGAGAGTTGTAGGTCCATATATATAAGCGCCTGAGATACTTCCGGTGACGCACGAGGCGAAGATCAGTACTTGCATGCAGAGCGGCCATTAATACCATAGCCTATCAAAACCTCAGGATACCTTCGTACCAGGGTTACATTCTCTGTGCATGGAAAATAAACCATATCTGACACATTTCACTGCGTCGGTGGAGGGATAAAAGAATACTGGCGCCAAGGGATGCTGCTCGAATGTGCGTAGTCCACGTCGGTGTCTTATGTGGTTTGCGAGTTCTTTTGCGATTTTATAACATATGGAGGTGCGGGGGGGAGGGAGGTGGGGGGCCGAGTTTATGATCTCCGCTGATACGCGTGAAAGTCGATTCTCGGGCCATGGCACTTAGCACTGGCAGCGTTCATTCTGATGCTCTGACCAGAATGTGTTTCCCGTTGAAAGTACAGCGGAACACAAAGTTCACCGCCTTTAAAATTACCCAGCCTGCCGTCGTGGCATACCACCTCAATCCGATATGAGCCTATAAGTTGATCTACAGGCGCAGAGTCAGTGTGATAGGCACCATTTATCATATGGATCAATTGTGACACTACAGATGGGCATCAATTCGAACGCAGAAAGGCTAGCAGGGAGGGGAACATCACCTGAACATCCAAATGAATAATATATTCAAACAAGTCTCATGTTTCGAAACAGGATGTCCTCTCTTGCAATATGAGATTCTACAGCCTGCCTTGCTAACCATTCCGCCATCCAATCTTCATACTTCGCCCGCGGTGCTGGATCCAAGGCAAACAATGTGAGATCTCCATCGTCTCCGGTCTGCTTTTGCGTATGAAACCGATCAATCGCCACAAGATAATCGAGTTGACCTCGAATCTTGTCAAGGCGGTTGTGGGCATTTCCTCCCACAGGGAGCACAGGCTGTATGGCAATGCGCCGTCTGCGTGAAGGCCCGGCACAAGGTAAGCGCAGAAATTGATCAGAGGGGTATGTAGCAGGTAGGTAAACGTCTCCAAGCCGCAGAAAGTAGACCATGACCTGCGCCATCCTGTCATTTCGATCAAAGTCTGGCATTTCCGAGATGCGAATGCTCTTTAATGAAGCTGAAGAGCACAATGCCATGGCGATACCCGCCCATGGAAAACGGCACCAGTTTGTCTCGTGCGGATTTGTGGATAGTAAGGACGTTCCAAGCACGACGTTTAGCCTCTCCAGTCGTGGCATCTTTATGCAGGTTTCAGGTAGATATCCCTGCATGGATGCGGAGGTGAACGGAATGCCCCCGGTGTACGGCTGTCTCAATGAAAAATCGGCGAGAACTGGGAATGTAGCTGCACAAAGGACTTTCGAGAAGACGTGATCCTGCCTTGGGTTGAACATGATGATACTGAGCGTTTCGAGAACATCTGCGGCAGATTGAAGCAAGGGTAGGACAAGCGCGTTAAACAGCGACGCTGCCTTGTGATCACTGATATACTGCTTTTCCCATTCACGGCTAGGTAGCCTTGAGCCGTCAGGCTTCGGGAGTCCAAGGTGGCCATATCCAAAAGCTTCATAGGCCTCCTGGGCCTTACGATCGCACAAGAACAGGTGGCGAATCTTGCGCCCGGGACCACCCTCGGACATCTCGAGAAATTTGCTGATTTGACGGAGACCAGAGAGAGCGACAGATTGAAACCTAAAGGGTTCCGACGTCAACGCCATGCCCTTCGAGACCAGTGATAGTGAACATCCTGTGGCACCACCATCCGTGCAAGCTAGAGAGATGATCTCAGAGACTATCTCGACTGGACAGCGATCCATCCAGGTTCTTTCCGTTGGTTGAGGCAAGATTGAGGAGGCTGATCGATACTAGGTATTTAGCAACGATAGGACTTAATTGATAAGCGTCGTCTATTAGTAGAATTACTCCAGCAGAGGGCAATGGCGTCTCTTTAACGAAAGGGTTTCTTGGCTACAAAGTAACATGAAACTAAAGGAAGACCGACCTTGTGCGACCTTCAAGTCGAAGTCAAAAGGGAAGTCAACGGGAGAGCAATGATCGAACCACACAACACGAAAATCTGCCTTTGTCTGTTCCATGTTGGACAATCACGTACAACAATGATGAAGGCGCAGCGAGAGCGACATGTTACTGCTTCTGGACCTTGTTTAGCATGGTGGAACTCTACCTGGCCCCACCTCTATCCCTCTCCAGCGCTCATATATTGACTCTCTTGTTCGCCGCGACATATGTCGGATCTTTGTACCTGTCCAAATACACGCGCCTGTCTTTCTCCAATAAATCTTCGCGCCTCAAAAATGGCGGCTCAAGAGCAAAAGGCAGTAGTGAACGATGGAGAGACGACCCACAGGTTATCCGAGCTAGACTGGTGATTGTTAGCTTGGTTACAGCCTTGTGCTGCTTGACCGTATATACGGTTATACACACAGTATCGTGGGCGAAGGTGTGTGTTTCGGAAGTTGCAGATGTCGAGTTGAAGTGGATGTCCTGGGCCAGGACCATGCTTGGTACTACACCAAAGTTCGCTTGGGCTTCACCCTCTCGTCTGTGGAATCCCTGTATCCATTCCTCCTGGCACCTCTGCTCTACCTGGGGCCAATATATGCGTCCTTCCTAGGAGAACGACTACCTTTCCAATTCTATTTCTCCTGGCGAACGGATGTGCTAGACACTTTCGTCTCCTGGCAAGGTGTCAGAAACTACATTTTCGTACGTGTTCTGTGGGTCAGGAAGCAGGCATATCACTTCACGAATTCACGAATCCGCAGGGCCCTATCACAGAGGAAATTGTATTCCGAGCCTGTGTGCTGTCCTTGTATCATCTGGCTGGCGCGACCCGGACTTGGATGATCTTTGGTTCCCCAATCTCGTTCGGCTTCGGTATGTGTTTACAGTCGTCGTTGCCCTGCAGTCCAACTGACACTTCGCAGCCCATCTCCATCATGCATGGGAGGTGTACAACCGTTACGGCCGGACTCGCACAGCTCTCAAAAACGCTGCCTTGACCACCCGTACGTACCGACCTATACCTATCATTTGTTGACTGATCGTGCAGCGCGCCAGTGTTCCAACTATCGTACACGACCCTGTTCGGCTCATTCTGTGCTTATCTGTTCCTCGTGACCGGGTCCATCTACCCTCCGATATTCTCCCATGTATTCTGTAACATCATGGGTATCCCGCAAATCGGCTGGGAGATCAGGAAATTCCCAACTCACAAGAGATGTTTGTCTTCCATGATTCATTCGCTCCGCCACTACCCGCTGCTGACAAAGCATTTGTTTTCGTAGCCATTCAATGGGCGTACTGTATCGGGATAATCGGTTTCGCTATCGCTTTACGCCCTTCGGTATTCGGTCACGTCAGCATATACTGGCAACCCGGCAGCAAAGTTGGCAAATTCTAGTGACACGCTTTCGGTTCAAATGTGATGTGCCTGAAGGCATATATCGGAGCTTGGATTCGGTACGAACACTTAAGAGAATTGCCTCGATTCCACTTGCTATGGCATGGCATGGCTGTAGACGCACTCAAATTTCTCAGCGGAAGAAGGTCAAATCTGTTTGAATTCCAGGGACTATGATATCATCAGTCGGGAGGTTGATTGTATCAGTACGTTTCGTTTGCCTGTATATAAGTTATTATCTATCTTGCAGGATTTGTGTATAGATGAAATCACTACAATCAGCGGGTAGCGACGAAGTAGAGAATGCATGGTTGAACCTTTGATTATAGCCTCTGCAAGTGTGGCTGGACGCGCTTTTTCTAATCGTGTGAGCGAGATACCCTCCAGCTGGATTTTCGTTGTAAACTTATTCGGTCTACCTTGATTGTCTATCTAATCATTCTCCGACCGAGCAGCAGTGCATGTGAATAGGCCATTAGACGTGCGGGGCTTGCTTGCTCCGGTACCCATTGCAAACCCTGTTCAAGTAACTGACGGCCAGTCAAACCTAAACGCTCTTCAATTTTTCAGTCCGACTTAGCCCAACTAGGGTATCGCGAAGCCTGATCACCTTGTTCTAACTTTTTCAGCTCGCGCAGCCACACCGTTATACCCCGCAGTGGGCACTGGCGCGGCACTGGGGCCCCACAAAGCGGCTGTGCGTACATCGGGTTCGTCGGGCACGGCTTCCTGTCTGTTCGAGATGGATCTTCCGATGGACTACATCTCTCTGGATCTCTGTCTATCAATCCTACTCGTTGTACAGGAACTGCTACCCAGGAACCATGTTCGCAGCATCCTGGCGCGGAGGCCGAAGAATTGCAACATCGAAGATTGACACGAATCTTGCACATGAGCTCCTCCGCTACTGCCGGGCTTGGGATCTATTCCGGAAACCATAACGTTTGGGGCCCCTAACTGGTTTGTCTCACTGATCCCAATCTGACGGCCCTGACAAGCTCAAATATCACGAGGTCGTTCGTCAATCAGCGGTGCCCCGGCAGTTACACCTGCCATCCTCAGGCGTTGCAGTCGCTGGAGAAGGCTGTAAAGATCGCAGTCTGGATTCCGTATCTATGGTCTTATGACTGCCGGGACATCCCATAAGCAGTTGATACCACGTTGTAAAACGCGCAAAGCTCTGGAGTCTGTTGTCGCCTGCTTGCTTCGCTTATCCGTGTATATATGTAGCTTCCCGCTAGCAGGGCGGGGTTTCGGCTTGCCAGCAGCTTCACGCTGGACCCAGGTTAAACCAAAGAATTATTCGATACATATCAATGGATCATGAATGGCCGCGATATTGTTCAAGACTATAGCTGGACGTGAGTGCCTTTCCCTTATTTATACCTTGGACATCCTCGATACCTTCTACGCCTGCAGGGAAACGACCGTTGTAAGCCCGAACTGCGGTCCACTGGGGTGTTTCTGAGGCACTCTATGTGTATGCGATAGCGTATGGGCTTTGCTGCCTTCTCCACTCTCATATGGGATCATCTCATTACATTCGGAGATGAGGTATGTGGGATTGTTGATAACATAGCCTCTGTTACTCATTTGTCGTAGGTTGAGCTCGTTTGGAAACGGAGGCACGGTCTCTGTAAGTACCGCTCTTGTCTTCGTGCTTTGATTTTAGGGCTTATACAAATTATAGTCACATATCTGTTCTTCCTAGTGAGGATGGCTTCGGGCAGTATCAGAAATGTTTGCTCAGTGACACGTTATTAAGTAGAACCGTTATCTGACCCCTCTGGGATTTATCATCAACTTATTTGGTGAGTACTCCCTCAATCTGTATCACTTTCGAGAACTTACTGATGCGAGTCATCGAAGCGTATTTATCACCTTCCTGGACACATGAGGTATGTCTCATCTCCCGAGTTCAAACGTCAGCTCACGCTCACTTATTTCCGCAGAGGTTAGCTCTAAAGAACCTTCAAATGTGACTGACATTTGACGGTAGTATTTGAGATGCGAGCGCTTCGTGCGCTATGAAGGCAGCATGACCGTGATCGGCATCTCAGTAACAGCCTTGATGATGATGTTGAGGTGCGTCTATCGCACCAATTACCAGATCCCCTCTCACTGACGTCCTATCAGGATCCGTGCAATCTATTCAGGGCGACCCTATGTCGTAGCCGGAGTTGTCCTAGTTCTGTTCGTGAACATAGGTGTAAATGCGTGGCTTCTAACAAAGGGCACAGGTACTGTCCAACGCTACAGGCCATTCATGATTGTGGACACTAACGCTGGACTAGCTGTTGTGCATGAATCGCGGCATATTCATTGTAGGCCAAGTTGCCACATTTAGGTGCAGCATGGGGATACTCACCGTTATTTAGCTTGCACAATGATCTTCGATCCATCAATGTGCGTATATCACACCCATACCGGTATATAGGATTACAGTTTATAATCCATACAGAGGCTGGGTCGCTTCAGCATCAGCTTGGCTGCCATTGCTTTATGACAGCATTATTCTTGCTCTAACATTCTTTCGTACCTATTCTCCAATGCGTCGGAAGGAGGGCGGTCAACTGTTCAAGAGACTACTGGAGGATGGCATCTTGTACTATAGGTAAGACGGTTAGCATTCTTGAGATGGAACGCAGAAATCTAAGGTCCCGCAGCGTCATCTTCTCTGTGACGCTGATCTTGACTATCATGATCGTAGTGGCTCAACCTGGTCTGAAAAACCTCATGGCACAGTGAGTGCAATCCCATTAATTGGGTCAGTGGCACTGACGATACGGCGAACAGATTCGAACTCCTGTAAGTAGATAGCTTTGACCGTAGTGTATTGCCTTAGATACCGACACTGTGCATCTTCTAGTCTCACAGTGAGTTGAATACGCGGCAGGTTTTCGTTGCTATACTCAGGGCCATTTCTTCCAGGTCACTATGATGTCTCGCATAACTCTCAATTTGAAAAAAGAAGGTTGTAAGTTGGAGGAAGAACAAGGTATCCCCATTGAGATACAACTACCCGCCACTTCCAGACGAAGAGGGACTACAGCAATGCAGGATGTCGAGTTGCAGTTCGTTCACTTTGAACACGTGGATCCATCCAGGGGAGTCTACAATTCGTGACGCGTCATATTGTATAACATAAAGCCGCCTAATGCCATCAAAGACTTGATCGTAGCAGTGTACAACAGATGCGTGACTTCGACTAATAAATTGCCCCCGCAATTATAACACAGTGTTGTCCGATACGGTGAGTTCGTCCTCCTTTGCAATCCATCCGTGCGTGAAGTTGAGTTTGTCGGGATCGTGACCATATTTGAGAACCATGATCATCTCGTCCAGAGCCGGACCCGTGGCACGCGACCCGGCTCTGCCACTGCGAGTCGATCTCAGGAACCCCGGACTCGAGAATACGGATGCCTGGACAGGGAGAACGTCGAGGGCGACGCGGTACAGGAGAGGATAACCCCACTCTCTCACCTGTGGCGGCCAATTAACAACTGTACGTCGCCACGAATGGTACAACATACCTTCCAATATCGAAAGATGTCGAAATGATTATATTCATCGCCGCTCTCGAGTACTCCAGCCTCAATGTATCTCTGTAGCTCAGCTTCTACCTGCTTAAGCTCAGCATTTTGGTCAGACAAGTCCTCTGCGACAAGGCTGCCTTCGGCGCCCGATGATGCCCTTCCTGATTTGTGGGGTATACGCCTAGCGCCAAGCAGGCGATTCAATGCAGAGAGCCCTTTGGTTGTCTCCTTAGGTTGTGACTGCGTCGAAGATCCAGCTTCGTCGTGCCCAGACTGCGCCTTTAACTTATGATGCTGCTCCGTCATCTTTGCGCACAAAATTAGGACTCGAGCAATTACATCGATACACATTACTCGTCTCACCCTGTGAAGTATGAGAGTTTTTGCTTTGTCCCGTTCTTCTACAGACCAGTTGTCCTCAATCCATTTTAGCTTAGCAGTCGGATTCAGAACTGGACAGCATTCTCATGAGCTGTAGAGCGCAACAAAGAAGGCGACGTACTTATCGACAACGCATACGCCTCGCTCTTCCGGCACTCTGTCAAAGCCTCCTCCAGCTTAGTCACAGTAATAGATATAGCAGAATTAATCTCCGGCAAACTCTGCTGGAACTCCTTGAGGACGGTCAACAGCTGTTCGTACAATGGCACGGCCATGACGGCGAGCGGGAGCTTCTCCTCCCCAACCATCTCGTGCACTGCGAAGGCACAGCGCAGGAACTCCTTGATATCACTGAGAACGTCCGACTCCGCGTCGTCCAAAGCGTAATGAGCAATATCAGTCTGCTCCTCGTCCTTGAGTAGGCGGCTGATAACCTGGGTAGATGATCACAAATGACGAATCAACCATTTCTCAGGAGTTGCACATACCGGTTGCAGGGCCATAAGCCGGTCAATCATCAGATACTTTGACGACCACCGGCCGTCCTCTTGCAAAAGGTCGGCAGAAACAGTCTCGCCATCATCCTCGCTCCTCAGCAGAACAGTCAGGCGGTCAGGAGACTCCGCAATAGCCGCCACCAGATTATGAGCGCGGGAGATAGGATTGCGGCCGAGTGCCTCGAGGTAGCGCTTGTTCTCTAAGAGGGCTTGGCTGAGCTCCGAAGACTGGTGGACAGCGATACCACTAATTGAGGGTGATGCCGAGGTTAGGACTTCCAAACCCGATTCCATTGCGTCATTGATAATTGGTAAGAAGTTTCTGTGGGTGCTAGCTCAACGAGATAATATTGATAGCTTGATGGACCTGCCTACCTCAAGTAGTCGGCAGCTTGATATCCCGCGTGAATAAGTAATTTATCGAGCTCTGCCCTCAGACGGCCGTCGAAGAGCGCATCGCCTAACGTCACGACACCAATCTAAGCACCCATGTCAGACTCTAGGGCAAATTTTTCCAATCGGCTGAGCGTAGGCGTACCTTCTCGTGCAGATTGAACGTAGATAATGTATTGTGAATGACATTTGCGATGATTGCAGGATCTGCTTCTCCCACAGGGTGCTCTGGGATCGCATGAAACGCAATCACCCGAGAGCGCAACCCCATCGTCCCATCCTCCGTATTCGCACAGTAATGCGCTGTAATTGCTAAGCGAGGTGGAGCGCCAGTGTCCTGGACGAGCTCTACGGAGAGAGAGACGCGTCCTGTCACGTCCTGTCAAATCGTTCAGCATGCTGCTGATGGGGTAAAATTCGATGATTCCGAGGTACCTTGAGGTCGCGCATGATCCCATTCTGCTGCTCCTGATATTTTGCCTCGATTAACTGCGAGAGCTTCTGGCGGTCCGGAAGATCGATATCAGCGAGGCTTCTTCCTACGAACAACAGTAAATCTCTAAATTCAGGTTCTTCCACCAAGTCCAGGGACTAAGTCAGAATAACATGGGTTCAGCACCATACTACCCTGGAATGTGTATGCGAGGATACTCACCTGCCCAGAAGCTATCACATATCTCACCAACTTATCCAAGAAGACCTCCATAGGAAATCCCTTATCCTGTTTCTCTTTAAGCTTTGCTGCTGTCCGGACAGGAGCCTTACCCTTATCCACCGGGGGATACGTCAACGAAGCGGAACTCATATCGACGCCAGCTTGAAGGTCACTCCTATTTGCAGTGTCCTGTACGTCCTCGTCAACCTCCCCGTCAAGCACAGAGCCATCGTCGACGGGTGCCTTGAGGTTGACAGCCTTGCACACGGACGCGTAGATCTTACCGTGCTCATTCTGGAGGTGCTTCCGGATCGTGGAGCTCATGCCGTTGATGCATTTCCAGGTGCGCCACTGGCCCCTCTGCGTGCACAGTTTGCACCCCAGAAACGGCGTCGTCGGTTTCTTATCCAGCACCGGCTCGTTCACCGGCTCGCGCCAATTCGCTGGCTGCTCGCGCACCTCGAGCCCCCGCATGAAGTACCACACGTCCGTCGCGATCGTGTTCGTCGCCCACCTTGGTCTATCACCCGGTGGAGGCGCGGGGTAAAGCGAGGGGCTGGGGATGGGATTAGGATGGGGGTCGAGATGTCCAGATGAGATAGGTGATAGATCAGAGGGACGGAATCCCTTGGAGTACGGATGGAGCTGCTTGAGGCCCTCTGCGAGGACGATGCGGTCGTAGGTTTCCTGGTGCTCTTTTCGGAGATGCACACGGATTGTAGAAGTCATGCCGTCGATGCATTTCCAGACACGCCATTGAGGTCTATGAGAAGACACTAGTTGGTCATACTTTTAAACTAAGAATAAAATAAAGTGAGATCTACGTGCAGAGCTTGCACCCAACGAAAGGTGCTTCGGGTTTCTTGGACAAAATCTGCTCTTCAGCAGGAGGGGTCCAGTCTTCTGGCTTCTCCCTCGTCTCCAACGGTCTCAGAAACCGCCACACATCCGATGCAGTGCCCTTCCTCGGAGGTTCGCCATAAAGCGGCAGGGGCTGGTGTTGTGGAGGCGGGAGAGCCACTGCGGACGGATGGGGGTAAGAGTACGGCCCTGGATACGGTGGCCGTGATAGATAGGGCGACGGGTGCATCGTCACAGAGGTGATGGGCACGGAGGGCGAGGTACTATAGGGCGGGTCGCCGGAGTACTTGAGATTCTCCTCCCGGCAGACGCGCTCGTATTCCTCCCTGTGGGCACTCCGGAGGTGGCTGCGGATTGTGGAAGTCATTCCAACGATGCATTTCCATGTCTTCCAGCCTCTGGGTTGATACATTATTTTACAGATCAATATTCGGAGAGGGATGTGAATGATCTGAATCCTACATACGTGCACAATTTACATCCGACAAAAGGTGCGTCGGGTTTAGTATATAAGTTAGGACCATCGGGCGGTAATTTCGCTGGCTTATCGCGGGTCTGCAAAGGTCGCACAAATCTCCACACATCAGTGGCCACCTGCTTTGACAGGTTGGTCAGGGAAGGTCGCTTGTCAATGTGTCCATTTGATACTCCTGCAGAACCTGATGTGTCCTCGACTTCATTCTCGGATGGATCGTCTTCCTCCTCCTCGCCTTCGTCGTTCGTCCTCAGACGTTTCGAAGGACCTGCTTCAGTGTGGTCATCCCCCGGACGTTTCGCGGTGCTTGCACTTCCTGCAGCCGCTGGGCCTCCTGGCCAAGGATGGGCGGGTAGTGGGTGCTGGACTGCCTGGTAGTAGTTATAATATGGATAGTATGGATATGTGCCAGTGGCACTATTTTGAGGACTTGCCCCAGTGGACATATCCCAAGTCCCGAGAACAGTGTAGCGCAGTGAAGTTGAGCGACTGATTTACTGTGGATCCTCAGCGGTGTGGCGGAGGAAATGCCGACGTCGAAGTCTCCCACGCTGTGCACCGCCACAAACAGGCACGTGATCAAGACGCGCCGTGCTGACAATCGGAGTTCAAAAACTCGAACCAGCACGCCTTTGCCACCGACTTTCATTCAACGAAACCACCGCAATGGCGACAGTGGGCTCTGTAACCCGCCAGATTGCTGCCCTCGAGATATCATCGAAGCAGAACACGACCGCCACCAAGACGACACGGTCGACGCATCAGAAACAGGGTAGCCAGACAAGCAACACTGTTTCCAAGTTGTTGACAAAATTCGCGGCGCCGAATCCACCCAGCAGCAAGACTATACGACCTCAAACTTCGAACTCTTCTCTCAGTCGTCTTCCCACTACCGGACAAGCTGGAGCAAGCTCCAGCAACAAGGCGTTCAAGGCGCCAGCACCTTTATCGAGGGAGCCCACCCAACCCAGCATCGATATCGGAAGATATGACGGCGGTTTGGAATATGACGAGGAGAATAGAGGGAAGAAGGTGTACGGACAGGCTGCTGAGGAACTGGCATTGGACTCTAGCGTCATCGAGTAAGACGCAAGGCGTTCTACTACGACGAACGTCGCTGACCCCTCGTAGACATCAACCGACCCGCGAATGGCACCTAACCGACTTCGACATCGGCCGCCCGCTTGGCAAGGGCAAGTTCGGGCGTGTCTATATGGTGCGCACCAAATGCGAGCCAAAGTACATAGTCGCCCTTAAAACGCTGTACAAATCCGAAATCATCGAATCCCGCGTCGAGAAACAGATCCGGCGCGAGATCGAGATCCAACAGAACCTCCGCCACCCGCACATCCTCCGCCTGTACGGCTACTTCCATGACGAGAAGCGCATCTTCTTGATGCTCGAGTTTGCGGGGAAGGGCGAGCTATACAAGCAGCTCTCCAAGCACGGATGCTTCACGGAGAAGAGGAGCTCGAGGTATATTGATCAGATGGCGGACGCGCTGGATTATCTGCATTCGAAACATGTTATCCATCGCGATATCAAACCTGAGAACTTGCTCTTGGGCATTAACGGGGACTTGAAGATCGGAGACTTCGGATGGAGCGTGCACGCACCGGGTAACAGGCGCACGACGATGTGTGGCACGCTAGATTATCTCCCGCCGGAAATGATCGAGGGCAAGGAGCACTCGAAAGAGGTGGATCTGTGGGCACTGGGCGTGCTCACTTATGAATTCCTCGTAGGTTGTGCCCCCTTTGAGGAGCGGACCCACAACGGTATGTCCCGACTCCCCCCCCCTTCTTCACATGCAACTTGACTGACTTCCTTATTCTTTGCCCCAGAAACCTACAAACGCATCATGCGCGTCGACTTGCGCATCCCGTCTCGAGTATCGCCAGACGCAGCGGATCTGATTGTAAAGGTCAGTTCTCCTTTGAACCCACTTCTTCCCAACATCATTTCTTACTATTTCTTCTCCTAAGCTCCTTCAACACGAACCTTACAAGCGCATTCCACTCCCCGAAGTGCGCAAGCATCCCTGGATAATGAAGTATCGCTCTCGGAGCTCGAACCCCCAGCCGCAATAGGCGGCGTATTTTCAATCTTCCATAGGCCGACACTCAAATCTCACTATCGTGCTCTGCCAATATCACGCAACGTTGCATATATATGGACACCCTGGCTTTCGTGTTTCCTCTGTGGATCATGACTATCTCTCATACCCTGATATTGTAAATCCCTGTGCATCGCATTGCATCAAATTGCATCAATTATGTGTTGCTTCCTCTAAGCTGTGCCCGAATAGTTCGGGATGGTAATCAAGAAATCAAGGACAAACCATTGGATCAGTTCACTGACTTCGTACGAATTAGGTGGATCTAAAGACCCAAGGATGAATCTTGGAGATTGAGACATAGACCATATTATCGTCCTACTACATACACAGGAAGAAAGAACGAGAGGAGAACCTAGCGCGAGGGGGAAAAGTTCGCCCAAGAATGTGTGCTGGCGATGGAACGCAACATCCAAGAAACCCTAGCTCCCCTCAGAATATATAAACAATACAATACGACACCATAAATACTAACAAGATACACCATATACTATTAAATCAAGAATCCCAATCCACTCAAGCCCCGACCGGTCTACATCATCTCGGAGTCCAGTGTTGCTCTTTCATGAGATCTTGCAAGAGCGCGACATCGTCCGGCGACATCTCTGGGCCATTATGCACTGTCAGATCACCGAAACTGAAGTCCGTCCCACTCAAGCCGCCAGATGTGAACGTCGTGTACGGCTGCCGCGGAAAGCTCTCGCCGTTGAGCATGCCCATACCCATGTCCGGTATCCCGCCATAGTCGAGCTGCGGCCACGCCATCTCCTGCGACGTCGACGACGGGTGATGAAAGAGCGGGAGGTCGACGGGTGACAGCCCTGAGCCACTAGGCATAGTTGATGCTGAGGGCGATGTTGGGCTGTACCCCAACATTAGGTATTGCAAAGTGTGCGCATCCGTGAACGAGCCCACCGGCGAGATCAATGGGACGCTGCCGGAACTTGACGAGGTCGCAGTCGGCGAGACCGAGTACTCCTGCTGCGGGTGCTGCAAGCTCACCTGGGCCTGTGATGCGGCCTGCGACACCGACTTTGACGACTGGGGTTGTTTCATGGCGGCTGGTACATTGACGAGCAGCCGCGGACGGTCGACCGCACGCATCTCCAGTCTCGCTCTCAGCTGCTTCTGCAGCAGCCCTTGCAGGATATCCGCGACCTGGTTCCCGCACTCCCACGACTTGCCCGCCTCGCGCAAATACTGGATGCACATCTCCGCCTTGCTCACCGAGTTCGATAAGGCGACTTCCGCTAGACGGGGCCGGGACATCGCCTGCACAGATGAGAGGATGTACACCGTACCGGCGGAATAGGCGACTTGGATGAGGGTGATGGGGGCATATCGAAGGGAGTAGAGACTGGTCCAGGTTTCGAGGATCTTCGTGATTTCGCCAGCGGCGGCGTTGCATAACTAGCAATGAAAAGTCAATTGTCAAAATAAGCATCGAAGTACATGAGATGGGGGACTATCCGAACCTTGGCATGGTCTAGGTCCTGCACAGACGTACCGTGCACCGGTCTGGGCCGGCGGTAGAACGGACGGTGCAAGAGGACGAAACACCACCAGTACGCCAGGTGCATCATCAGTCGATGAGGAAGCGCCGTAATGCGGTTGGAATGCGTCAGATCGAGTTCCTTGGGTAGAGCGTCTTTCCAGGCGTTCAGCTGTAGACTAATGAGACAATCAGTGTGACCGGGCTATCAACACAGCGACCAATCCTTACTCAATTTCGCTGATTAACTTCAGTTGCGTTTCGTACCGCGTACGAACGCTTAGCCCATTCCTACAGAACCAGGCACTTTCAGCCCGACCGAATCTCTCAGCAGGGCAAGGATACATACACAATATCCATAATCCTCCTCGCAATTTTCAGCAAGTCGCAGCTCGCTGCAAACGTGCTTGACAGCAAACTCGGCTGCGCGGGGACCTTGAACGGTTCTGGGCATAGGTACTGAATTTGGTCAAACTCCGAGTCTACGAAGGGCACGGGGATCTTCGTCTTGTCCGACGGCTCTTGCACGCAGAATTCCCGGCCGACGTGTAATGACCAGCAGACGTCCTGCGTGATTATGAGGGTTTGATTTTCTGTATGTCAGGGACATGACCGAGACAATATAACGTACCTGAGAGAATGTTGTCCAGTACGCCCAGTTCCGCGCAAGCATATCGTCGTCCGAGATGAGTCCGCATTTGACCCATGGTGAGCAATCAACGCAAAGTCCGACTTGAGATGCCATTAGAACCACTTTTCAAAGTAAAGCTCCCGCAACTCACGCGCTTGACTCATACGACTGCTCATACCTGTGGCAATAGTCACAAACCTCGTACAAACATGCGTCACTAGAACAGAGCACTCACCAAAGTACATATATCCCAACGTCTGCTCCCCCTGCGTCGAGTGGAAGCTCCCAATCAAGCTCAATGCATGCACAACGCTGATACTCGGTCTTTCGCACTCTTTCTCGATATCCGTCTTCGCCTGGTTCGCAAACATCCGCCTCGTATTGACATCCTTCAGGTGTGGTTTGTCTGAGAACGCCAGCGAGAGCGCGAGCAGCGCGTTATGGAGCATAGGGGAGTAGTGCGGCGTCTTTGGCGGAGGCTCCGTCTCCGACACGCTGAGGAAGATGTACATGTCGCGGAGGAAGAGCTCAGGCACGACGCGCATGCACCAGGATGTGAAGAACTTGAAGCACAAATCCAGGAGGCTATAAGAGCAAGATCAGAGGTGGCACACGACCAGAAAGGGAGAGGCACATACAAGTCGTGGTCCGCGCGATCGAGTGGCACTTCAGATGGCAGATACCGCCGCCAGCGGTCGTCCAGGATGCGCCCATAATCGAAGCGGTAGCGGTCTGCAATCTTGGGACTGCGCTGCGGTGCAGGGACGTTTGGGGACAGGCGGTAGACCGACGTCGGGCCGAATACTTGTAGATCGTTGTCTTGCAGCTACACGGGGAGTCGGACACAGAATACAAGAGTGTCTGGATTGGACATACCACAAGCTGCTGGGTGGCACCACATAGCTGATCCAGCTCAGAGTCCGATGTAGGGGACTCGCTGCGTTCCTCGGGGTCGGGATCGGGTGCATCTTCACTCGGAGAGCCACTCGCGAACGCGCCGCTAGGCGACTCAGCAGCCTGGGGCGAGTCTTTCTGCCTATACTGCGCAAGCTGCTCCTCCGCAGCCTTGAGATTGATCTCGAGTACTTTGATGCGATTCTTGAGCATCTCTACATACTGTCGCGTGTTGGGCTTCTTCGCACTCTCAGGGCCCCATGTACACTGCACATCCTTCAGATTCTGTGCGACAAGAGTCAAAATGATGCGTACCTCATGCCCCGTTAGCTGACAAGGCCCGCATATAGGCTCCTGGCCATCACAGCGACTCTTCCTGCGCAGAATTGAACCTGGCTGCTCCAGTTCGGCCGAAAGCACTCACCTCTGCCTACAGTGATTGCACGCCCGGCGCGCATAACTCCCCCTTGGCTTCCCATTAGGTTTCATGGCTCGAACTCACAGTGTGCCTCGATTCTGAAGCGATTCTGCGCGAGTCAAAAGATGCCGCTGACCAAGATCGCGGGCAAAGACTGCTGCTGTGTCCGGTTATCACGACCACATTATAACAAGATAAATAAGGCGATACAGGAGCCCAGAGCGCCTGTCATATCAAAAACCGACTAGATTCCAGTCATTGCCAGACGACAGACATCAACATCATGGGAGGAAGAACGACTGTAAAGACACTTCAGGGCTGCGTTCTTCGTCAACACAGCGGAACTTGTATATTAATTATACGACCTCCACCGCTTGCCATCGCACAATACACGGAATCGATGGCGGATCTAGGGTCATCCCTGGACCTGGTGGCAGTGGTACTTGTGATACGGATTTTGATTTTGATTTTAATTTTGAGGAGATTATCTATTACCTAAATTCTGACTGTGTTTCGATTTGACGCTTGCGATTGCAGCCGAATGTATAAACATGTACAGTCAGGTGTAGTTATGGAATCGTATACAATTTACGACATAACGCCTCCTTCTGTGGACCTCGTGGGTCATCATGCGAACTTTGTGAACTCTTTAGGAGAACTCGTCTTCGACGCAGGTCAACACACAGAGCACTTGACACCGTACAACAATTGTTTTGTCCCACAGGCATGCTTGGCCTGGCGCTTATTTTTAGAGAAACGAGCCTCAATTCCGTGCTGCGGACGTGTTTTGACGCCATCCTACCCCACGCAAGGACTCGCCTTCATTGGCCGTGGTCGACCGGGACGGCCTGGAAAGCGAGCAAGAATGAGCTCTACAACTGAGCGTATCTACTTACCTGTATGTCCACCATGGGCACTATAGGTAGACTATCTGTATGTTCAGTCTTTCTGTTATTTTCATACCCTGATCATCACTCCTTGCAGAGTTTGCTATCTGCACTAGCGTTTCCGTCGTCCAAGGTGCAGTCAGACGGATCAAAGCCCGAGAAGGCGATAGCAATCGTCGGTGCAGGCACGGGAGGGATCGCCGCGCTTAAAGCCTTGCTTGACCTTCCGGAAGACATACGGGAAGGATGGCAGGTAGACGTGCTCGAACAGACTGCTCATGTCGGCGGGATGTGGTCAGTTCGACGTTGGGAGACCTGCACGTTATGACTCTAATGTCGTAATATTCAAGGGTACCGGAACCAAGTCCGCCGTCTCCGCCAGATCTGCCGAACACGCCTCTGTACCCTGCTTTACAGACAAATACCCCGCATCCTACCAGTGAGCTCCGTGCAATTTACGGCCTCTTAACGCACAGGTCTGACCTGTGGCGTACGATACAGTGACGTACCCGAACTTTCCCTTTCCACCTATGACGCCTCTTTTTCCCCCTCACGATGTACTAAAGAAGTACCACGAGGATTACGTCCAACACTTTAACCTAACTCCCTATATTCGCTTCAACCACACCGTTCTTTCCGCTGTATACGATTCCCCTTCGCATCAATGGTCTCTCACAATTCGCGACCCCACCAACAATACCTCCCAAAGGCGGTACGACCACCTCATCGTAGCCAAGGGCAACAACCGCTACCCGTACTCACCGACCTGGCCGGGACAGGACGAATGGATAAGCTCAGCAAACGGCCAAAGACAGGTGCTGCACTCCCTCTGGTACCGGGAACCAGAAAAATACACCGGACACCTTATAGTGGTCGTCGGCGACGGTGCTAGTGGGAGGGACATGGCTGTGCAGACGCTTCCTCTCGCTAAAGAAGTCTATCACTCATACGACACGAAGACGTTACGGCCTATCGTTCTCGCGCCCGTCCCCGGTGTTACGCTGAAGCCGCGGATATCGCATTTCACACGGTCGAGTATCGTGTTTGTGGACGGCACGACGCTCGACACGCCGAAGGATACCAAAACCACTGTGCTGCTTGGCACGGGGTTCGCCTGCCTCGTCCCGTGGCTCCCACAACTGGCGATATCTCAGAACGGAGTCGATTCATCCACCGTGGACCTCACTACGAACCGGCGGTATATCAGACCGCTTTTCAGGCACGTCTTGTCTCTGGACGTGACGATACCGCCGGACAGACTGGCATTCGTCGGCCTACCATGGTGGATAGCCAACGCCCCGAGCGACTATGCGCAGGGCCTGCTGACAGCGCACGCGATTGCTGACCCGAGCTGGTTACCGAGCAAGGAGGAGCTGATAGATGACCTGAACGCACAGGAAAATGCGTTGAGAGTGCAGGGTATAGATCCCTATCGATACGGCCAGTACGTACTGTACATCTCGTTCCCCCGTTCCTAGCTCGTTTTAACCGTCGTGCTCCTCCTAACTGCGGCTAGCGCATTCGCGTCGGAAGTAGAGTCGGAAGCGTATGTCAACGGAATCATCGATTTATTGCGCTCGAGGTCTCCTGTCAGGCTGCCAGACTTTCTGGCCGACAAGACTGTCCCGTACCTCGCACCGTGGCGCCGTCGTGCACGGGAGCAGACTTTCTTCATGCGGCGGGGCTGGATTAGAGCTGAGGAGCTCGGTGTGGAGAAGCAATTTCTTGAAGGTGCTGAGACCGAGGACAAGTGGGCGGAGAAGATACGGATGTTAGAAGAGTGGACAAGGGAGCAGGAGGAGGGGAAGGGAAGGATCGAGGTTGTAGAGGAACCACTATAGATCTACAGCGTAGTGAGGTGCGGGTGGTGTACTGAAGTGTACTTGATTGTTGTGTCGTAGCATTCCATGTTGTAGAATAGATGAATATCATCCGACACCCTGGATTTCATCTCTGATTACACCTCACCTGAAGATACATGCGTTCGGCACTTTACATCAGCGCAGGCCATTAAACAACAGGCCGTCTATACCACAATAGAGAAGGTACGTAAGGATATCATAAGCATAAGATCGTTCAAGTCCATGGGTCATGTATAAGATTACAAGAGAAGCTTGAGGAGTGGCATCCCATGGTTCAAGACAATACCTGGAGGACTGTTACTTTAGTGCTCATACACAAGAAGGCAGTAGCTCACGTACAGCAATTAGAACGACTGCAACGACAACTACGAGCACAAGCATCAAGCACAACGCGCGGCGCCCGGCTCTCCGCTGGTATTCGTGCGCGGTTGTAAGTTCCTCGGCTGCGCCTGAGGTGTCCACTGCGATTGAAGATATATTTGACTCGATGTTATCTGAGAGATTATAGAGGTGTAAGGCTCAGTCGGTAACCTGGTCTTGAGACGCACCAATCATAGTCCCTTGCTCGCCGACGACGGTCCCAAGGTCCTTAAATATCTCGGCCAGCTCATGTATACTCGTCTCAATCTCGCGGATCTCGGCTTGCCGCTCCTCAATGAGAGATTCTTGGTAGGCAAGGTCGGCGGGGGAAAGGGTAGATTGGAGGAGCTGCTGTTGCTGCTGCTGCTGCTGCTGGGGCTCGAAGGACGGACTGGGCGGGGAGAAGGTCATATGAGTGCGACGGTGAAGGAGAAGAGAAGAAGGACCTACACCTCGTCCTCTTCTTCCGCAAGCACTTTCACTCCCTCTACGACTGTACGTTGGCGCTCCGCACTGAGTTGTTGTGCGCGTTGGAAGGCGACAAGAGAAAGCTGAAAGTCGTGTGATGTCTTCTGTAGGGGTGTTTTACGATGTGGCTGGATACGCAAACAGCAATTAGCCCACTTCATAAGTAGTTCATATTTCAGAAACGTACCAACTTGGCACCAAGCTTGGCTAGCTCCTTCAAATCATCCGATCCCCGCTTCGCCATAGCTCGTGTCGTCTCTGTTAAATCATGTCTTTCGTACGCTCACTCCCTACACCTACACATAGAAGCGTAATGAAATGTTACTCACAGACTTTTCCTCAACGTATTGCTATCCCTCGGTGTGCCGAGCTGGTCGACAAGCTTCGAAATTCCCTGCACATTCGCATTGATCTTGAACACCTGCAGCGACAGCGACGACTGCAGCTTTTGAAACTCTGCATCCTCACTGGACTGCGCCTGCTGGGGGGCGTTGAAGGAGCGAGGGGATGCAAGCCCGGTTTCGATATCTGCGAAACTCATGGTCGACAGGAGGGGGAGTACTGTCTCGCTGCGCCGCCACTGCGTAGGAACCGATCGGTCACGTGAAAGATACGCAGCAACACTCGCGCCACTAGTGGAGACTTCGTCGCACTGTTCATCTGCTCCTCCACGCTTGACCTCCTAACACATCTCAAGCTGGAAAATATGTCAGCACGATTGACGAATTGAAGGTTTCTTCAGTCAACCTGACTCAGTCTTATCGGACGGTGTTTTCCGTTCGTACAATTTACTCGAATCAATCTCTGCGCTTCGTGAATCCGCAGGTTTCCTGCAATCCTACGCTCTGAGTTAGAGTCCAGACCTGCGAAGGTGGTAGTAATGCGACCGTCTACAAAGACTCACGAGGACCCGAGAATCCTAGCGAGAACGTTTGCTAACTCGTTGATTGGCCGATACTGGTCACTATGATACTATCGGAAACATTCTCTGCACAGGCCCTGACTCTCAATCTTATGGAATTATGTTCGTCCATCCATTCTGTTAACTAGAGTATGGAATTTTCGCTGAATACCTCAATCAGACTCCACTGCGAGCCTGCCTCCTTGTAGAACAAGCCAGACAAATACCTTCTACTCTCTCTGGTGGAAGTTCCGTGGAACCGATGATAATCTATGCTAGAGCTTACACTTGCTCCTAGGACCAAGTTGTTAGACCCCATAGGTTCTCACCTGACCCGGCGAGATCACCCTTGATATTTCCAGCGAAAGTCTATCTGTCTCTGCACCGGCACCATGCTTTGTTCCCAGTGGCTCCAGAATGCAGGACGAGATTGTGTCTTATCTATCTCGGGTCCTTGTTAGCATCACCAACTTCTTTTAGGACCCTGGCTACTCATTCCACCGACGGTAGCACTCAACCTTGTTCAACCCTGCTCGAACTATGATGCCCAGACTTAAACTACTGAGTACACATACACCTTCAAGTCTCCGGCTAGCGCAGTATTCTCCGGGATCTACTCACAATACCTTCACAACGTCAGTTGCCCGCTCCGTGGAAACGGCTACCCCGAGAAACAACACTCACGGCTATATCACCGTCGATCAAAGTAGAGCTCTCAGATGTCTTCTAGATCCCTTGGTTGCACAATGGACCAACCTTAACGACCCTGCTGACGGAGATGCACTTTGGATTTGCGTAACAGCCCCTGTGACTCTTATCGTCCCGGTGAATTCAGATGTTAGCTCGCCGATAGCTAAGACATAATGTATAGTTGTATTCCTCTGCTGACTACTTCGACTGTGACTGAACGCGACGGTCGTCTTTCTTGGTATAAATTATGTAAGTGTCCCTTTGTTCTCTCTTGATCAAAGGATTATGGATCTTTAAAATAGGCATGACTCGTGAGTTCGACTCCAAATTGCCCAACGGACGTAAAGCATCAACCCCTGGTCTGCCGAATTTATCTGCCTAGCTCCCTGAAGTATCTATCGCTGATGGTAGTTGCGGAGATACACGACAAGTTTCTTTCTCATCTATCTCGGCTCTTTGCATCCACTATGAAGAACAATACTCAGACCCCTTCGACCCTAAGCTGACCTGGCTCTGGCATGTAAGGCCTTGTTTTCCTTACTGGCAGAATCCGCAGGACATATTCAGCTGGATCCACCACGAAAGTACTCATTCCTGGTAGCAGTGTCGCTTGTGGAAAATTCACGACCCGCTTCTGCCTGAGTCCCCAGCCAAGTGATCCAAAGTTTGACTGTAGCTGTCCACCCTTGCGACGAAAGGCCGATTCTTATGAACCTCGAAAGTATCTATCTCAATCCCTGTACACCGTCAGCATACCAGACATCCAACTTGTATGGCATTCATTCAATTCACAACCAGCAAAATGGACCCGGTGACTCAGGATTGGGTCGACACTGCTATGATGTAGCTCCGGTTCCTGTGATTTCCGAAGATCGCCGTCCCCCGCATTAGAAGCTGAAAGGGTTTACGATAACCGTTCTTGAGCATAGTAGCTATCGCCGTTGGAGAGCCCCGTCATGGTCCGAACGGTATACACACGACAATAGAGGCAGCTAATTCATCACTCGTCGGGCCCGAAGGATGCTCTGTCTATCATCGCTTTATCTCCCTTGACGAGCGATCCCCCTCCGTCGATCCAGCTATCCTAAGCCGGTTAGTATTCAAGAGTGTTCATTGATTTATTATCCGACGCCAGACATGGA
The DNA here is from genome assembly GCA_001632425.1 of Neolentinus lepideus HHB14362 ss-1. Classification (NCBI taxonomy): domain Eukaryota; kingdom Fungi; phylum Basidiomycota; class Agaricomycetes; order Gloeophyllales; family Gloeophyllaceae; genus Neolentinus; species Neolentinus lepideus. The sequence goes on along the minus strand of KV425556.1, from coordinate 385,817 downwards.
AGCATGCGTGCAATGCACCGCTTTGGATGTAACAAATATTCCATTCCGCCAATGAACAACCCTCCGCTAAACGACCATTGGATGACCACGAGATCCATCTCCGCGTACCGCTGAATTGCATTGCCGCTGAGCACCAGAGTCGGAGATTTATTGGCCCGTGCTGTTGCGAGGACGACTGTTTTACACTAGTGGAGATCGATCGCTGCGTAGTCTGCATGGCCTTGCTTGTTCTCCTTTCACGCGATAATCTTCTGGGGTAGCTGTGTCGCCATACCTGTTTGTCACAGCCTTTGGAGATACGACAGTGATGGTGTTTTCATGGCTCTCGGAAGCTTTTAGTTTGCAAGAATGTTTGCTTCTTTCTAAGTTCCGGTGAAATTGTAGTGAGGACAGTATAAGCCTGATGGTTCCTATGTGTTTTCTGTTAAGTATCAGTTGTGCTCAGTATTACTGTCGCGATGGCACTGAATTGATTTCCCGAGAGCACCGTGGACGCCCGACTCCTTCCGAGTAATGTTGAGTAGTAATATACATAGCTGACTCAGCCGTTTCGATCGCGCGAGCGTCATGGCCAGCTTGGGCAAGCACGAAATACCCAGTTGTAAAATCCAGTTTACCCACAATCTTGTCTCTTCCCCATAAGTGTTTACCTATCGTACACTCAAGTTACGAAAAGATGTCTCAAATGCGTGCTGTTCTGATCAAAGACGAGAAGGGTCCAATCGAAAACCTATATCTCGGAGACATAACAAAGCCTAGTCCAGGATCGGGTCAGGTTCTAGTTAAGGTTGGTCGCTTCTCGTTTGAACATTCGAGGCTGTGATTAATTGAAAGTAGATCAAAGCCTTCGGGCTGAACAGAATGGACATCATCCAGCGCAACGGCGCGTATCCTGTTCCCCCCGGTGCTTCTGAGATCCTGGGAGTCGAGTTCTCCGGTACCATCTCCGAGATAGGTCCCAACGTCTCGGGATGGCAAATCGGCGATGAAGTGCTCGGTCTCGCTGGTGGCGTGAGTATACACAACATACGAATACACATTATCCAACTCATGACAGCCTTTCATCTCAGGGTGCCTACGCAGAGTACATTGTCGTCCATGACCGGTTGGTCATCAAAAAGCCCGCCCATCTGAGCTGGGTGGAAGCAGCAAGCATCCCAGAGAATTTCCTGACCGGTAAAATATTCTACATGGCACTGTAATTCGGCAGCGCTCATACCGCCTCTTTATTACGCAGCGTACCAGGCATTAATCGTGATCGCCGAACTCAAAGAGGGCGAGAGTGCTCTCATCCATGCAGGCGCCTCGGGTGTCGGCGTTGCGGCTATTCAAATGGCTAGAACATACGGCGCGTCAGCATTCTTGCTTTGTTCGTTCCTGATTGATGCGCAATGCACATCGTTTGATGCTTTCACAGCAAAAATGTCATTGCCACAGCTTCAACCGAAGAGAAGCTAGAGTGGCTTCTCTCCATTCCCAACGGCGCTACGCATGCTGTCAATTACAAGACCCAAGACTTCGCCAGGGAAGTGAAGAGGATCACGGGTGGCAAAGGCGTGAACGTGGTCATAGACTTCGTCGGTCAGAGCCACTGGCACAAAAATATTGACAGTCTCGCCGTCGATGGGCGTATGACGATGCTTGCAACACTAAGCGGTGCGTTAGACAAGAATGACAATTCATTGTGCAGCTGGGTAGATAGACGTCGTTTATTTTGACCAGGCGGGGAAGTGTCCAAAGTAAACTTGATGCAAATACTGTACAAGCGTCTCAGGATCCAAGGCTCAACCCTCCGGTCTCGTTCCCAGGAATATCAGGAGGACCTCGTCCAAAGGTATGACATTTCGTAACTTACCATCAGTTCCGTTCCATTCCGTCTGCAGATTTAAGCACGATCTATTGGACAAGGTGTCTGGCTCCCAGGGTGACACAGCTCTTCGCACCTACATTCACAAGGTTGGCTCATTTCAAGCCTCTACCTACCGATCATATATTTGACTTCGTCAGGTGTACCCCTGGACCGAAATCCAGGATGCCCATCGCTGTATGGAATCGAATATGAATAGGTGATGCAATTTGTGCTATCTCGTGCTCCCGTCTTGATATACTGATTGTTCCTGTCTGACAGTGGGAAGATCATCTGTGAAATCCTGTGAACGTTCCAAGAAGCACAAAGAAGCACACTGGTCACCGCTGAGAGAAGGCTCTGAAACAGAAGAAGACGTGTCCTGTAACGATGTCAAATGAAGTGTAATCATATCAAGGAATACGATATTCCAACTGATATTGCTTACTGAAAAGCAGCACTAGAACGCCCTGTGAACAGAGTTAAGCTGCTCGTAAGAATTTGCTTTACTAGAGCTAAGGGGGTTCTTGCCCTTCGATTGACCGAGCACGCCGAGCTTACGGACCATATCCGGTCTCCTGCGAGATTAAGCATCAGAGCATCTAGGAAGGTTTGTTGAGAGACAAATTATACCGTCATAAAATCCAGATGATCTGCAACTCGGCCATCTCTGTCCTCTCCATCTTGTTCGACTGCTGGAAATAAATATATCGTTGATCACTAGCGAAAGTCAAGTTGAAACAGGATCGGCCTACAAGCCCCGAGGCATTACGGGACCGCGTCAGAGGATATCCGACGACGGCTTCCCAGTGAATATGACCACCAGTAAAAGTCAAGTCTAAACAGGATCGGACTATAAGCCATTGCGGGACCGCATCATAGGATATCCGACGACGGCCTCCCACATAACAATAGGACAATTGACTTCCGTCTCATTTGACCGATTCTCTATCATTCTGCAGCGTGCCTATGTCCTGGGCACCAAGATAACGTCCAATAACGGATGGGGTACGGTAGCAGGTGGCCGTTGACGCTCAGCGGGGACCGCGAACCGCGGCTAAAGCGCTAAAGGGCTGAAGCTGAAGGGTATTGGGAACGGCTGTCAGATAAGAATACCAGCGAGGGGGTACCCCAGAGCACTTGGCCACCCTCCGGAGACAGGTGAGCCTAGATTCCTCTCTGCCGGAACGGAGCAAACTCCATTCTATTTAGACTAGGGATTGAGTCATACTTGAGATGCGGACGTACAGGTCGTCTATAGCAGGTGAGGATCACTCGTCATTTGACTCCCATTGCTTCGACGATGTATGTTATCGCCGGCTTTTCAGGCCCGATATACAATCCAGCTAGGATCGGGATCATCGCGCACTCATTGCGTATAACGGAAAACTCGTACCACTGTGGCGTCTCGGTAGATAGGATCGCTCGGAGTACTCATGATCATGAGATCGTGCTTCTCCCGCCATACTCGTCGATTGACACAACAGAAGCACGGTGCCCTGGGAGGCGAGGGGCAGAGAGGAGACGATGTAGGCCCCTGGAGGAGCTGCTTGTATCCACACCTGACCGCTATTCTCGGGGTGCCTGGGTGGTCCCTGTGGTATGGAAGTGCTTTCTTCACCCTCTACACGTTGTCCGGATGAACAGGAGCAAAGACGACCGGCGTATGATCACGGAGATCTGGAATACACCGATGGTTCTCTATGCTTCTTCCCATTGTTATGGTCCTGAAGGAAGCAACTCTCACGTACCTTCGGTGCCTTTCTATAATGAATGCTCCAAATAGCACCGCCAGTTACGTATCGAGGAAGGTCACCGGAGCGGAGATAGTAAGTGAAAGCGTATGCATTCATCGGCCCTACTTCCCAAAGATATGGGCAGCGGGTATCGAGGATAAGCACCTGTTGACGTGTACTCCAATTCAATGAGCTCTGAGCATCCCATTGAATCGGTGTGCATATTGTACGAATAACCAACACCAAGGTTGGAATTCAGGCGATAGTATCCGACTTAGGCAGTGGTGCTGTGGCGTCTTGTGGCGTTCGGAATTTGAAGGCCTTTTCGTCGACGCTAGATCTAGAGGTTATTGCCACAGTGTAATTCCAATGCACGCTGTTGACGTCTATGATTGCAGACGGCGAGGAGATCGAGGCTGACTGAAGTTGCGACGTACTATGTTATCTTCCTAGGACTGAAAATACCGAAAGGAGGTCCACCCTGCGAGACGACTGTAAAGATCTCTGTACAAGTATTGCCAATTCAATTAAACCACTTATTCGCCAGATGGCGTTGACTAAGTGGGCGTCGTTCTAACTCGAATGACTTGTCACTGCCCGACGAAAGGCCAGCCTATCAAGACTTTGGACGTGCTGGCATGAGTCAAGCGCGTCGCGGCTTACAAACCTGAGTTGAGAGGAGGAGCCATGCTATTAGTTGCTTGGTCAATAATAAGTGGACGGTACCGATCACTGGTCTCACGTTATAACGTTAGCCGCGATATCTCCATTCGGGGACTCACTAGCAGAGGCATACCCACCGATGAACAAAGTATTGGTATGGGATCAAGTTCTGATACCTTTTCGCGTATAGGTCTTGGATGGTATCTCCATCCGTCCATCACGGATCTCTCCTCTCATACCACGGATATCCAATGAGGTACCTGATCTACAAACATCTTTGCTTCTCGGGCGTTTGTGCAGTGCATACCGTATGAACCGGACTGAAACAGATTGCCTTGGACGGAGATGTCCACTCTCCTCGGCGTCTAGCTCGTTGCCACGCACTGCGATAATCCTCGGCCAAGTGTCATCACGTATCAGAATCTTTCGGCCTACCACGCGTACATGGACAGCGGTCAATTAAGTAAGTGGGTGCTGTGCTACACACGCTTGCGTGGGACGCCATCGTTCGTGCGCAGCTTTGGCGGTCCCGTTATCCCGTTTGAGCAACTCGGGTTGAGGCTTCCGTTTCTGTATCATCAATCGAAAGCTGCGCCCCCAAAACGCTATAAAGAGGGCCCTGCCATGTTCGTCCTCCCCATCATCTCCTCACCTTCAGGCACTCCATTCACCTAGGACTCGGCCAGAAAGCCAGCTCAACATATTTGCTCATCCTCACCTTTCCACATCTACTACCATGAGCTCGTCCCAGAAGCCTCGTCCCACTCAGGGTGGTTCCTCTTCGTCGCAGGGCACCATTCGCAGCACCGCAAGCAGCACCGGGGCCGTATTTTTCTGAGCTCCGTCCTCGCACCTCGAGGACAGGTCGATCACGCTCGTCGACCCCATCTACACTATCGAGCGCATAGTCAAATAATCCCTCAAGCCTGTCATGTTCTCCCCTAGCATAAGATCTGGAATGACAGGTTCCATTAATCAGTGAGTCTGCTTTATTACACGGTGTACAGATCGATATGCTGACCCTGGTCCCCGACGTTCCAGTCTAATCCAGGCTGCAGAACTCCAGCCCCGTTTCGCAGTCCTGTTTCGAAGCCTCCATCAATCTTTCAGTCTGCGACTATCCATTTCGTACTTCGACCCACCTGTAATTTATTCGATTTCATTCTGCTGTAGCCAAATCGCGATCTTGGGAGGCGAGAACTCTCCAGGAGAGATTTGGATCTTGCTCCGTTCATTTTCGGACTGCGAAGTACTTTGATTAATTTAGGCGCCGGGCTGTTGAGTTCATACATAGTAATTCCCTATCAGTTTCTTCTTCGCATAATAGTCTCGTCACTGTAGCTTACCCCGTAGACCTGTAGAAGCACCACAGCTCTCATCGCATTGCATCTAAAATATAAATTGCACACCGATTAATTTTGATTGTTCACACCACGGTCTGATGGTATCAGCCATCGCTGCACTCTAGAAGCTCGAAAGATGTAATTGCGAAGACGGACGCGAAGGACTTCCGAGATGGATCTTGTGTACACAGCGGTTTCTTGCGCTTTGAATCGGAAAGATCATCTTAAAATAGTCGCTTTGAAATAGGCCGAGCCGACGGAGAGCGAGTCGAGCAAAAAATACCCTGGAAACCATGACCGTTCGGCAAAAGCGATGACTGCGCTCAACTCGAAGCGACTAGAGGCTGTAGCAACTTCAGTGCAACACCCTCTATGTTTAGAAACATCGGGACAAAGTAATGTGTAGCGTCACCTAAGGCTAGGCTATAATTTGCCTCGGACGCCCGTGCTCCATACCCCTGTTTTTAAATCACCGCGCTCGCACAGCTGCCACCATTCTAAAATGGTATCAACTATCTCATCCTGTCTCTGTACTCGGCTTAGAAATTGGAGATGGAGTGCAGAGAAACCATGGCGACGTACGCCGGTGAAATTGTGGTCCGCGTCCTCTATAAGGTGTAAATTATGACTACCCGGCGCCCTGCTGCCCAAAGCTCTGGCATATATTATCGCATCATATCTGCGGAGAGTTGTTTAAGCGAAGATCCCATGCTGCGTGAATTTGCTGTACTCACGGCGGCACAGTCGTGTCATTCAATCCGTGTAGAGACAGGACGTGGGTATTCAGCGGGAATCGGTCCCACACGATAGAAGTATCCCATTTTGTGAATTCCTCTAGATCGCTTGGAAATATTCGGCCAACCACTTCCTTGCGAGCAACTGTGACTTTCCAGTCGTAGAAGCCTTGGACATCAAAGTGGGGCTTATAAATCGGCAGTAAGCTCTCTACAAATTAGTAGATTCGGTGGATGATAAATGGGAGAAGCTGTGACCATTACATACCATAAATTTTCTGTTCAATGGAGTCGGCGAAAAATCAAAGCCTTGTGGTACTGCAAGTACGTACGTGCATCCGGTATCGTCCAGAACAGTTGACAAAGCCAGCGACTGTCTTGCCCTCTTCGGAGGTGCAGAGCCAATGAAAGGCGGCAATACTGCCACGGGAGTGACCCACAACCAATTTGATCTTGTATCCAAAGTTCGAGATCAGATACTTGACCACAACTTGTAAATCCGCGACGTCATCTGCCAATGCGCCATGTCTCCACTCTCCCGGTGTTTCATGATTGCCACTATGGGAGTGCGAATGGGTCGGACAGAAGATTGCTTGCAGGTAATGGTGATCTCACCGAAAATCAAACCGGAACGAATCGATAGGCAGGCGAAGAGCCAGTCGCTTCTGATACAGGTAATCCTTGTGCCTAAATTTCGTAGAATAGGTACATGCGTGAACACATCGAGCTGGATGCCCTTTCACCCCATTGTCCCGTGCAAAATCTAACGCAATTAATCTTGGTCCATTCGCTGTGTCCGATAACCTTGTGGGTACATACCAGCGCTATGCTCTTGCCGTCGGTTGACTCTTCTGGAAGTGATTGCTGCAAAACGCCTGCAATCAAGCAGCCATCCACCTCCGTGTGAGGTATACGTATTGTCTTCGAAACACTCTGGTCCATTTTCGCAGTGAGCGAGACTTGAATGAGGAGTCTTGAGCTTGAAGTCGAGTCTGCGCTGTACACGCCATCCAAACTCTTTATCCGAGCGCAATATCACATGAAGTATCACATGATATGGCTAGAGGTCACGAGACACGAAATATCTAAGTACCGAGCGCGAAGAGGACAACCAAACGTAAGAATGAACAAATCCACACAACGTCCATTAAGCCAGCGAGGCCTTCTTTCCAATAATTTCTTCCTTGGCACTCTTTCCTGGCTTACCCTTCGTCACCTTATCCTTCTTCCGCTCCTTGCGTTTTTGTTTCATCTCCCCTTGAGTGACCGACACCGTCTCAGGCTCAGCAGCCTCAGATCCACCCTCAGGTCCTGGAACCAATGTATCGCTGTCGGCCTTTTTAGACTTGTTTCGTCTCTTTTTCTTGGCCGGCGTCGGGTCCGCTGTTTGCGTGTCCCCAGTAACATCCGACTCGGATGCCTTGCTCGCCGACACGACCTTAGACACCGGATCTAACGTCTTTGCTTCGGACAATGCTTCCATCAGCTTTGGCACGTCCACAGGCGCAGACGCCTTCGTTCGCCGCTTCCTCTTGGCAGATGGGTCGAGATTGCCGGGCGTGGCAGGCGTGTTTACCGGGGCGGCCGGGACGTTCGTGGTGGTTGGGGTTGCCTGTATCTCAGGATCGAAGAAATCTGCAGCCAGAACGCGCGCTTTTTTCTTCTCCGCGATGGGTGTCGCCAACGTCCCCCCCAGCATCGCGGACTCGGAAGTCGCAGAGGGTCCGGATGCGGACTCTGTATTGTCATCCCCCGCACTCCGCGATTTCCGCTTAAGCTTCCTCGGTTTCTTCGCCTTAGGCGCGACAACTTCAGGGTTCTGCGCCACCGGTGCTTGTTGAGTAGCGGATGCTTCATCAGGGTTGGACCCTATGAACGCAGCTCGAGCCTTCTTCCTCTTCTGGCGCTTCGTTACAACTTCAGCGATTGACTCAACGTCCGCCTCAGCACCACTGGTGGGAGCTATGGTCGTGGAGTCGGAGACCAGAACTTCCGAGATAGAGACGGGCACAAGGGGAGCGTCTGCTGTCCCTTCAAGTTGCTTCGATTTTCGTTTCTTCTTTTTCTCACCTGCTGGAGCGGGCGTAGTTTGGACGGCTGTGGTGGGCGGCTCTTCTGCTCCCGGGACGGTCGAGGATTCCGCAGACTTCTCCTTACTTTGTTTATTGCGTTGTTTTTTAGCCGCTGGAGGAGTGGTAAGAGCGAGATAAGGCTCGCCGGAGGATTTAGGCGGTTCAGGCTGTGCGGCCTTCTCCGCCTTCTTCATATCCTCAGCGGTAAATGCCTTCCCTTCGACCACGGCTGGCTTAGCTGGTTTTGCCGCGCCACCCGCTTTCGCCTTCTTCTTCGGTTGGAGCTCCTCAACTGGCTCAGGCTCAGCCGCCCGCTTCTTCCCCTTGCCCTTCGGACTCGGGACAATCTCGTCGACCTCCATCTCGACCTCATCACTCTCCTCTCCTGCAACCAGACCATCCCAACGTGCGCCTTCTTCGGCACCCAGGTCGCACGACCAGATTGGAAGACTGACACTCGTTGACGTCTTAATGTTAAGACTCTGAATATTGTCCCATTCGCCTTTGATGCGCTTAATGATTGCGGGAAGGGCCGACTTGAGGTTGTCAAGAATTTGACTCGGCTTTTGTGATAGAGTACCGACTTTGATAGACCTGTGTCAAGAATAAGATGAGCGGACCGCAACATATGTATTAGACAACTCACGTGCAAGTGCCCTGGTTTTGATGCATGTATGTTGAGGAGATAGCTCGCTCGAGTGCACCCTTGAGATCCTTCCGCGTCATGCACACAGGGATAGGTTGCCTGAGCGAAAGATATGGGCATGGAGGATACATGAAGGTTTATGAACTAAACACGCACTTTTTGGCTTCAAAGAAGCGCTTCCCCAACAATCCAGGTAGTAATGGAACGACCCGCTCGTCCGCCAAGAAAAGCCCGTTCTCCTGCAATAACATACGTCTTGCCTCGAATGGCTTGAATTTGCCCTTGAGTTTGCTGATGCCCACTATTCGCGAGACGAATTTGATACCGTGTGATTCCAGTAAATCCTTGTACTCGCGTTGAGGATCCTTCGTTATTAGGCACACAGGTGTTGTCCGAGGATCGACTAGAGGGTGTTTAATGGGTCTGTCCGTTCAAAGTATGAGCACAATCCAGCAAAACATAACATCGATACGTACATCTTGAACGGCATCAGCTTCTTCTCTGGTTGCATTTTTTTGACCGCCACCACCAACCAGACGTGCTGCTCCTTGTCCGGCAGAAGCTCGGTTTCCTCCTTCTTTTTCTGAATCTGCAGGGCGTGCTCTAGGAGAGCGTCCACAGCTTTCTTGCACTGCTTAGAAGAGACATGGCTGTCGATGAGGTCCGCCTCCGACATCTCGAGTAGAGCAAAGTACAGGTTGGCTGGACTAAGCCGCAGAAACCAAAATTCATCGAGAGTCGTCTATTTGCCTATATTTGCTCTTCGTGGCTGAAGCTGCGCGCAACTTGAAGCAACTTGAAGCTGTTCCTCATTATTGTCGTTCCGGTTTAACAGTCGATTCTTAAGTGTCTCCCGGGTTAAATTGTACAGGGCCTTCGACTTCCTCCTCGTCCTACTATGAGTCTACCGAAACAACGGATATTGCTGGCATGAACTGTAATTGTCACCAGCACCCGTTGCTCTATATTCTATTTCATGACCTCGTTTCACTCGGCTTGATCACGGGTGGTGATGACCTGCCCACATCATTTATCAGTCGCAGCGCAGTACATCAATCGCCTTTGAAGCGTCGCTGATGCATCCCCGATAATTTGTCGCTAGGCACGAATTTTGATCAGATCCTCAAGCGCAAGTATGACCCCCTCGCTGTATTATCTTGGCCTCAACGTGCCACTAGCAAAGTCCTAGCGATCTGGAGACGGTCACCTCATGCAAGAATACTACCTAGCAATGCTCAACGCGTCCTGCGAATACGTCCCTTGATTTTGTGGCGCTCCCTTCCTGATGAGCGGCTGGCTTGTGAACTGCTGGAATCTCGACTCGTCCAGCACAAACGGTTCGCCTGTGGTGGTCGCCTCTGATGTTTTCGGAAGTCCAGGGCCAACAAGAGCAACACATGTATCTGAAAGACAGCGCTCGTCAGATGCACTTCATTCGAGACATCTTGTTTTGGTTAGCTCAACCACTTCGGCGTCTGAGCTCTTCACTCATATTTTCGTCTGAGAATTGTCCTGGCCACCCAGACGTGTCATATATGCGCTACTCACTCCCGCGAAGGTTCACTCAGGTACGAACTGCCCGCTGGTATGTGACTCAATAGTTTAGGTTTAGTTGCACCGTTTTCGCCGGAAGGCGATAAAGCCCGATTACAATAGGTGCTGGTGGCAGTGTCTACTGACGCCTCGTGCTGAAAGTAATAGGGTGGCTATTGCCCTTCGAACATGTTATGGTCAAGGCTTCGGCGATGCGATGATGAGGCGCTGTAGAACATGGTCAGTTTCACGATTTCACGAACTGTTTTGAACTCGTTCGTTTCAGTTTCATCTTCATTGATTCAGGCTAGCCCGCGAGGCCGTATCAGCCGAAAAGGGTGGTCAACGAATGCCGGAGATCGCCAGGTGTCCTCCTTGCAACGGTCGTTGAAATGAACAATCTGAAAGATTTATGATAATGGCACTCGGATGTGGTCACAGCGAAGTACCCGTGGAAGCACAGGTTAGCGTCTTCAGTTCTTACACCTACGCAATATTGCGAGATAATACTATGCTCCCCATGGCGTCTTGGGAATGGTCCATAAAGCAAGATGGACTATCCAACGGCTGCAATCAGATGCGGGTGTCCTCGCCTGAAGCCCTCTCCCTGCACAGATATTCATTCTACCACACTTCGAGCATTGGTTGAACCGGCTTCGACTGGCAGCTTGGATTTTAGACCTGTGAAATAAACGCGCGCAGCGAACCGTCCTCACGACGTCTAACGGACTACACGTTCGTAGTAGATTAGACGAAACGAGGACGGTATCTCGAGCGTGAAGCAGTCGGAGGAAAGCCCGGACGCACAACAATGCCAGACGACCCTGGACGGGGCTTGGCCCACACCTTCAGCATGGCGGCTGGAGTTTGGTCCAAGTGATAGACATGCAGACGCACAAGGGCCGCCCTCATATCGTCCAACGTACTACGTAGTAGATTAAACGAAACGAAGCCGGGACCTTGGGCGTCGAGCATTACAATTAGTGCCAGGTAATAGTGCATGCGTACCGAACAGGAGAGGAGCGGGGGCTCACGAGTCTTGCTTAAGCTTGACCCGTAGGCCATGGGGGTTCGGGATGAATTCTTGTATTGCTGCCACTTAGCAGCGTCCCTCTTTTATATTCGCGGGCAAGTGGCTCAATGGCGACGGGTGGCGCATTGTGATGCGCTTTGACCATACGCTTAGCGGGCAAATCGCAGGCACTTGGAAACTGTCTCACTCAGTCATTGTCGCGTGTGATAATAGTTATTGTTCTTCATGTGCTACAACATACGCATTGTCCATCAGACGGTCATTCCGAAGAGAGCCGTGTGGCATAGTGAGCAGTCTTCAGCTATCTGATCCCGGAGTTCCAAAAGAACAAACAAATGGAAGAACATCGCTGTCTCTTCTACATCGCGCATGTACAGATGATTTGGGCCATTGATGATCATGGTCTCGGTCGATCGCAAGAAAAGAAACCACTTCAAGGTTTAGATACAAGTGACAGCTCCCGAGGGACCTTCAGGTGCAACAGGTGCTTTGCATCGTGCGGGAGCGAGAGGAGACTGAAGGGGAAAGAGACCGCGAGTGCAACCATTTACGAAAAAGAGGAGCCATTATATCCACCTTGTTCTATAGGGCGGCGACTCTCGCGGAAGAAGCTACGGTTGACGGAACTCTGTAGAGGGTGACCGTTTGCCTGATGTCGTTAACCCAGATATATACATTTTTGCAGCATTCCAAACTCGAGAAAAAGAACATGTCAGGTCGGAGGACGAACGCATCCTAGAACAGAAGAGGATCCACGAGACATAGAGGAGATATCGCAGACCCAGCCATCTACCTGTTGCAAGACCCAAGACAAGAGCGACCTACTAAGCCAGCAGAAGTCGAGAGATATGTTGAGCGCTTGCAAGATTCAGAAGTAGAGAAATTCATTACTGCTACCAGAAGCACGTCCCGCCCTAGGACCAGAGTCGACCTGTTGCAAGACCAGATGTCGGAAGACGTGCGAGAACCAGACCAACGTAAGATGCAAGCGAAGTTGCGGAACCAGGATCGCTGTTGCAAGACCAGAACGACAACACGAGCCAGAGAGCAACGACCACTTTGCGTGAGGTCCATCAAAGAGTCGCGTAGTCTGTTTTCAGGAACCAATGGCATCGGTTGCGATCAGACTTCCCTTAATGACTCGAAGTGGTTTTTAAATCTGACAAAAGGGAGAGACTGACCTCTCGCCAGACCAGAAACTAAGGCAAAAGACTACAGTAGACCCGTCACGAGCCAGAATTTGACCTTGTGGAAGACCCCTCTTGAATGACCAGAGAAGGAAGATTACAAAGATGAGAACATGACCTATGGCGTAAGATCTGGAGTAGGTCAGCCCTAGGGTCATAGACCAAGAGGAAATACACGTATCTCTTGATCATGATAACGTCCTCAGCTACTGCTTGCGGGTGTCGTAGCAGTACTAACCCTTACTGTTAGATCGATTAGGCCATCAATACTGACGAAGCTCGGTTGTCGTGTCGCTGGAGATTCTTTGTATACTTCTTAGGCGACGAGAACGCGTGTCACCTCGATCGTCTAGGTTTCGGCTCATTTAGTCCATGCACAAGAAGGCGAGAACTGGAATTGGACAAACCTTGTCAGGTACATTGAATAACACATTCACTGTCAAAAGTACAGAACCAGTTATCGCGGTGTAGGTTGCAGTGTGCAGGGGTATAGAATGACGATGACGGGAGGAAGGAAAGTATAATAGTCGCTTATATAATATCTACGAAGGAGAAGGATGCAACCACTTACTAGACCGGGGAGACCATCACGTAAAGAACATGAATGTCAGCAATCGTCATCCTGTGCTGATTTAGATACCTGTGGAGTAATGGGACGAGGCTATTCTGCTGTTGAACTAGGAGACCAAGGAAGCGACTATTCATTTGCCAAGCCAAGATGCGACACCAGAGGGAGAAAACGGCTTGCTAGGCTAGAGTTGACAGCCAGAGAGAACAGATCCTTCTACAGCTCTGATGTTGATTGAACTTCAACCCCAGACCAAAGCGTGTAGCCGGCAAGGGAGAACCCTATCGCATAAGCCAGAGAATAGGAACCAATACTTACCCGTTGCATGAAATTTGCAATGCGCCAGTATCGTAGGAGTATAGGTGATGCATAGAAAGCATACCATCTTGCAAAGCGAGCGCCTGGAAGCCAGCCACCTACGATGATCTTCGAGGGATGCCATTTCTAGCAGGTGACCATGCGCATTTGACGAACGCGTTATTTGTGTCTATTGACGCGTCGGACTAGGACGTCTTCCACTATACTCGTGTATCACTAATGCACTTTTTCCGTCGCAGAATCACCATTTGTCGACGTTGTAGCGGCTGTACACTAATAGGTGTCTGACGTACGGCTTCCAAGTCTCCATTGGCATTCCTGCTCGATATGGTTCTTGCGATGCTGATAGTTCCATGCAACTGAACATGCTGCTCGGTCGGAATCGAAATGTAATCGTGTCAGCCAACTGTCCTCCATAGCTAGACGCTTTAAAAGTTTCAACCTGAAGCCTTGAAGACGCAGCGCCATCTCTTCGTCTGTCCTTACTCGTCTTATGGATAGGTCTGAGGACGCCAGGCGACTCGCGTCGCCCAGCAGCAGCAGCAGCGAGCGCACCGCAGCTTCGGCACCCTCAAGTTCAGACGCCAGTACAAGAGCCGAAGAACACGCAACCGACGGGGTGAAGGCTCTTGACAAGCTTTTGCAGGCTCAAGAAGGCAACGCTTTGAATGACAGTGAAGAAGGCGTTCCCAATAGCAACGACGACCCTTCAGGACTCGAAAGACTTCCAGACGTCAAACTCGTGCTTACCGAAGCACAAGCATGGGACAAGCTCGGGTTCACCTACCCCACCTGGAAGAAGTGGACAATTCTGTCTGTCATCTTCGCCGTGCAATGTTCCATGAACTTCAATGCTTCGGTGTACGCGAATGCAGTCGCACCGCTCAGCCGACAGTTTGATATCAGCGAGCAGGTAAAATCAGTCAACGTCCAGTTCAAGCTGAACTAATCCGCTCGTATCGTTACTTTGAATATATAGGCAGCTCGAGTCGGTCAAATGATCTTCCTAGTCGCCTACGCCTTCGGTAGCGAACTTTGGGCTCCGTGGTCTGAGGAGCTAGGTCGATACCCTATTCTTCAACTTAGCCTGTTCCTCGTCAATAGTAAGCACTCTGTCCACTCTGTCTTCCCGGCACATCATTTTGACGTACTTTACTACGACAACCTGAAGTTTGGCAGATCCCAGCTGCCCTAGCACCCAACTTCGGCACCATCGTTGTTGCCCGTTTTCTCGGCGGCATTTGCTCAGCTGGTGGATCAGTGACCCTCGGGATGGGTATGTTCTTGGACTTTATTCTAGTCTCCTTCTTACACTTCCTGTTTTCCTCCTTTTTATCTTTTGATGTAGTGGCAGACATGTGGAAAGCCGAAGAACAACAATTTGCCGTCGCTTTCATTGTCTTCTCCTCCGTCGTAGGCTCCGTCCTGGGCCCGGTCTTCGGCGGGCTTATCGAGGCGCACTTGTCATGGTCAGTCGCCGTCGTCCTCACCTCCTACCACTCCACTCATTCCCAATCATGATCTGCCTGTCCCCCTCTCGCGGTCTAGGCACTGGAACGTTTGTACCATTTCCCTCCCTCTCTCCCACTTGTCCACTAACGCGAACATTCACCGATAACTGTAGTTCTGGATCCAGCTCATTTTTGGTGGTGTCGTCCAAGTCATCCACTTCTTCCTCGTCCCAGAGACGTCTACCAGAATCCTACTCGATCGCGAAGCCAAACGACGACGCGAAGCAGGCGAGGCAGAAATCTACGGCCCGAGTGAAGTCGAGGAGAACCGGTTCTCGCCAAGGAAGATTGTCATTATATGGATCCGACCGGTACGCGCAGTTTACAAGTGTCTATGAACGGTGGTGAGGGAGAGCTGATGTCGTGTTTTGGGGCAGTTCGAGATGTTCGTCCGCGAGCCTATCGTGCTCTTCCTCTCCCTGCTGAGCGGATTCAGCGACTCCCTCATCTTCACGTTCCTCCAGGGCTTCGACCCCGTGTTCAAGCAGTGGGGTTTTGGCACCGTCGCTATGGGCTTGGCGTTTATATCGTGCGTACTCTTGTCCATCCTTCACTCTTCACTCTCAACCTTACCCTCATCTTCAATACGAATGCCTTACGATGTGAATGTGCGTGTGCATTTTAGGCTTCTTGTCGGATATATCATCGCCTACGCGTCCTTCGTACCCTGGATATTATCCCAGCGCAAGTAGATGCGCCGGAACCCGAACTCGTTGCTACCAGAGGCGAGGCTGAAGTGGCTGCTGTTCAGTGCGTACTTTGCCCTCTATGTCTCTCTCAGAACCCAATACCGACTCGTATTTATTTGTACCGTTGGGAATGCAGCTGCACCCCTGGAACCAATTGGATTATTCGGCTTCGCGTGGACGAGCTTGGGTCCTGCGCATGGGCCGTGGATCGCGCCGATGATTTTTGCTGCGATGATTGCAATTGCGAATGTACGTATCATGCGTCTTGTGTTACGCTCTTGGTGTTTTGGTGTTGACAGAACTGAACTAGTACGCGATATATATGGCTACAATCGATTATATGATTCAGGTATGTCTGTGCTGTGCGCGTACTAAGGAATCCTCTCAATGTTGACCATCCAATCTAAGGCCTACGGTCCGTATGCTGCCTCTGCCACCGGTGGCAACGGATTCGCGAGAGACTTACTAGCCGGGATCGCCGCGATGTACTCTGCACCTTGTATGCGAGCCTTCCTCTCTTCTCATCATGCACATCCTGACATGTCTCCGATACCGTCAGTATACGCGAACTTGGGCCGAGACTCAAACGAATGGGCGTCAACGCTACTTGGGTTCCTAGGCATTCTTGTGGTTATTCCGGTGTATATATTCTATAAGGAGGGACCGGCGATTCGAGCGCGCTGTAAGTTTGCGCAGGAGGTTGCGCTGCGGGAGAGGGAGTCAAGGCCGGGAACGCCGATGCTTTGAGCTTTCAAAAAATGCACTTTTTTCCTTTGTCAGACATACATGGGATCAAATCGAATACATTCTTCGTGAAAGATAAACTGAAGGTATGCTCAGACTCGTAGTAGAGTGCAATGGCTCCAACAAAAGTACATTACTGATACAAGCCGGCACATACCAATAGAAAGATTGCATTTATTACTAGATTTGCATAGGAAATCCAGCCTGATTCAGTCTTCTTCACAAGGCACTACAATAGTCCCTAACGGCTAGAATGTTCAAAGCAGTGGCATGCTACAGTGGGCAATCACGGCATTACCGACGAGGATGATATAGATACTCGCTGGAGAGAATTTGCACTCGACGGTATCCAGAGACCTGATTTATTAATTACGCCGCCACCAGTTGTTGAATTTCATCGCGTCTGGTATCCACTCGCTTGCCTATCACAATAGCAAATACTGGGGAATAAGCCATTCATCGCAATTTCCAGTTGTATGGAAGATAAAGTTCAGCGATGAATCCCAGAAGTAAAGATTTTCGTTGAGAGCAACGAAGATGGACGAAAGAACCGCTACCAAAACAAAGATAAGAATTGATATTTTAAATACATGCAGGGCGAGTCTGGACAGGAAAGTCGAGGCACCTTTGTCGGGGACTGCTTAAGGCTGGTGATCGCGTTCCTTTCCGATCTGAATCTCCTTTCGGACGAAATGCATTATTTGGCTTCGTCCTCAACGAGAATCAAGCGACGCGCATTCTCTGATCGCGGCTTAATGTCGCATCTGAAAGGAGCCGGGTGACTGCGGAAGACCGCCTAATGCTCAGTATCTTATTGTGTCCGTCAAAACTGAGAACTATACCTAATTGTGGCACTGGAGAAGTCGACGACGGGTTCAATCTGACGCCCTGCCACATCGACTGGCTTCGATATATTGAACACGGCCAAAGACGCAGCGCATGATAACCACACGGAGGCCTCGGCAAGGTTGCGGCCTGACATCTGCTTTAAACAAGAGGCACCTAGAGATGGACTTTTCTACTAACCTGGACAAACACTGTATAGAGCCCAAAATAAGCGACCTCCACTCACACCCGAACAGAGAGTTTCCCTACCGTCTACCGAACCCAAAGCAATATTCTCGAGGGTCGTATTCCGGCTGATTACCGAGAAATCGGTCTGGATTGAACATCATAGGATCGGCGTATGTCTTGGGATCATGCAAGAATTTCCTGTATCGGAATATAAGTGCGTCTAGTATCCAGTTGCTGATTATGTTACAAACCATATATTAGCAATGACGATGGTTCCTTTTGGAATGAAGTAGCCGTCATGGATGTCATCTTTCATGAGACTGTGAGGGAGACCTTCAAAGCACAATGATCCTCATATCAAAACACTGTTACGGGATGATGCGACAGCTTACCAAGAGGAGCGACAGGATGCCACCGGAAAACTTCCTTGACTAGAGCATCAATGTATGGTAGTTTATCCATATCCGCCAAGGAGGGTAATCTGTCATTGCCAATCACGGCATCAATCTCTGCTTGTGCCTTCTTCTGTGCCTCTGGATATAACATCATCGTCAAGAAGAAGGTCGTGACTGAGGAAACAGTCTGAAGACTATGTAAGTGGGTGGATCGTTCGTTCGGGTCAACGTAGACTGACTGTATCAGCGCCTCCTGTGTACATGGTTGATGAGACCATATGATCGTATTACGTCAAAGAAGGCTTGTTAACTGGACAAGGCATCGAGACATGCTTACCACCATACATTGATGCAGCTGTCCTCTTGATGACAGTTTCTTCTTCGGGTGTGACGTGCTTCTCTTCGAGGAACCGAGAGGTGAATGAGGGAACTGTGCTGCCTTTAGCCTGCTGGAATATCAATATTGAAAGTAACCACAAAGCCTGCTGGGAATACCATCTGATCCTTAACATATCTCAAGGGAACCTCTTGAATGTCATTGGAAAGCTTTGCCCATCCCGGTGCTATCCGCTTGAACCTTGCGCCAGGAAACCAAGCAGGGACATGCTTCACTGCGGACACGGAGATGAGATCATGACGCGATGATCATGCTAATAAAGTACTTACGGATGGATAACGCATCGACCAAAAAGGCGTTCGGGCTAGTCGCGATGGAGAATTGTTCCATCGTTCTATCGATAAGCTCGACTAGCGAGTCCCCATGGTCTTTTGGCTCATAGCCATACGTCACTTTCAATATGACAGCTCCAGCAGTCCTACGAGGAGAGATCATCAGGAGAACATTACAGTGGACCACGGTCGTTGCTGACCTTCTAATGGCTTCGCCGAAGTCATCGGGATTATTCAGAATGCGCTTGAGGAAACCCCTTATCTCGTACTCTTCAATAGGTACGAACTGCTCTACGCTCGAACGCGACCCCATATAGAGGCGGAATAGCCGACGCATCGCACGAAACTCCTGGCCAAAACGCTTCAAACCCAGTGTCCAATCCCAACCTACAAGTTCGCAAGCCATAGTCAACCAAGGCCTGTCAGAGTAAATCAAACTCTTCTTGTCTAGCATATCATATGCTGCATCCGCGGAATTTAAGAATACCAGAGGCTGGCCGAGAACATTAACGTAGACTATTCTGCCTTGATAATCGTTATCAGCCTGAGGCTCTGTCAGTGATTGTAAAGAACAATACCGTATAGCTCGGCCCAGTCCGCGACAGTCTTCCACATGTGCTTGGTTGGCATGTCGAAGACATTGCCAACGAGAGGAAGCCTCTTGGGGCCAGGA
This sequence comes from Neolentinus lepideus HHB14362 ss-1, assembly GCA_001632425.1. NCBI lineage: Eukaryota > Fungi > Basidiomycota > Agaricomycetes > Gloeophyllales > Gloeophyllaceae > Neolentinus > Neolentinus lepideus. The sequence goes on along the minus strand of KV425556.1, from coordinate 366,443 downwards.
GGGTAGGGCGCCGGCAGTCTTCTGCTGGCTAGTCGTCGAACTAGAAACAATACCAGCAGAGCAAGCATTGAATCGAGGCAAGTTATGAGTGAGAAAGACATGGAGGTGATGATGTAGAACACGTCAAGATACAGCTGCCTTTAAATATTGAAGAATCTGTTCTCATGACAAAGAGCTTCGATACTCGTCGGCTGCCATGCGGCTAGGGTGCCCGGTCATCGTTCCATACCTGTATAGCAAATACACTTCCAGCCCTTAGAATGATGCAATTGACCGAACCGATCGAAGCTAGGGACTTCATCGCTGCCATGAATCGTGCCGTGGATTTCTTTGGCCACTAGAATTGGGAAACCATAGTACATAGCTCCAACACAGTACAACGATGCTTCTCTTGAGTGGTCTTGAAACGGTCCATCCTGATGATGTCATCAGATGTGGCGGCACGAATATTGCACAGAAATTCAAGAGTCTCTGGACTTGAAGCGAATAGTGTTGAAGCCCCTCTCAGGCCGGCGGTACTGTCATGTCTATCGCGTTCAGATATCCCGACTCGCAACGACGACTCACAAGCTTCACAATAACGAATATTATCTGAAGCAAGAGAGACCTCTGTGTAGTAACTCAAATAATATCATTCGATAGATAGGTCGTATCCCGGTTGAATCCACTCACTGGAGACTATCAGTCAATGTTTAACTTTGCGGTCTTGATTGGCAGAAGGCTCAGATCGATAATTCATTCGATATCTCGATCCTATATACATCTTCATGAGACGTCCAGTTGCCGAACGTCTCACAAGGGTGCCACCGGGCCAGTCAGTACAGTCAGCTCTTAGCCCATATCTGTATCACCCCATATTCTGCCAGTGCCATACCATACTTTTTTAGCCGTCCACCTAGTCGACAAATAAAAAAAATCACGTATCTATGTCATACCTTATGACCGACACGCTGTTTTGACTAGATGCAAAGCTGCCGCTAGCCAGCGTTGCCGCAGAGCCAAGATAAGTCTGCAGTCCCGCTGGCTCTGGGTATCCAGAGTGTTACGCTACTGCAGTGCTCTAGCTTCCACGGAGCCTTCGTGATATTCCCACGTGGCAACAGTTCACAGTGATAACAGACGCTCACGTGGCGGTCACGTATGAGGACCATTTTGAAGCACAAGTTTGTTTCCTAGCGCACCGTGCTTGCGTCTTTTGAGGTGCGACGTTTCATCTACTTTGTTAATGACAATGAACTAATGTGTTACGATATAGATGAGTGCGGCGCCGGCAGTTGCTCGCGCGGCTGGACCAGCCAGACAGGCGTTCTCATTACGCCCTTCGCGAACGCCACCGAAAATCCGGAAACCACTCAAGCGCGATGACCAAGGCCTGCCCATTCCTCGCTGCAAGATTTTTGTGCGGGATACACACCCCTCTCGAATGATGGATCACTACTTCAGCACCCTGCAAGATGACCTGATGTACATGACCTACGTCCACGAATCAGGACCACGCAAACCTCCCCGGGAGATCCGTCTGAAGTTCGATCCTGAAGACCCCTACAGCAAGAACCGTGTCAACACGCCTGTCGGTGGCTCCCAACTTGGCCGCAAACCAGCGCCTGTGACCTCATGGGATAATGTGGTTCAGCTGGAGCGAGTGCAGATCCACACCATGATAAAGGAAGCGACTTCGAACCGTGTCAACCTGCTGGGGCCGATTATGATGATGCGGGCGTTATCGGGGGAGACAGAGGGCGGAGGAGGAAGGCACACGAGCGAGGGCGTGCAGGTCGTCCGGAGTATCAAGACGGTTGGAGGGTGGCTTCGACCTCGCATGCCGATCGGTGCTAAAGTGGACCTGAAGGGCCCGAAAATGTACGATTTCATCAGTACACTGACCGAGTTCGTCCTTCCCCGTCTACGGGAATACACTGGTTTCGTTATGCCCGCTTCCACCCAGCAAAACTTCACGCCAAGCTCCGTCTCGGGGGTTGTCTCCATTGGTCTGCCTCCAGAGGCCATGGGTTTATTCCCGCAAATTGAAGTCAACCTGGATGCGTATCCCGGATCGTACGGGATGCACATACACTTCATCACCAATGCCGAAGGGCAGGGTGCGCAAAACAAGGCCAGAGCACTCCTCTCTGGTCTGCAGGTTCCATTTGTCCGGCGATGACGAGTCTTCCTAAGGTACGTCCCATGCGTAGCAATATTGCCCATCCTGAGCTCACAGATGTCTGCTTGTAGATTACTTACAATGCTTCTAATGTACAGAGGCTTTACTTAATGTTCCTGCATGCCAGCCTGGATTAATAGTGAGTGTCTTGGAATTGATGCGAGAGATGGTAAGCGAAACAATGCGATGCTAAGCGAAAGCGACGATGCGACAAAGAGCGACCTCGGAAAACGAAACGACTAAAGAAGGACCGGAAAGTGAGGGATGGGAATATGTCAAAGGAAATTAAGAGAGCGTTTATGAAAATGAGATGCTACAGACTGCAGTGACTACTGTTCGGGCTGCCACGAAATGTCATTCAGTCGTAATCGCGACGAGGGTTTGGGCTTTGTTCGGCTGTGTTGCCCGCTATGTGACGACCCAACAGTGGCGGGTGGAGAGAGTAGAATTGCGGACGTTTCTGACGCGGTGCGTCTCACCCGTCCTTTCTTCGGGGCGATTGAAGGCTTCGGTGACTCTGCCTTGCCAGAACCGGATCTGACGTTTGTCGGCTTCAGCGCAGGCGCGAGGGTGGGCATGATTTCCCTTGCCAGTTCTCTGACAAGCACAGCACCGTCGTCCTTGCTCAGCTTCTCCACGATCTCGTACAGACCGTAGCGCTCCACCAGAATGGCACGGTTCGGATGGACATCGCAAACCATCTTGAGGAGACGGAGAAGATTTAGCCGTACTACGGGCTTACTGTGGCCCAACTTCTCGATGATGCGTTTGAAGAAATGGCTCTTGGCAATGGCAATTGTGATACTTGTGGAGATACGACAGATCTTGAGGAACGGATCCAGCAGATTCTCGAACGAGTTAGCCTTAGCTGTGATGAAGCAGTTAAGCAGAGCGTCAAGTGCCTGAGGCTTCATGAGTTCATCCTCGACGCGTGCCGTTTCATCTTGGAGCCTGCGAAGACAACAATGAACAGCATTTTCGTGTTCTTCCCCGCTTCACTTACCAGGAGACAATGGCTTCTAGAGCGCTAACTTGGAAATACGGATCTTTCTCGAGCAGCTTGAGATACATGTGCAGGCCGTCATGCTGCCATAGTAGGACCCGACACGTCTTGCCGGCGCTGGCCAAATCGCACACGATAGGCAAGGCGAATTGCTTCAGTGGCGAACTGGACTCGATGACTCGCATCAGGCTGGGGATAATCCCAGCTTGCGCAGCCTCTTCCTGCCTTGACTTGTTCAGGCGGCACAAGTTGTAGCAAGTCTGAAAGATATGATTCGAGACATCCTGAATGATTTGCATTAGTGTAATCCTCGGAGCGAATCTCGACTAACATACCGTGCTGCGTGGGCCAGAGCTTTGTTCATCCAATATTCGACAGAGGATCTCGATGGCATTAGCGTTCTGCAAGACATCAAGCAGAGTGGCGTTCATTGACAAGTGCTTGACAGCTTTCAACATTTGAACTAAGTAATCGCCGTCCAGCAGCTCGCACGCCCGTAAGAATCCTAGAGCGAAGTTAGTGGCAGTGACATGCATAGCTGAGTTCCCTTACGTCTTATGACCTTCCGGGTTCCAAGGGCATTGCGGACGTGGATGTCAGATACCGATACTTGGCAGAAAGTAAGAATGATCTGAATAATTCTGCCCTTCATGTCTGCAGATTTCTCTTCCGTGGTTGCCATGACATTCAGCAATGCAGACGATAACGGATCCAATAGCCCTTCCCTGATGAACATTCGACAGAAGTCGTTCTTCTTGGTGGGACTCTGCAGCTCAAAGACGATCCGAATACCGTTAAGAGCGCCGACGACAAGTTCAGTCTGCTCCGCATAATCTTCGTCAAGAAGATCCACTAGGACCTTGAGACCCCGACACCTATTGGTTACTGGTGAGAACATATACTTCGCTCACTGCCTACGATACCCACGAGATGAACATCTGTAGAGTTAGTACTGATGACTGACACAGTAAGCCTATGAAGTTTGATGCCTCGAGACGACACTCAGATGGAAACTTCTTGGAGGTGAAACCTGGACCAGAGTACGGCGTGTTAGGACCGGTCTGGGATATAAGAAAGTATATTACCCATAACGACAGGAATTCCACTAAATGCCGAATGAGCATCAGTTTAATATGCAATTTACGACCACGTACCCAATCAGACAGAAGCTTTCCAAGAAGCCCATGTCGTCCGCAACAAGCTGTATTCATGCATAAGCCTTGGAGCATAATAGAATCACGAAAGCCTTACCAGATTCACTATTTGAAGTAGCTTTAGCACTACATCTCTCGAATATCTGCTCTCCAGAACTTCGAGTATAGCCAACATGCCGTGAGACGAGACCAGCTGTTCTTGCATCTCCGGCACATCTTGCAGGATGGTCATCTACGAGGGGTTGGGACTGGAATCACTGCATATTTCAGCCACTCACAAGTTGATCACAGGCATCACGTAGCTGGAAATCGGGTGCCGACGGAGTCAGTTGATCTAGAAGTTCATTCACCGTGTTGCATAGACGAGCGTATTTATCACGCTGCAGATTTGACTCCAGATCATCCTCAGAAAACCCTTCGTCGATCTAAGATAGCGTATTATTTTGTTGCACAACCCACACAATAACTCAGAAATACGTACCTCAGCGAAGGGGTCTTCTTCGTCCATGTCGTCATCACCTAACTGAACACATGGTAAACACAACATCTCAAGGACCGATCGCAAGCAAACCCACCCATGATCTGCTCGAGAGCCGAGTTGTCAATTGCAGCCGCTGCAGAGCCGGACCATTGGCTTGATGTGACGATGAGTTTTTCTTAACACCGTCAGGGCAAGAATAACTCACTGTTGCCGTGCGGCTTGTCAAACACATCATCATAGTCTTCGTCGTCATCTTCTGCATACTTATTGAATTCATTCTGTTGGCTCGCCAGACGCTTGACTTCGGACCGCCCAAAAGAGCCGCTAGATGAGCCAACGAAGGACGACGAACGAGAATGAGAATGTGGATGGCCACTCGAAGGCCCTGCTACGGCATTTGGGGAAGTAGAAACTGGACTGAGTGAAGGCCGCGAAGACTTCCGATGCAAATTTGGAAGAGGCGCAGTCCTGGGGCCTGGGGATATTTTTCCCAGACCAAATGTCTTGATGTCATTTGGATGGTACAAACCCCGAACATGCGAGTTCTTGAGGTCGGCATTAGACGTGACGGCAGCAACCATACTCATCTATATATCATACCTTGAAGTCTAACACTTTCTGAGATAGTTGGGCGTCGTCTTCATCGAAACCGAGATCGGAATAATCTTCGACTATGGGATCTATATTCTCGGGTGGAGGCTTTGCCAAAGGTATAGACGGCTTGGCGGGAGGACTTCGATTGGGACGGATGGTCTGATCATTTTCCTCCGCCTCGACCTTCTCTTCTTCTCCAGACGGTTTCTCAAGAGCTAGGAGAGAACAGTCCCTGAGTAAGTCAAAGTGGAACTACGACAAACCCATACCTTGGAGTTTTGAGAAGGATATGCCTTCCTCGAAATCATCATCCCAGTTATCCGTCTGTTCTTCGGGTTGTTGCAGGATTATGCGCGGTTGAATGATGGATGTGGGAGCCTTGCCATTGGACACAGCAGGCATTCGCCAACCGGGGGTTACCGTAGGCTGGGATCCTGCAGACGTCGAGGCCGGTATGCCAGGCGCGTTCGAGATGTCAAGTAAAGGAGAGTCAGGAGGTGTGGTAGGACGAGTACGTCCGGGATGCTTTGATGGTCGTGACGGTGCTGCATGATTATGTGAGATAACTATACCATACAGGCGCATATACATAGATGGTTACATTTCAAGGCCTCGTTCCATTCTTGTACCTTCAAGACCGCTTCGTCATAGTTATAATTGCTGGGAGGCCTTCGCCCTTCTTGCTTGGCATTAGCAGCCTGGGCGTCGCCCACGCCGTTCCCGCCCATCTGCCGCCGCGCAGCGATCATCCAAGGATGCTTTAGAAGTTTCTTCGCTGATATCCGCAGGTTTGCATCTTTCTGGAAGCAGTGCTCCAGAAAGTTCCTGACAATCGGTGAGGCACCTTCGGGTATGGGAGGACAATCATCCTGAACGATGCGGAAAAGCGCGGGCATTGGATCCAGGAAGTGGTAAGGCGGCTTGCCCTCGAGTAGCTCGATCACCGTGCATCCTACGCTCCTGGGACGGAATCAGTAGACAATTCGAGTGCATTGCCGTGAGACTGACCAGATGTCAGAAGCAGTTGTAGCACCTGACTGTTCAATGACTTCTGGTGCCACTGTACATCGTATGATGTTGAGACTGGCGAACGGACACGCATCTCTTCAGTACTCACTCCAATAAGGACTTCCCACGACGGCAGCGTCGTTGACCACTCCTGGTGTTGCCTTACTCGCGACACCGAAGTCAGCCAACTTAACACAGCCGTCTTTGTTCGTCAGGATATTGGCGCCCTTAATGTCCCGGTGAATGACACCCTGGTCATGGAGGTAGACCAGCCCTTCTAAAACTTGAGAGATATATACAGCGACGAGGTTCTCCGGAAATTTTCCGAAACGTTTGCATATGTTGTGGAGAGAACCGTTCTCGCAGAACCTAGATATGGATTAGATGCATAGCACCGACCGTCCAGAACAACATACTCAAGAATAATATAGAGATGCTCGTGCTCTTTCTTGAAACCCTTGTACTTGACGATATTAGGATGCTGTCACGCAATTAGTCACATCAGCGTATTCGGCACAACTTTCCTCACATCAAGATTTTTGAGCAGGTCAATCTCAGACTAGGAGTCACCAAACGATTAACATTTCAGCTTCGTGGTGCGACGGCAGTGCGTACCATGATCTCACCGAGCTCTCCCTTGGGAATATTGCTCAACTGAATCTCCTTAATCGCAACAGTTTCTCCAGTCGCCCAGTTCAGCGCACCTACACATCCGAACGTTATACTTCACACTCAGCGGATACCTGATCTAGATCCACGCACGAAACACCTGCCCGAAAGCACCTTTGCCTAACGAATCTCCCAGTTGCTGTAGAAATATAGTCGTCAGTCAATCCGTGAATTTGCCCATGGACGATTGGGAACGCCGTCTCACATAGTCTCCAAGGAGCTTAGAGCTCCCGGCACCCGAGCTCGAGCCTAGAGGTGCCGGCATGTTGGCTCCTATAACGCTTCAGCTCGAGAAATTCAGAGTCCTTTCAGTTTCACCCAGTTATCTAGGTAACAGCTGTTGAGAGTCGAGTTCCAAGACGCGCTCTGGGGGGTCGCGTCCGGCGCTGACTATGGCAGACGGTGGCATCCAGGACCAAAGCGGATACGGACTTCGCCGTTCGGCTAATTCGTGACTTTCGCAAATACTTCCGTAACTTGCACTCGTTCGACATGTGCTGCAATTCGGTCTCCACTGAGCTTTTCCTCACGAACACTGCAGCAAAAGGATGCTTATACGTGTCATGGGTGTCGTGCCAATCTTCCATACCGGTTACGGGATTGTCAGTCTATGTCAGCGCTACAGTCACTCCGTAGCTAGGAGAGATGAGGTATGGTGAGCGTCCTCGCGAATTGCGTCGCGATGGATGGTATAAAAATCAGCTCGTGCGATGCGTCAGTTCTTGTTAAAAGGAATGTCTTCTCAGCTGCTAAAGCTTATCTTGACATGGCATCGGGCGCGGAACGCTTTCACGCAAATTTAGGTCTCCACTATACAAGTGCGCTGTGGCGAACTGTGTCCCGAACCCAGGATGGTTGACATTACTACAATCCCGAAGCCCGAGGACACCTTCTGCGTTCATATACCATGCCTGTTTCTGATCTGGGGAATAGCCAGGTGGAAGTAAATCTTATTACGAATAGGTCTGTCCGGCTGTACGGCTCTCAACGAATCGAGAAGGCAAGCCAGCACCATCGAATAGCCGAACTGTTTACGGATAAATTAAAGTAATGAAAGTATGCTATACATATTCTCCTTCCCCGACGTGATTACTGAAGTCCGATAATCCTTGTTCTCCGAGGACTCGACGGGCATTCTCCAAAGTTACTGCTTTCAGCTCTTCCAACTCTCGGAATATGCGGTTCAGACGTTCTTCCAACAGTTCGTTAGATCGCTCTAGCACGTCCATATAATCCGCGGCTGCCAGGGAGCATGTCAGTTTTGTACGCGACCCTGGTTGAACACCACGCACCATTGTTCAACACGACCGCCTCGTCTTCGGCTTGCAGTTCTTGTGGCAATACATCTCGCAATTTATACACGCTGACTTCCTCTTCGATGTAGTAGTCGATCTCGTCTTGTAAGTGGTCCGAGTCATCGATAACATCTCGGACCCGTGAGCAAAGCTGAGCATTTTTAGGAGCTGTCAACATGTTTTATGCGACTCTTATAACGGTGGAACATACCTCTCTGCAGTGGACCATTTCCGGCACCTCCAGATGCAGCAGGATTTCCTCTATCAATATCTCTGGGAGTTCCGAAAGACTTCGCCGCTCAGTTGTGTTTGGGGTTGAAGGAAGAGATGCCATTAAATATATAAGGTTTGATTCTGGCTTCCCGCATAATGACCTTCGGGCCAGTGCTAGCGACTGTCGCGACAATGCGACGAGCGATAGTGGAGGGGCGCGGAGGAAAGGGAAGGCCCGAGCTGTGGTAAAAGGGACCCTTTATCGGATCATAGGACAGGTAAGTTCACTCCGTCAAGTTGAAACGCCACCAGGATGTTGGTTCATTCATGTTTCCTTATTGGTGGACCTGTGCAGTGGTGCTTGATTGTGGCCGGTCATAAGAATTGAGGCACAGCTCTTCTGGTCACGGAAGACAATCAATTGTTTTCCTTTCGGGTATTCCTCCTGAATGGATGGCAGCGAACTTTGAGGCTCAATGGCATGCCGCTAATGAAGCCGACGTCGTTCACACAGCCCTTATGGACACGCCTCTCGCAATCAAGAATCACGTGTCCAAATCTGGTATGTTCTTTTCCTATGTTTAGGCTATCCGACGTCGCACCAGCACTGCTCTTCACCAGCGCTGTGGCGCCGCGGGCGATGTCGGCACCCTCGATACGAAATCAGAGCGAACAGGGATGCCGCTGCGTTTGACAACGCGTCCAGTCTCGGGGCCGAACGACGTGAAGAATGATAGCTTGTGTATTCCGTCTATCCTTGACAGGGGGCGCACGGCGTAGAAGCAATATTTCTTATTGTCCTCAACGCTCATTCAGCTTTCCAAACTCCGGATTGTCATGCGCTACGTTTGCGTTGCTTTAGTGCAAACTATTTCGGTCCCAGTGCTTACCGTCCCTGAGGGGCGGGCTATGCTTCATTCGTACGTCGTCTCCGATCTGCTGTGTAAAATGTCAGAACATGGTCATCACTTGTATCTATTCTAGGCGGTGGCGATTCTTTCGCCACAGTTCTCTGTTCGATTGCTGGATGAAAACGAATTGATACACCGGTCCCGACCTTGAACTTGTTCTCTCATCGGTTTCCTTACTCCTCCCAACAGATAGACTATTGTATTGTTTCCAGTTCCGTTCGTTCGCAACTCCTCCGCAAAGACCAACCTTGTCCCGGGTTGAATTCACGGCGATCTATCCTCACTCGCCTTTCATGTATATGCTTCGATGTAAGCTGAGACAGATTCTGCCATATGCGAAGCACATATTGTCGTTGTGTTTCCGATCCGGAATCAAATGAAGGAGCTTTGTGTATCTATATGTATGATCATTATGCTATCATTACGCCACATGGAACACGTCCATCATGATATTAACTTCGGCATGTTCCGACTTCATACTCGATCGATCTTGAGCTCGATATTCGGTCTCCTCGAGTCTCCGCGAAATGCTGCGAGCGTCTGTTCTGGCGCTGTTCTTGCCTTGGGTGCAGGCCCTTTTTCCTCCTTCCAGGCCACACGAGCTTGTCGTGCACCGGCATAAGGAATGCACATTCTTGGCCTTGCGTGAAACTCAGCTGCACAGGGGTCTAAGGGATGAACCTGGAAGTTATCTCGTAGAGCATCTACCATCGACCCATGTACCACTGGATGGACGCCATAGCCATGGATCCGACGAGGTTGAACGAGTGCGCTTTTTCAGCTATGATAAGCAGGTCTTGTGGGCTCAGGCGAGGCAACTGTGTGGACACGAAAGCACTTGGCGGCATACCGTCTTCCTGGATAACGATAGCATACGACCTGAAGAGTTTGCTGGTACTCAGGAGGTGCTCTCAGCACCTGGGAGCGTAGCTTTTCCACTTAAGGTTCCTGCTTTGACGATTGAACCGCTGATTCTATCTGGCAAGTCAGCAAACCGCGTAGATCTGGTCTTCTTCGCCGATGGGTGTACGTCTTATGCATTTGCAAACAAGTGGATGCCATATCACAGTGAGCACAGATACCGAGGAGGAACATCCCAAGTTTCTGGAAGATGCGCAGAGACTAGCACAGGATATCTCATCGAATCAGACGTTCAACACCGTAAAACCACTGCTAAATTTCTGGGCCGCTTTCACTCCCAGCCAAGAGGTGTGTTCTCTTCTTTTTCGCCGCACTCGGGACGATTTAGGCCCGTCTCTTGTAGAGTGGCATTGGCGTGGGCGGCAAACCCAAAGAGTAGGCAGATTAAGTGCAGATAACGATGTCATGATTCTCAAATACAAATATCAACAGCACTGCGTTCGGTTTGTACCGTGACGGCACGGAGCTGAGGGGGGTTTACTACAGCAAGCCAGATCAAGCCCGAGCTGCATGTTTCTCTATGGGTGATAAATGTGATTATCCGATCCTGATGGGTGCGTACATCTTGCGATGTAAAGAGAATATGATGAATCATACGACGCTTGCATCAAGGAAATGATCCATTGTATGGAGGTCAGCTCCGTTTATGTCGCCGTCGCATCCTGTCTGATTGCAGCCGTCTGCTGCAGGTTTGGGAGGCGAATTCACGTAAGTCAGATCGAGTTTGTGATATCACAATGTTTAACGCTGGTGTTAGGGTTATAACTCCATCTCTCGCAAACGGGGCGTTAGTCCTCAGGTACGGTTGCCCTGTTGTGTACGTGCAGCACCGTCTCACTATCACAGGCACGAGCTCGGCCACTCCGTCATTGACGTCGGCGAGGAGTACGACGGCGGCTATGCGTATTTCGGCGTCAACGCAGCACACGGTCTTAATGCATCCTGGAAGCAATGGCTCTCCGAGCCCTTCGCCGAGCCCCCACGCGTTGAGCGCTCCGTCATGCCCATGCAGAACTACGCCTGGACAATGTTGAACACGACGGATCCCTGGTCCACGACGTTCAATTCCTCTGGCATGTACAGCCGATACCTCGTGCGATTTTCACTGTCTGGCATTCCAGAAAAGGCGGCACTGAGTGTAGAGTTCAATGGAGAGGATTTGGGTTGGGTGCCCAGGAAAGACATTGGGGTTGATCGGTGGCACTATGATATTCATAGTCATGACGCGCTGAGCGAGGGTGTGCATGAGGTTAAGTTCAGTCTGAATGACAAGGGTCTTGAGGGAATTGCCCAACTTTGTAGTGTGGAGATCTTGGAGTTTGGGACTGAAAAAGAGTGAGTGCCTAGCATTTAAAGTTTCGTACGTAGCTCACTGCTTTTAGATTCAACTCGACGGCGGGTTATTATGGTCTCTTCCCCACGTGAGTCGCAACGGCGATCTACTCAGACGGTGCCTGATGACGACTGGTTCAGCTTCTCGGAGCAGAATGAGACCACCTACAGGCCGACCAACGAAGACTGCTTGATGCGCATCGTGACTACGCCCAACTTCTGCTCTGCTTGCACAGAAGGGCTCTGGATGTCTCTCCTGAAGCGCGTCCACCTCATAGACGACATTTACACGGGCTGTAGGCAAGACGTGTCCGGCGAATGGAAAAGGACCATTGGCCTGGAGCTCGTTCCGCTTGCGCAATTTCGCGAGGATCCCGTGGTACCTAAGGAAAGCTACACAGTGGTGTGGTCAAAGGGAGGGAAGATCCTCGATGAGCTTACGAACAAGACAAACATTGTGGTTGACGATGAAGCGGGAATCACATACAGTGTTTCGGTGGAGTTTGCGACGGAAGAGGTCAGAGTTGATAAGGAAGGTTACCTGAAGGCACTGGGGGAGTTTATTCTTCTGAGCAAATGCAGCGGATAGAGTTGTGTTCTGATATCATGATCCACATCTATCACAGACCGTGAATGTTGAGCAGATCATATGAATGTATGATCGTTGTTATACACGACGATGTTCGGACTAGATTCTGTGCTGTCTGCTCCCACTTCTCTCCTGTCGCCGTCGTCTTCCTCTCGCACGATTTATTCCGAAGCTATATACTAAGCCACAACTTCTGATAGTGACCAGCCACCCGGCCCAAATTTGGTAAGCTCGGAACCGGCAGTTATGGGCGCCTTTGACAGGCCTCTGCTCTTTCGCAACGCTCGTTGTGCCGTCCTGCATGCCGGATTCTTCGAAGCTGTACTTTCTGACCGTATCGCCCTAGCCATTCCTTCACCTTTACTTTCGACCAAGCCCCAGTTTCTTCAAATTTCAGCCATTTACGGGAGCGACGGATTTCTTTTATCATGGCTGCATTGACAGCTACAGCCCAATCAGCGCTGCATCCAGGGCCATCATGGGATGAGACGATCGTACCAACTTTACGCAAACGTAAGTGTCAGCCCTCGAAGTGGCCGTTTGGTCTTTATCTAAATCATTATTCTCAGGTCTCGAGCAAGAGAGCCGCATGTTGGCGAACAGGCTCTCCCAGGCTTCCCTCGGCGACGATGGTTACGGACCCAATTTGTATCAATTTTCGTCGCCTGCGAGCAGTCCACCACAATCACCATCCATTAAACCGAGTGCGATCCCGCGGCCCAGCCTTTCTCAGTCACCCCCCTTCGAACTTGATTCACAAAGCGCATCCTCGTCCCGCCCAGCGCACTTCAAACGGGCGCGGACACAGTCTACTCCATATGTCTACGATGGTCTAATGAACGGTTCCGGTTCCCCGCCCCCGCCAGAGACGCCTCGCTCGACCTCGCCCGCTGTCAACGGCCGCCCCACGCGAATACCTATATCGCCCCGCGCACGCAGCCCCAGCGCGTCCAGCCACTTCTCGTCCAACACCAGCGAAGCCAACGCAACGCCCCGGCAGAACGGATTCGACATGGCCGCGGTGGACGGGGCGTCGCGCTCGTCGGTGAACATCGGCCGGCAGCCGGGCGAGAACGGGTCGGGCATCCTGGGCGAGCAGCCGCCGTTCGCGGGGGACCAGGTGTCGCTGCGCTCGTCGATGGACTCGGAGGAGCACCCGTACGAGCACTGGTACCGCGGCGACTACTCGCGGAACGGGGGCGTCGGCGAGCTGCGGGTCGGGAAGCGGATGGAGATGCTCGAGATTGCGAGCTACGGGCACTCGCTGAGGAAGATGCCGTCCAAGACAACTGTGCGGACGTCGCTCGCGGATACGGAGGTGACGACGGCGAGGCGGAGGAGGGCGGAGAGTTTCAGTGCTCGGGGAAGCTTGTACATGGACGATGCGGAGGCACAGATGATGTTCGACGAGCCGCCACTGACAGACTTTGAGCGCGTCGACGACATGAGCACCGAGGGCGGCGCAAGTTCAAATTCGCATGCTGCGGCGTTGCCTGCATCCCTGCTCGCGACCGCCAGGACACCTATCCCATCTCGTATACCAGCCAGACGGCAGCCGACGGAATCACCTCGGATGCCTGCTGTCAACGGCACCCGCAACTTCTCAGGTCCATCCACATTTGCCTCATCCTCAACCACACAAATCAATACGCCCACCAAACCCCGTGCATCGCCTTCGACGCCCTCGACTCCGACCCGCTCCCGCGTCAACTCCGCGGCGGCCGCGAGTGCCAAGCGGCGCGCGAAGAGCCCTGCCGTTTCTTCGCCTCCATCCTCTGCGAAGAAAGCCAAGCAGGCGCGGACGCCCCCGCGGAAGCCGCGGGATGACGACTCGCGGCGGTCCATCGCAGAGTATCCTATTCCCAAGGACGGAGACGATGATATGGCGGATGCCATTCCTGTGTGGACGCAGCCCAAGTCCAGGGACAACTGGGACGAGGTGAGCGTTTGCCCCATGTGATCGAGCGTCGCGATGCTGTGTGACATGAATACCCTTGTATGTGCTGATCTGCGCGCTTCCTGCTTATCTCTAGGTTGTGCTGCCGGTCGTGGCGCGCAAGAAGGGGTTGCACGGGCTGTATGAGGAGGCCGATGGGAGTACCCCACAAAAGAAGCCAGAAGAGACTGATCCCGCGCCGGTAAGGCAATCTGGGTCGTTACGTATCTGCTGTACTCATGATCACCCCGTTTCCCGTCTGTCCAGGCCCCTGGAACGTTTGGGTTTGATTACTCGAAGTACAAGCGCTCCCGCACGGATCTCGCTGGGGAGGATATACCCATGGATGAGTTCGGACAGCGGGGCGAGTGGCGCGGTGAGCCGGTGCCGCCGGTGCCAGCGCCAGTCAGTTTGGACGATGATCCGGAGCTCGACCGGGAGCGCGCGCGGGTGCGGCAGAGTGCCCCGCGGCCGCCAGAGTCGCCTGTGCCGTTTGCGAGGTACCACACGCCGAAGCCGGAGGCGATGTCGGCGAACGGGCACGCTCCGCAGGCGCAGATGCAGGTGTCTGCGGAGGAGGAGGAGGAGGCGGGTGGGTGCTGCAAGTGCGTGATTATGTGATACGTGCGGTGGTTTTTTTCTTCTTTTGTCTTGGGTCTTGCTCTGATGTTGTTGTCGTGCTTACTTTGTGATGACTTTCGACGTCTTTCGTCCTCATCCTTTGAGTCTTCTGTGTAGGATAATTTGCTCACCAGCGCGCCGCTCTTTCCTCCTCACGTGCGTTGTCTTCTCACGTTGAATTTCGTCCTTCCCTCCTCCCACACCTCCCGTCTTGTTTCAGCTTTATGGACAGTATGTGGTTCTCTTACTCTTCCTCTTGCACCAGCGTTGGTCGTCTTACTCTCTTGCACTTCGGTTTTCGGTTTTCGTCTCGTGATATACATAATGTACTATAAGTATGTTCACAGTATATTTAATCATCGGAATACCCTAGACACGCTTTATTCGAGATCTCTTATCTCTTTGGCGTGCCTGATTTGCTTCTGCTTCAGTGGTTGCGGTCACGAGAGCGTAAAAGGTGGGGAAAAGTCTCGAGCAGGTGAGAAAGGGACCGGGAGACGCGATGAGAGGGTTGTATTGGCCACTTCTGTAATAGATTCGCGTGAAGCATGAGTGGCACACGCGAGGTCTGGGAGGGCAAGGTGCTTCCGACGTGGCGGGTGGATGTAGCTTCGCGGGCAGGCGTGTGATGGGTGTCTGTCTACCCGGCACGGTTGGGGGATGAAGATCCGACATTAATATAGCGAGCTTGTTTGAGAGGAGACAGTTGAAAATGGTGGGCTATTGAGAGGCAAAGATTGGCGAGAAGGCATGCTATTAAATTGCGGGATGGCAGACAGGACGAAATGGAATTGGAAATGTTATCAATGTGTTGCTCAGAAGGGGCGATAGAGCGGTATTGCAGAGGTAGTATTTCAGAGTTCACTGTGCACACCAGGCCGGCCTAAATTAGACAGGTAATCGATCGTTTTTGTACTTTCAGCCGGTAAGTGGTCGAATAAGGTCGAAACAGGTTTCGACTGAAAACCGGTTGAAATTATGATCTGGGCACTTAGTGCGATAAACGGTCGAAATTTGTCTGTTGATGCAGCACGGCTATCGTGGGAATGCCAGTATCGGACTTAAGAAATGGATGCGTTCAGACGCGCTCTTGTTCATCTTGCCTCTGCCTACCATCCGTGAGTCTCTATGGTGTCTGATTCCTCTTTGCCGCAACCCTCGTAGAGTGTCTAGTATGCAGGTATGTTGCATCATTCATGATTTATCTTTGCTCATCAGGTTTACAGAGACCAGTCGTCACGGGTATTGTACTGGACATGACGGGTCATGGGTTTATAGGTATGTATGTATACCTGTTGAGTTCTCTGATATGATGAGCTTATGTTTATGGATCCAGAGGTCCTTTAGCCGCCTTGTGATATATTGTGAGCATATACAAACATCGTGACATGTTTTACTGATCCTCAAGTGAACCATAGGATGGCCGGATTTCTACTGAAGCTATGAACCTCGGGGACTCCGTAAGTGTGACGTCTACTTTGTGCTAGCTAATGACAAACATATAGGGGTACTTTCTGCAGAGAGAGGCTGGGTTGTTTAAGGGCTCGGACCTGCAGTGTATGTCATTGCTCTACCCTTTTGCTCTTTCGGTCTCCTACCTCTGCTTCAATTTACTTCACATTTCCATTATTCCTATCTCAGACTTTGACTATTCATAGCTCACCGCCCTTCTACTGTAACATATTTTTCATTGTTGTACAGCCTGCTACCGTTGATCTAATGAAATTTGTGCTTTTCTCTGTTTGACACAATCTGGATGCAAATTGGATGAAAAATGTGCTCGAAAATAAGGGGAAATCCTAGAGGACTGGTTGCACGGAAAATGGATTATTTTGGCTACGATAAACTGCTCAAATTTGATAAACACTAACGAACGGAAAACCAGACGTTCCTGGGTTGAATTGAGCTCGGTAGACACCGGTCGGAATTCCCAATATTCGGGTCTATATTTCGACCGGTGGTTTCGTATGGTAAACGTACAATTTGAGCCGTCTGGCGGCTGGAATACATCCGTCTGGCGTACGAACCTACCGGTCTAATTTAGGCCGGTCTCGCACTCCCAGAGGTTGATGTGCCCTCATGTCTGCTATTTCAGAGTTGATGCATCGAACCCCAGTGAGAGGAAGTGTGGCGTGCTTGTGATTGTGGCGCTGCAATGTCGGGGTACACGTGGGAATCGGACCGGGGCTGCCGTCACCTCGCACCGACATCTGCGCACCCCATTTCTGGAGTGGCGTGGTTGTATGAACGCAGGCGCTGCATATTCGAGGTATCAGCGGCAAGCCCATCGATGCATATCATACATCAAGCTTCAAGTGTCATAGTCTAATGAGCCGGGCGAATATCGGTTTTGTTCAGTGGAGGGATCGGTAGTGGAGCTATCGTCCTTCGATCCAAGAAGGCGCCGTGATTGCAATCACTACACGCTAACTGACTGCCTTGACTGGGGATGGAAAGCCTGCAGGTCGATATCTCCTCCTGAAGGAGCATCCGGGCCCTGCCTTCCATATCCTTGTATTTGTAGTACCGTCCTTTACGCTATTCAGAAGCTCGTCGAAGTATACTCCACCCGTTGATGATTATGTATCCCGGTGGCCCGGCTGCGTCATCTTGACCAATTTTCACTTTCCTCCGGCTGGATCGAAATCAACGCAGAGCATGGGGATGCGTATATATAACTACCCCAGATGCTCCATTCCACTGCATCCGTTGGATACAAACAACCCCCCACCTCACTATACTCCCAAGATCAAGAATGACACAGCCGTTCACCAAACCAGACATGCTTCGGTCGTACACGCACGGCTCCGTTGCGTCGGGACCCCCGAGCGTCAACGAAAAGGCCGACGCGAAAGTCCCGGCGACAGTCCAATCCCGCAGGGTGTTCAGTGGCACCGACTCTGAGAAAGAGGTCGAAGACGGGCACGTCGAGCAGACCACGCCGGGGCGGCATGTGCTGCCTGACGGGCGCATGATCCTCTCCGAGGGCGAGGCATACGACAAGCTCGGATTCACGTTCCCGACATGGAGAAAATGGACGATCCTCTCCGTTATCTTCGCCGTGCAATGTTCCATGAACTTCAACTCGTCGGTGTACGCCAACGCGGTGCCGCTCCTCTCCGAGCACTTCCACATTAGCGAACAGGTATGTGGCATGCCGCCTTTGTCCACCGTCCGAGATGCTGACGACCCCCCTCGTAGGCTGCGCGCGTCGGGCAGATGGTGTTCCTCATCGCGTACGCCTTTGGGTGCGAGCTGTGGGCGCCGTGGTCCGAGGAGCTCGGGCGGCGGCCGATCCTGCAGGCGAGCCTGTTCCTCGTGAACCTGTGGCAGATCCCGTGCGCGCTCGCGCCCAACTTTGCGACGATCGTCGTCGGGCGGTTCCTCGGCGGCATCTCGTCCGCGGGCGGGTCGGTCACGCTCGGCATGGTCGCGGACATGTGGACCGCGGAGGAGCAGCAGTTTGCCGTCGCGTTTGTCGTGTTCTCGTCCGTTGGCGGAAGCGTGCTGGGGCCGATCTTTGGGGGGTTCATTGAGAAGTATCTGTCATGGTAGGTGTTCCCCGCGTGCTGGACAAGGAAATTGCCTGATCTTGTGTTCGCGTTTAGGCACTGGAACTTCTGGATTCAGCTCATGTTCGGCGCTGCGGTGCAACTGATACATTTCTTCCTCGTGCCCGAGACGTGTACGATCGTCTTGCTCGACCGCGAGGCCAAGCGCCGCAGGGAGGCTGGGGAGAAGAATGTCTACGGGCCCTCGGAGGTGAAGGCGAACCGGTTCGCGCTGCGCAAGATCGTGGCGATCTGGCTCCGTCCGTTCGAGATGTTCGTCCGCGAACCGATCGTGCTCTGCCTCTCCCTCCTCAGCGGGTTCTCCGACGCCCTCATCTTCTCCTTCCTCCAGTCCTTCGGGCCCGTCTTCCAGCAGTGGGGATTCGGCACCATCACCAGCGGGCTCACCTTCGTCTGGTACGTCTTCTCGCCCCCTTTCCTTCTTTTGTTTGCTGATGACAGAACAGTATTCTGGTGGGCTACATTATCGCCTATGCGTCGTTCATCCCGTGGATATGGGTCCAGCGCAACCAGCTGCGCAAGGATCCGAACTCGCTGCAGCCCGAAGCGCGCCTGTTCTGGCTGTTGTTCACCGTCGTGCTCGAGCCGATCGGGCTGTTCGGGTTTGCGTGGACGTCGCTGGGCCCGCCCATCCCGTGGATTGCGCCCATGATCTTCGCGAGCATGATCGCCATAGCCAACGTGAGTAACCCCCTTCATACATCGACGCACCGAGCTCACGTCGTCGTCGTAGTACGCGATCTACATGGCCACCATCGACTACATGGTGCAAGCCTACGGCCCGTACGCCGCCTCCGCGACGGGCGGCAACGGCTTCGCGCGCGACTTTCTCGCGGGCTTTGCCGCGATGTACTCCGTCCCGCTCTACAAGAACCTTGGGAAACACTCGCTCGAGTGGGCGTCGACCCTCCTCGGCTTCCTCGGCGTCATCGTCGCCGTGCCCGTGTACATTTTCTACTGGAAGGGCCCCGCCATCCGTGCGCGGTGCAAGTTCGCGATGGCGGCAAGGGCGATTGCGAATGGGGATGCGGATGTGCAGGATTTGTACTAGGGGGGGTGTGCCCGTACGCTGGAGCTGCGAACGACTCGGAATGTTTTGTTTTTCTAACGACTTGTCATGACAGACCGACCGTCGTGTTAGAATAAACTCTGTATTGATAATTGCTTCGCATCGTTATGTAGCTAATATGGTCGTAATCCTACGCTGAAATGCAGCAATGATATCTGTCCCTTGGGTTTGGATGACCCAAGCAAGGGTGCTGAACCGAAATGTGGAATGGAAGAGTGAGGAGAACAGTCAGGGTAACGAGACTTTCCGTGGGTTTGGGGAGGCTCGGACCGGAAAAGCCGGCGGCACGGTAGCTGAAGATGTGGCATCAGGAATGTGGCAGAACTCAGGGTCGGAGGGGAGAAGCCACAACGAAATCCGCGCTACAACCAACCGCCAGAACGGAAGTGAGCAATGGGACGAAAAAACGCGTCGTCGAGCCCAGTGGAGAAAAAAAAGATGAGCTGAGGCATAATAGTGCTCAGCGGGCGTGGCCTCATTTCTGAGCCGCTACTGTCGGGGCTACGGGGACAAGAATACGACTGATAGGTACGGGCGTACAGGGACAAGGGTGCAGTCTGATGTGAACGGTGACCCTCGATAGCTATCTAGTCGCCCAGAATAAATATACTCGGTCGAGAACATAATAATAATACCGTTGGCAGAGAACATGTCAATGTCCTTACTGCACGCGGGGATATACCGATTGTTATTGTTGTCGTCCCGCATTACAAACACACGGCTGGGGATCACAAAGCATTTGAAGGAGAATGTCGGGACAACGGACATAGTGTTGCCCGTGTGCCTGTACACACCACTTCAAGCTTGACCTTCACAGGAGCTCACAAATTCTGAGTAGACGAACTTGCTGACAAGTACGTTGTATGAACAGCGTGATAGAAGGGAAAATATATGTTGCATGGGTGGGTGCTACAATTTGCCTCCGCTCCAATGAATAATAATGATAGCGGAGTGCGGAGCGTTATGCCCGGCCGACCCGGCCTCAAAAGGCTCCGGCCCAGCTTAGTAAGGCCGGGCCCGGCTTGACTCCGGCCCCGCTCCGGCTCCAACCGCCACGTACCGTTTCCACGTCAAGACACTACATAGTGCAGCTCAATACGGACTGTAAGTACATGTTTCGGTGGCTGACTGCAGTCTGCCTTATTGCGCGACCTGGACTCCTAGAATTCAAATCGAAGTATCCATCACTGACGCGTACTAGTCTCCCTCCGAGGTAGTCACCCTCGACTTTACAAAACGTTTCCGGGGCGAAATCGATTCGGAAGACTTCTGGGAACACGCGGAGGAAGAGTTAAGAATACCTATGGTCTAGAAACAACAGGACTTGCTAAGGTTTTCGCCTCTCACATCATAAGATGAAGTTCCTTTACTCGTGGTTGCCACCCGCAAACGGCATCTGGTGCTTTTAGTCTCCTCTCTAGCCCTGCTCTCGGTGGTTGTGTAAGATATCATTCGCCTCTATAAGTGACAGACCACCTCGTTCACTCGTCGACAACGATCCTTACTCTTCGGGTCAAGCTGAGCTTCATGTTCTATAAAACTGGAGACTGTGACCATCGACTTGTCCTCTTGTGGTTGGCGAGCAAATGATCACTGATGTGGTTCGTCGACTGTCGGTGGCCTGGCTGACTTTGATGAACTGGATCTCTGGGCCCTGTCGAGCGGAATTTCTCTGGGTTCTTGAGCACAATCTGGGTACTATCGAGCGCAATTTTTCTGGGTCCTGTCGAGCGCAATTTCTCCCGTGAAGATCTGACTCATCGAGGTCGGCGGTGCTATGGCGTGCCACTGTTTCGGTTTGACGCTTTCTTTGCGCTGCTATCTCAAGGCAAATTTCTTGGAGGAGTCGGTGCCACATTGGGTGATGACGAGCGACTGCCTTTATCGGTGGCATAGTTCTTCCTGTGATACGCCTGGCACTGTTATGGTTCGAACGGTCTCGCCTTCGGGGATGGTCGGCCGTTTTCTTTGCGCTGCTAATTTGCAGTCTTTGTACCACGCAAAATGTTGGTGAAAATACCGAAATGGGTGTAAAAGATATTCTTTTGGACCGTCGGAATACATTTTAATCAACATATTGCATATTGCAGGTCCTCAAAGAGTGGGACTCCCGAAGTGTCTATCTTCTTTGAGTCGCCGGTACCACCTTGAGCGATGACGAGCGACCGGCTAGTGCTACCTTGATCGGTGGCATTGTTCTTCCTGCGATAGGATCGTCAGAAATCTTAAGTGCTTTCTGATCCGTCTCTCTTCTGGCCTACGCGGATCACTTTCTGGGCATTCTCTTTTGTGTCGAAGCTTGCGATTCTGCGGTTGCCGATGAAATCTTCTGTCGACTTTGATGAATACGCGACTGATGCCTCTTTGCTTGTGCTTCTGACCTCGACGCTAGTCCAAAAACGTCGACATGACTCGGACTGTATCAGTGCCCCGTGAGCGCGTTTTCATTGTTTGTGGTCGAACGTGATAAATGCTTCCTGTCACGTCACCCCTGAGCGAACATAAAAGCACGTCGTCGAACGCGTTCTGCGCCTCAGAGTATCGAAACTAGTCTCTGGGCTTTTTTGTATCACGCATCCTCCCTTTTTGCTTTATTCTCCTTCCCCGTCCAAAGGAATACTATGGACCTGGGCGACATACCAGAGCATATCCTGCTGAACATATTCGAGTCTGCCTGTACCGACGGTGGCGCCACGGGGGCTGCACTATCTGCCACTTCGCACGAAGTCGCAGAACTGAGTGCGGGGTACCGATACCAGTCCATTGCGTTGTCGGGAGTGGATCAGCTCGAGGCTTTCATCAACTCCCCGGGTCCTAAGCAGCGTGTGCCACTCAATATTCAGCACCTGTTCCTCTGCGATCGCGAGAGGAAACGGGCCTCGGACCGAATCGGATATCCAAGAGCTGTTACGAAGCAACGGGCAACCAAGAAACGGGAACGTGCAAAGCAGCGATACGCAGATCGCGCCGAAAAAGACGCCGACGACGCTCTAAAGTTCGCGGATGGCCTCAAACGTATTCTAGGAAATTGTCGTAATTCACTGCGCACGCTTACTGTGGTGCTGTTCAACCCTACTGACAGCACACAGAGCGAGATATTGAACCATTTGTGGTCGTGGACATACCCTGAGCTCACTGATTTGTCTCTGAGGCTGTGTGACACCAGACAGTTTCCTAAGGGGCTCGGTTTTCAAGCAACACTTCTCCCTGCGTTGGAGCGGTTGCATTTTGCATCCGCGACTTCGTTGATGGTCATAGCACCGGATTGGGATGAACCTCCTACGGAGCCAATGTATACAGAGACTCAATTAGTGCGTTTCCTTCGAGAAGTTGGCCAGATAGCTTCGTTATCTTGCATTCGGCTGTCAGATGTGAAGGGTACAGAATGGATTGAGGTATACCTCGCAAAGCTGCTCAACCTCAGGTTCCCCGCGGACACGAGCCACGGAATGCCCCCGGCGTATCTCATGAACGCGGTGCCCAAGATCGAATTCAGGTTCCCGACTAAGCTGCGGATTGGCTTGCAAATCTGGAACGGCGTAGGACGCGCGATCCGGGAGTCGTATGGATTTCTGCCTTTGAAACTTCGCAAGATAGCAGTGGAGAAGAGACAATTTTTGGCGGACGTTATCGAGCTCCGGCGCACAGAGAGAGATTTGTACCCGAACGAGCCGCGGGTATCGTATTTGGGTGCGGTGAAGGAGCGCAGCTATGATGTTTGGATGAATGAGTGGTTGGAGAGGCAGCAAACGGAATCCGGGATCGCGCGCGAGTTGATGCTGGTTCCTGACGATGAAGATGAAGACTGAACGCGAAGCTGCGATGCCGGTGCAAATCTATTATAATGTTTCTTGTTCGAATCAATAAATTCCTCGGGTAGTGCGCATGCGATGACTTGTATTGCCGGTCTACTTATCGAGTCCACGTCTGCTTGACTCTAGTACAAATCTGTAGACTGTAGCGTACCTTTGCTGTGTCTTCCATGCAGAAATGCACCCTATATGTTCATCGTGAATATGCATGTCTTTCACAAGGCAAAGATTGTTTCGACGCGGGTGCAAGCAAGTACGAGACACGCGTCTCCCCGGCGGCTTCCCGGAATGGTAACTCTGTATAGTGCTCACTGGCTGGCGCATGCTGCCAGCTGCACCCGACGTCCGTGTATAAAGGCAGGTCTCCTCCATCCAACCCACATCAGCTCAAGCCTCCTCCTCTTGCCTCTCGACGACCACCATCATAGGGCCCTTAGCCTCTGCCCCTTCCACCGTGAACTTCCCGAATCTCTCGACTCTACCATCACTTTCTCTTCCATTATATTAAGGAACGCGGCTCGCTATACATCGACCTATGCTTTTGAATATTTACGTGGTTTGCAACAGGTCAGTACTCACTTTTTAACCTCTCTCTCGGAGTTGCTAGTCTAGCAGGTTATCGCGATCTTTTATTCTGCAACCCCAGCCCGTCGCGCTAAGGTAAGCATACCGAACACAATTCGGGATTAGTTTGCTTACATGCTCTGAAATTTGGGTCAGCCGTGATTCTGTGATATTCCAGCTAATCTGGATGGTGTCAGGTTATGTACGTCCCGACTTGCGCGGGCGTATCTTAGATCTCGCACCATAGGTTCCATTCACAATATTCTCTTGTTCTCTGTCGTTATATTATAATAGGTCTAATCGGTCTCTCGCTTTCGGGCTTTAATCTGGTGCTCTGGTCTCGCAAGAGGTCTCTCATCTCCGTTATTCTCTGGTCTTGCAACAGGCCGATCGTGATCCCGTGACGGGACGTGCGTCTGGTATCCCGTCGCTCCTGCTCTGTGTGCTCTCTCTGCGGTTCTCTTGTCTTCCAATATGTCGAGTCTGGTCCCTCTAGGAGTTCTCCAGGTCTTTATCCGGTGTTCTGTTGCTCTTGTCCTCTGTCCTCTCTCGTCGACTCTCTTGTCTTGCGATCGGTCCCATTCTGGTCCCTCACTTTTCGGTCGCCAGTCTCATAACAGGCTAATACTATTCTTTCATTACCCTTGATCCCTCGTCTCGCAACGAGTGGATCATGATCTCTTCAACTCTCATTTCAGCTTTCACTCGAGGCATCAAATTAAGTAAGACTGCAGAGGATTCCTATGTCACTGATTACTGATATATTTATTGCAGACATTTCACGCAAGCGGTTGGCCTTCTTCTCTGCTCTTGTTCTGTCCTTGCTCTTTGGCTCGTTCGTCCCGAGGTGGGACATGGTTCTGACCTCTCTTCCTACTGGTCTAGTCAGCCTCTGATCTCATTCGATGCGTCCAGTTTCTCTGATCCTTGGTCGTGCTAGAAGTCGATCTTTTTTTTGTTCAGCCGCTCTCTGACGGCGTTATCGTCCGTTGTATGATTTGATCACTCTGTTCTATCGTCTTGAGTCTCGCGGCAAGCCAATGCTGGCTCCGGTCTAGCACCTGTATTCCCATATCTACGTTCCACGATAGCTCTCAAGTGAGTGGTGTGGTTCATACTAGTCGTTGGACGACTGACGAGATCTTAGTATTATGTATAATTCGTAGTGTAATTGCACGTTGAGGAGCTGGGTGCTACGAGTCTATGGATTCTGCCTTCCTGAAGGCATGTTTTTCTGGACGTCGAGACTGGGTTTCTCTGAAATGTAGCGAGCATTCATCTGTTAGTATCGCAATGCTGAATGGGTCGTCAAAGATACAGCCGTGTCCTGTTCTGAACATTTGTGGCGGGTGTTATGCGACAGCCTTTCAATTAGCACTCTTCCACAAATCTGCGGTATATAAGACCTGTAGTTTCCACTCCGTGCCTCTTTCGGTCTTTCGATCATTTTCTCTCCGCTCGTCGACGCTGTCCGTCGCATCGCACATCGTCGCCGTGAGGTCTCCTGGATTCTTCTGCTATGGTAGCGCCTATTATTATTCCAGTTGGCTACTTGGGCTGGACTTCGTGTCCAGGTCCAGTTCCAGGACAGTAACGCCGGCATCTTCCGACAGCGACCCGACCCTGCCCGTATTATGTCAGCGACTCCGCTTATTGATGTGACCGACTAACATTTCTGTCGACGACTACTACGTATTTCTGCTCTGAACCAAACAACATAGACACCTCCATGGCGCAGGCGTACTTCCCAGGTGCTGGGCGAACGGCGTCGTCCCCGTTGCCTGTGACTGAGACACCATCAGCCGATTTAGCGGCATCCGAGAAGCATCTCAAGGGGGAGGACGTGCAGGAAGCATACATCGCGCAAAAAGACAGGTGAGTCATTTTTTGCCTTTGCTGGGATCGACGAGAATTTAGATTTTGTCAGTCTGGTGGAAGCTATCGACTCTACGAAGAACATTCTTGGCGACCTCCGCACGTTCAACAAGGATTCTTGGGTCGTGCGATACCCGCAGTTCCGAGAGGAGAAGAGGCAGGATGGAGAGGAGAAGAAGCGTTGCGGTGGGATGCGCCGGTCCTTGTCTTTTGCGGACGAGCCGGCGATGGAGACGGAAGTCGTTTTTTCGGGAAAGAGGGGACATCTGAAGCGCGCCGCGACGATTGCGGAGGAGCCGCAAGATCTGACTGAGGAACCTTTGTCCGACCCCTCGTCCGAGTCCGAATTCAACATTCTGCGACTTGACCTCAAGCTTGGCCCGCATGGCTCGGCCAACTCGCCCGCGTCCCTCGTCTCCCAGCTTGAAAAGTCATCCATCGCGAATTTGCTTGACGAGCGAATCATCTCCGCCCTGGGCCACATCGACAAACTCAGGCTGCGGGTGGAAGACACGTCGTCGAAGGTGCTTGTGACGGGAGACCTGAACGCGGGCAAGTCGACGTTCGTGAACTCGCTTTTGAGGAGGGAGGTCATGCCCGTCGACCAGCAGCCTTGCACGACCGCGTTCTGCGAGGTGCATGACGCTGCGGAGAACGAGGGCAAGGAGGAGGTGCACGTGTTGAAGGAAGGCATCCAGTATGACGCGAAGGACGCAAACACGTTCAAGCGCGTCAGCGTGGACGACCTCGAGGAGATTGTGGCTGAGAACGAGAACTCACAGCAGGTCCTTAAGGTGTACCTCACTGACTCACGGCCGTCAGTCGACTCCTTGCTCAACAATGGCGCCGTCGACATTTCCCTCATCGACGCGCCGGGCCTGAACCGTGACTCTTTAAAGACGACGGCCTTGTTCTCTCGCCAGGAGGAGATCGATGTCGTCGTGTTCGTTGTGTCGGCGGAGAACCACTTCACGTTGTCTGCGAAGGAGTTCTTGTGGAACGCCAGCAACGAGAAGGCTTACATTTTCATCGTGGTCAACAAGTTCGACGGTATTAAGAACAAGGACAAGTGCAAGCGGCTCGTGCTAGAGCAGGTCAAACAGCTCAGCCCTCGCACTTACGAAGATGCCGAAGATCTCGTTCACTTTGTCGACTCTGCGGCAGCGCAGGACACAACCACAGAACATCCCTCGTTCCGCAACCTGGAGTCGTCTCTACGGTCCTTTGTACTCGTCAAGCGTGCAAAGTCTAAGCTTGCACCAGTATCCAACTACCTGCTGAACCTCCTTACTGACGTTTCTCTCCTTGTTGGCGCTAATGCTATCGTTGCCGAGTCAGAGCTGGAGCAGGCCAAGGATGACCTCGACCGCGCGCGGCCGGTGCTAGAGAAGATGAAGAATGGCCACGACATCCTCGAGGAGAGCTTGGAGTCGGTTGAAGAGGAAGGTGCTACCAAGGCGAACTCGACGGCTAGGCAGATGCTTTCCACCGCTTTGGATCGGGTTGGCGAAGGTTTACCGGGCGTTGAGGAGCCGATCGTCGAGATGCCATCGTACCCTGGTCTTCTCGGCATCTGGGACTATGCCAAGGACGTCCGCAGGGCATTGCTTGCTAGCTTGGATCTTGCGGTCAAGTTGGCTGAGGATGAAGCTCGGGTTATTACGACATCCGGCGTTAAGAAGGTCACTGAACTTGGTGATGAGCATCTTCCGGAAGGTGTTGAGCGGTCCCGCCGGGTGTTCATGCCCGAGGCGATGTTCTCTGCCCGTCGTTTAACAAAGAAGGGCAAGCGGTCGGGCGTCGTCGTTGCTGGTGGCATGCACGGTCTGGGTATTGGTTTGGCTCAGCGCCCCGAGCTGCTTGAGACGTCTTTCCTCGACCTGTTCGACGTTCATCATCAGTTCTCGGTACACTTCGGGGAGGGCAAAGAAGGCAAGGAGGAGGAAGAGATCAGCCCAACTGCATTGAGCGTCGTGTCCGTCGGTATTGGTGCTCTGACTGTCGTTGGTGGCAAGACTCTGGGCGTGCGCAGCCTCATTGAGAGCGTTGTGCGTCTTTCGGAGGTAATGTCGAACGAAACAGTGCGTAAGTGGGCTGCACCCGTCATTGGTGCGGTTGCCATTGGTGCTACTGCGTACTTCATCCTTGAGCTGCCGAGCACTATCCCGCGGACGATTGGGCGCAGGATTCGGACATCGCTGGTGAAGAATGAGGGTCTGGAAGAGGAGACGTATGTTGATGCCCATGCGACGAGGATCAGCCGTGAGACGCGGAAGGTGCTCCGGCTGGCATCTTGGGATCTGAGAGAGAGGTTCAGGGCTGCGATGGAGGAGCGCGGCAAGGAGGTGAAGGATGCTGAGGAGATGGAGAGTCGGGCTAAGAAGGCCCTTGAATACTTCCTGGAGCTCAACTCGAGAACCGGGGAGGTGAAGGAGAAGGTCCAGTCCGCGGTTATTCTTTAAAAATCTGAATATCAGCCACGACCAATGTACGATTTCTTTTTCCTCTGTTCTTTTCATTTGTAATCTGGTTTGAATCCTCATGCATGACTCGTCTTAATTTTCTCTAGGTAGACTTTTGGTCGTCTCTGATGACACCTTCACCATAGCGCGACTTGATTTTATTCGCGGTATTTTTGATGCGGCGAAAATAAGCGTCCGCTATTTGATGTTATTTATCACCACGCTCGTTAGCACACATCTGTCTCTCTGGATTCATACATGTCAACATATGAAATGTGTATGGAATGTATTTTTGTGCGTTATACTGACCACCCTCCTAAGATGTTGAGCTAACATTACTGGTGAGTTGCACGTCTTTGCATTTTGAATTGACTGAGGTTTGGGTTTTACGTATTCAAGGGTCAAGATGTCAATGGGTGTTGCGCCAAGCATTGATAATGAAGCCCGCTAAACTCGTGCGGCCATTGACTGGCTGTCTATCGAGCGATCTTTTTGAGACTATTATAGAAGGGTATCTTCTGCTTTGGACAAAGCTGCCCTTGTGAGTCGTCTTTGCGAGCAGCATGCGGGTCAGCTGACTCATGAGGCGGAACAAATCTCTGCGATACGATATATCTGTCAAACTCTTAGGACGCTATATAACAGTGGCACGGTCTGAAAAGAGCTCCAGGATTGCTGGCTTCAAGTCTCGAGACCCTTGAGAATTTATGCGCAATCGTGCCGGCATGTTCGACGACACGATCAGGGTGGGCCATCCCACAAGTGCCAAGCGTCCGTGATACTGTCCTGGAGCTATGTACTATGGTTTTCCGAATCTGATGTGCAAGGAAATGCACGGCACAATCTAGGGCCGCAATGAATCCATCAGCTTCGATTGCTCCAGCCAATTGCTTCATCCCAACTACTGGAAGTGCATCTGCTAGACGGCTACGGAACCCTGAGCTGTCATGCGAGTCGTACGGACCTCGGTGGTATCGAATTTCCTTATCATGAGAGCAGACTCTTCGATATTTAAAGGCAGCTGTATCTTAACGGTTTTCACATTTCTATCGACATGGCTTTCTTACCGATAACTGGCCTAGATGCGTTACTTGCTCTGCTGGCATTGTTTCTAGTTCGACGACTAATCAGCAGAAGACCGCCGGCGCCGTACCCTCCTGGCCCCAAAGGGCTTCCTCTTGTTGGCAATGTCCTCGACATGCCAGCCAAACACATGTGGAAGACTGTCGCGGACTGGGGCGAGCTATACGGTACTGTCCTCTGCAATCATTGATGAAGCCTCGGGCTGATAACGATCACCAAGGCGGGATCATCTATGTCAATGTTCTCGGCCAGCCTCTGGTGTTCTTAAACTCCGCGGATGCAGCATATGATATGCTAGACAAAAAGAGTTTGATTTACTCCGACAGGCCTTCTTTGACTATGGCTTGCGAACTCGTAGGTTGGGATTGGACGCTGGGCTTGAAACGTTTTGGCCAGGAGTTTCGTGCGATGCGTCGGCTATTCCACCTCTATATGGGGTCACGTTCGAGCGTAGAGCAGTTCGCACATATCGAAGAGTACGAGATAAAGGGTTTCCTCAAGCGCATTCTGAATAATCCAGATGACTTCGGCGAAGCCATTAGAAGGTCAGCAACGGCCGTGGTCCACTGTAATGTTCTCCTGACGATCTCTCCTCGTAGGACTGCTGGAGCTGTCATATTGAAAGTGACGTATGGCTATGAGCCAAAAGACCATGGGGACTCGCTAGTCGAGCTTATCGATAGAACGATGGAACAATTCTCCATCCTGACTAGCCCGAACGCCTTTCTGGTCGATGTGTTACCCATCCGTAAGTACTTTATTAGCATGATCATCGCGTCATGATCTCAACTCCGTGTTCGCAGTGAAGCATGTTCCTGCTTGGTTTCCTGGTGCAAAGTTTAAGCGAATAGCACCGGAATGGGCAAAGTGTTCCAATGACATTCAAGAAGTTCCTTTGAGATATGTTAAGGATCGGATGGTATTTCCAGGAGGCTTCGTAGCTGTAAAACGAATATTGATATTCCAACAGGCCAAAGGCAGCGCAGTTCCGTCATTCACTTCTCGGTTCCTCGAAGGGAAGCACGTCACACTCGAAGAAGAGACTGTCATAAAGAGAGCAGCTGCATCAATGTATGGCGGTGAGCATGTCTCGACGGCCTTGTCAAGTAAATAACTTTGACTTAATACGATCCTATGGTCTCGCCGCCCATGTATACAGGAGGCGCTGATACAGTCAGTCTATGTTGATCCCGTTGACGATTAACCCACTTACATCATCTATAGACTGTTTCCTCAGTCACGACATTCTTCTTGACGATGATGTTATACCCAGAGGCACAGAAGAAGGCACAGGCAGAGATTGATGCCGTGATTGGGAATGATAGATTACCGTCCTTGGCAGATCGGGATCATCTACCTTACGTCGATGCTCTGGTCAAGGAAGTTTTCCGGTGGCATCCTGTCGTTGCGCTTGGTAAGATGTCCCTTCATCTGTTACAGTGTGTTGATATGCGAATGGTCGTGTGCCGAAGATCTCCCTCACCGTCTCATGCAAGATGACATCCACGACGGTTACTTCATCCCAGAGGGAACCACCGTCGTTGCTAATATATGGTTCGTGATATAGTCATATTCGATACTACATACACTTATATTACCGTACAGGAAATTCTTGCATGATCCCAAGACGTACGCCGATCCTATAACGTTCAATCCAGACCGATTTCTCGGTAGTAAATCCGAGCACGACCCTCGAGAATATTGCTTTGGGTTCGGTAGACGGTAGGAAAACTCTCTTTTCAAGTATAAATGAAAGTCGCTTATTTTGAGCCCTATGCAGCGTTTGCCCAGGTTAGTAGAAAACCCAGTTCCATCTCTAAGTGATTCTCTTCCAACACAGAGGCCAGGTCGCAACCTTGCCGAGGCATCCGTCTGGCTATCATGCGCTGCATCTCTTGCTGTGTTCACCATGTCGAAGCCAGTCGATGCGGCGGGACGTCCAATTGAACCTGATATCGACTTCTCCAGCGCCACAATCAGGTATGGTTCTCCGTTTTTATAAACGGCCTGAATGCTGAATGGTCCGCAGCCATCCAGCTCCTTTCAAATGCGATATCAAGCCACGATCGGAGACTGCGCGTCTCTTGATTCTTGTCGAGGACGAAGCCAAGTGATACGCTCCATTCGCGAAGTGATTCAGCCCTGGATGAGGAGGTGCGGCCGCAATATAGTGGTTCTACTCCAGAGATACGAAGGCCGCGTTTACACGTGGTTACATAGTAAGAGTGGAATTTTATTAATACCATACGTAGTGACTATCGAAGGAGGAGACGCAGTTGTGAGTTGGTCTCAGACGTTAGTGTTGCCTCAGTGCGACTTCTCGCCGCGCTGGGTCACTGGAGCGTACTGCAGTAGGCTATAGTCGTGCTGTAGTAGATGCAGACAGGGCTCACCCGCAAGACCATTGCCACAGTTGCTAGGCGGTCTACAAAAGCAGTACGTGAGAATATCACAAAGTCTAGCCAATGAGATGCCCCCCTTCATGGTTCTTGCGGAAGCCAGAGCGACGTGGTGTGGCAGAATATGGGGTATTACAGACATGGGCGAAGAACTGACTGTACTGACTGGCACCCTTGCGAGACGTCCGACAACTAGCTTAATTTAAAACTGTTGACAGCGGGGTGTCTCTTGAAAATGCAGATGGGATAGACTCCAATCGAGTTGTTGAATGACTTATATTAATCTTATGCTGACATCAAGACCGCAAACATTGACTAGTGTCTCCAGTGAGTCGTTCTAACGGGGATACGGTCTTTCTATCAAATGATCTTATTCAGGTTTTACTATACAGAGGTTTCTCATGCCTTGAATAAGGTTGTGCTTGTGAGTCGTCGTTACGAGTCGGGATATCTGCAGATATGAACGCCGGTCTGAGAAGAGATTCAATGCTATTCGCTTCAAGTCCAGACACTCTTGAGTATCTCTGTGCAATCGTGCTGCCATATCTGTTGAGATCATGGACCATTTCAAAACCACTCAAGAGAAGCATTCATACTTTGTTCAAGGAGCTATGTACTATAATTTTCCAATTTCAATGGGCAAGGAAATTCACAGCACGATTCAGGGCAGCTATGAAGCCCCTAGCTTCGATTGGTTCGGTCAATTGAATTATTCTGAGAGCTGGAAGTGTACTCGCTATACAGGTATGGGTCATGCTAGCGACATGTCAGCCGACGAATACTCCACCGCTGAAGTTCAGCTTATTCAGCTATCGAAGCTCCTTGTCACGAGAATAGACTCTTAGATATTTAAAGGCAACTGTGTCCTTTGTGTTCCACATCTTCACCGACATGATGTCTCTCTCACTGATGACTGGCCTCGATGCAATACTTGCTCTGCTGGCATTAATGTTTCTAGTTTGGCGACTAACCAGCAGAAGACCGCCGGCGCCGTACCCCCCCGGCCCTAAGGGACTTCCTCTCGTTGGCAATGTCCTCGACATGCCAACAAAGCATCCGTGGAAGACTATCGCGGATTGGGGCGAGCTATACGGTATTGTTCTTCATAATCACTGACAGAGCCTCGGGCTGATAACAATTATAAAGGCGGAATCGTCTACGTCAATGTTCTCGGCCAGCCTCTGGTATTCCTGAACTCCCCGAACACAGCATATGATATGCTAGACAAAAAGAGTTTGATTTACTCGGACAGGCCTTCGTGGACTATGGCTTGCGAACTCATAGGTTAGGATCGGACGCTAGGTTTGAAGCGTTTTAGCGAGGAGTTTCGTGCGATGCGTCGGCTATTCCACCTCTATATGGGGACACGTTCAAGCATAGAGCAATTCGTACCTATCGAAGAGTACGAGATAAAGAGTTTCCTAAAGCGCGTTCTGAATAATCCTAATGACTTCGGCGGAGCCATTCGAAGGTCAGTAACGCCCGTGGTTTGCTGTAGTGTTCTCCTGACAGTCCCTTTTCATAGGTCTATTGGAGCTATCATATTGAAAGTAACCTATAGCTATGAGCCGAAGGAGTATGACGACCCGTTGGTTGAACTTATTGACAGGGCTATGAAACAAGTATCCATCTTGACTACCCCGAATACCTTTTTGGTCGATGTCCTGCCCATCCGTAAGCACTTCGTTAAGCATGATCAACGGGTCATAATGTGACTGTGATGTTCATAGTGAAGCATATTCCTGCTTGGTTTCCTGGTGCAAGGTTTAAACGGATAGCATCGGAATGGGCAAAGTGTGCCAGTGACACTCAAGGAGGCACCGATACAGTTAGTCTACATTGATCTCATTGACGATTACCCCACTCGAATCGTCTATAGCCTGCTTCCTCAGTGACGACATTCTTCTTGACGATGATGTTATATCCAGAGGCACAGACGAAGGCACAGGCAGAGATTGATGCCATGATTGGGAATGATAGATTACCGTCCTTGGCAGATCGGGATCAGCTACCTTACGTCGATGCTCTGGTCAAGGAAGTTTTCCGGTGGCATCCTGTCGGTCCTTTCGGTAAGCTGTCATTTCGTCCCGCGACGGTGTGTTGATATGCGAATGGTGGTGTGCCGAAGATCTCGCTCACCGTCTCATGCAAGATGACATCCACGACGGCTACTTCATTCCGGAAGGAACCATGGTCATTGCTAATATATAGTTTGTAACATAATCAGCGACTCGATACACGACGCACTTATATCGCTATCCAGGAAATTCTTGCATGATCCCAAGACATATGCCAATCTTATGACATTCAATCCAGACCGATTTCTCGGTAGCCAACCCGAACATGACCCTCGAGAATATTGCTTTGGGTTTGGTCGACGGTAGGAAGGGTCTATTCCCAAGTAGCAATGAAGATCGCTTATCTTGAGTCCCATGCAGCATTTGCCCAGGTTAGTTGAGAACTGAGCTTCATCTCTAGACCGTCGTTTGCCTAATGCAGAGGTCAGGCCGTCACCTTGGCGAGGCCTCCATATGGTTGTTATGCGCTGCATCTCTCGCCGTATTCAATATATCGAAGCCAGTCGATGCGACAGGGCGTCCGATTGAAACTGTCATCGACTTCTCCAGCATCACAATTAGGTATAGTCCTCAGTTTTGACATACACAATCAAATGCTGAACATCAGGCGGTGTTCTGTAGTCACCCGGCTCCTTTCAGATGCGACATTAAACCGCGATCAGAGAGTACACGTCACTTGATTCTCGTCGAGGACGAAGCCAAATAATGTGTTTCGTTGCGAGGAGATTCAGGCGTAAATGAGGAGGTGCGATTGCGATTCAGTTATTCAATTCCAGAGATACGAATTTTGTGTCTCAACTGGCTATTGACATACATGATTGATACGATGGCTTGAAAATGAGCAAAACATAGAAATATGCGATATAGCTAGACCATGGATGTGAATGGCATGAGATGAAGATGCTGCTTTTGAAAACTTGTTTGGGACGGACGACAAAAATGTGTCCAGGTAGCAGATGATGAGTCGGCTCTTTTCAGCATGCTATAGCGGGCGGCACGGTCGCGGAGAAAGTTACTATTTGCGTACCTTGTGCAGGATGCCGTTACCTCAGTGATAGTCACGCTATTGTCACGTGATGACACCGCGAAGCCTAATTCGACACTTCGCAGCCTCAGCAAGAGGTCATCTGGAAAAGGTTACACACTGATTACACGAAGTACAAGTAAACCATCAATAGGTCTTTAAGGTGGAGAACACACTCAGCCTGAGACAACAGACTCCTGCCACATGACATCCACTGGAGCTTTCACTTCGTATTTCACGACCAACTTAATCTCCTCACTAGCGTCAAGTTTGCACTCCCATGCATATTCCCCTTCCGCTTGATGATCCTTGGATACCCAGCGCACCTTGAGACCCTTGTCGCCCACCTGCGTGAGCTCCCCAGGCTTCGCTTCGGCGAGTGCAACGGGCTCCCTCAATACGATTCTAACCTTTCCATCCAGACCCGCGAGCAGGGAGCTTGCGTGAGGTACCGCATCACGTACAATAAGCTCGGATATCTGAGAGCGGTGCTTGTTACGAATGACTGTCTCGACATAGTACGATGTTATCTTGAATTGCTCGCTGAATGCGTTTCGAGCTTCTTTGACGGTGGAGGAGCTACGCCTGTACGACAGGTGAATGGAAGTATCCACGCCCAAAATGCAATCGAAACTGTCGCCAGCATTGACGTCCTGAGCTGGGTTAGAATACGCCGTGCATATCTCCAATATAAGACTGACCGCTATTGACGTTGTGGAAACATATCCCTCGTCTAGAAAAACTCTAACAGGTCCCGGAAGCAGTCGGTAGTTGCTTGTATTCTTGACCCGACACTGAGACGGGCAGCACGTCACCCATGATATCATGATTTCGCAGACAACATCAAATTACCTTTAGATAAGCCACGGGTTTCTTTCGCGGAACGGCAATGCGCGACACACTCGCATCAAATGTTAATGAAGCTATCAATACTTGGTGTGCCTTCCCGTCGCTCGGTATGGTAGCACTGCGATCTACTTTGTAAAGCATCGAGAACGGGCTTGCGCTGACCGTAGTGGTAGGCTCAGACATAGGTGCAGGTTCCGGTACGTCAATGAGTTCAGCCCCGAACTCGTCCTCGCGATCTTGATCAATTGTTATAGTACGTGGAACTGCGTGGTCGTATGACTGGGTTTGACCAAGGAGTACAGATCTATCCGCAAAGTAGACGGGCTGCTGCTGCGGTTGGACATACTGACAGGGTCTGAATGCAGGACCGTTGGATGGTGGAGTTGGCGCAGGTGGCGCAGCTCTAAAGTATGTTAGCACCGCGACAGTCGCTATCCAATCCAACACTGACGAAGTGATAAAATAACACACCTTTGCTGAACCATCCCCCGCGCTGCCACCACCTTTGGATACCGATTCAATACCACCTTGATATTGAGGGTGCCAAGGCCAGGAATGCCGTCCGAAACGGAATCAGATGTTGCAGTGCTCAGGACGAGCTTTGTACTGGCCCAGTCCTCGCCCGTGCTCTGGCAAATGCGTGCACGATAATGCAGGCCTACGGATGGCACTGGTATGCCCTTGTCTGTCGTGGCAAACAAGTCGTAGATGGGTTCCCACGTAGCATGGCTAACGACTGTTATAGACAAGAGCGTCAGACGAAACCAGGAGATCGTACAGGTGTACATACTATATGTCAACGTGAGATCGACTCGGCCACCAGCTTCCGAAGATATCACGACCGCTACTTGGCCATTTGCCTGGCCAACTTTTGAAGGTGCTCTCTTTTTCTCCTCCTGGACCTGGCGATCGATCTCAGCAATGCGCTCCGTCAGCTCGCTCTTCGCCTCCAAATTCTTCTGTCCCCTTTCCAGGAAGTTGTCCAAGAAAGTTGTCATCTGTGCCGGCAATATATGGTCGCCCTTCAGTGTCTTTCCATAGAGCATAAGTAGCTCTGCTTCGCGTTCTCTGACTAACCTCTCCTCTTCAAGAAGGGTTCTCTTAGTCTGCAAAGGGCGTACAGTCTGGGATACGTCGGCATCCGTAATGTTTTCCTCCTCGGACACGGTACACATTACGTCGAAGAGAGTGGCGTTGTCACCCAAGCCCGATACCCGAACTGAACGAGTGTCGATTCGGCTAGAGAGCCCAGTGATGTTGACCTCGTTCTGACCGGCCTAGTATGGGGAAGGATCAGTACGACGCCGTTAGGAAAAGCCGAGGAGATTGGCTCTACACATACCTGAAGATCTACCGAGAACGTACGAGTCACTTCGGCTTTCTGAGCAGCAGTATTCGCCTGACCGAAGGCGTCCTTCGGGGACTTGAATACGGTGACCGACTTGATCGGGTGTTCGTGGGCTTGGACGCTAAACGTGGCAGTAGACATGATGAAGCAGAGGAGCTATCGGAAACTCCAAGGAGAGACGTGCTGCGACCTAAAGCTCAGGCGGTCCTCTTATAACTGCAACGCTGCGGAGCGAGTCATGACAACGACATAGCATTGCGGTCCCGGGATATATGTTCATATCGTAATACCATGCACTGCGTGTATGCAATGGACATTGTATGGTTGCCGAGGAGGGAGTCTGACTGAACATCACAAGTCACTTTACACGTGACACCGCCAAATACCCTTGACTAGCGCCACACTGAATAAGGTTGCGCTTCGAGTCGTCTTTGCGGTCCGGGTGACTTCTGAAGCAGAACCAATCTCCTCGCCAGCGAAACTTTCATAGACTCTTGAGAATCTATGCATACTCGTGCTGGCATATCGGATGAGATGATTAGGATAGGCCATGCGACAACTGTTTAAGACAGACCTTCATGGTACTGTCCTGGAGCTAAGAACTATGATTCAATGGGCAAGGAAATTCATAGCACTATCTAGCCCAGCATGAACTCGTCACCTTCGATCGGTACGGTCAGCTGCTTCATTCTCAGTAGAGGAAGATCTTGAATGCTGACCTATCATACAATCCGTATACTTACTGGGCACAAAAGCTCTTTGGCGGACTCGTCGATCTTTGATATTTAAAGGCAGCTGTATCTTGCCGTTTACTGCATCTTCGCCGACATGGCTTTCTCAAAGATAACTGGCCTCGATGCGATACTTGCTCTGTTGGCGTTGTTTCTAGTTCGACGACTAACCAGCAGAAGATTGCCGGCGCCGTACCCTCCTGGCCCTAAGGGACTTCCTCTCGTTGGCAATGTCCTCGACATGCCAACAAAGCATCCGTGGAAGACTATTGCGGACTGGGGCGAGTTATATGGTATTGTTCTTCATAATCACTGACAGAGCCTCGGGCTGATAACGATTATCAAGGCAGAATCGTCTACGTCAATGTTCTCGGCCAGCCTTTTGTATTCCTGAACTCCCCGAATGCAGCATATGATATGCTTCACAAAAAGAGTTTGATTTACTCGGACAGGCCGTCTTTGACTATGGCTTGCGAACTCGTAGGTTGGGATTCGACGCTGGGCTTGAAGCGCTTCGGCGAGGAGTTTCGTGCGATGCGTCGGTTGTTCCACCTCTATATGGGGACGCGTTCGACTGTAGAGCAGTTTGCACCTATCGAAGAGTACGAGATAAGGGATTTCCTAAAGCGCGTTCTAAATAATCCCGAGGAGCTCGGAAAAACTGTTCGAAGGTCAGTAATACCCGCAATTCTTTGCAATGCTCTACCGACGATATCTCCTTGTAGGACTGCTGGAGCTGTCATATTACAAGTGACCTATGGCTATGAGCCGAAGGAGTATGACGATCCGTTGGTCGAACTTATTGAAAGGGCTATGAAACAAGTCTCCATCTTGTTTGGCCTGAACGCTTTTTTGGTCGATGTCCTACCCATCCGTAAGCACTTCATTAAGCATGATCGACTGGTTATAATGTGACCGTGATGTTCGTAGTGAAGCATATTCCTGCTTGGTTTCCTGGTGCAAAGTTTAAACGGATAGCACCGGAATGGGCAAAGTGTGCCAGTGACACTCAAGAGGTTCCTTTAAGATATGTTAAGGATCAGATGGTATTTCCAACAGGTTTTGCAGCTCTAAATTGAAGATTGATATCTCAGCAGTCGAAAGGCAGTGCAGTTACATCATTCACTTCTAAGTTCCTCGAAGGAAATCATGTCACGCCCAAAGAAGAAACTGCTATCAAGGAAGTTGCGGCATCAATGTATAGCGGTAAGCACGTCTCACTAGCTTTGTGGAGTTGACAAACCTTGTCCTGATACGATCACATGGTCTTGTTGACGCTGTATACAGGAGGCGCTGATACAGTCAGTCTACGTTGATCTGATCGACGATTGACCGACTTACATCATCTATAGACTGTCTCCTCAGTGACGATGTTCTTCTTGATGATGATGTTATATCCAGAGGCACAGAAGAAGGCACAGGCCGAGATTGATGCTGTGATTGGTAATGATAGACTACCCTCCTTGTCAGATAGGGATCAGCTACCTTACGTTGGTGCTCTGGTCAAGGAAGTTTTCCGGTGGCATCCTGTCGCTCCTCTTGGTAAGCTGTCATTTCATCCTGTAACGGTAGTTTTGATACGAGGATCATCGTGCTTTGAAGGTCTCCCTCACCGTCTCATGCAAGATGACGTCCACGACGGCTACTTCATTCCAGAGGGAACCTTAGTCATTGCTAATATATGGTCCGTGTTATATCAGTGATTTGATATTGGAGGCGCTTATATCACAATACAGGAAATTCCTGCATGATCCCAAGACGTACGCCGATCCTATGACGTTCAATCCAGACCGATTTCTCGGTAGCCAACCCGAACATGACCCTCGAGAATATTGCTTTGGGTTCGGTAGACGGTAGGAACACTCTCTATTCAAGTGTAAATGAGGATCGCTTATCTTGAACTCCATGCAGGATTTGTCCAGGTTAGTTAAGAGCATAGCTTCATCTCTAGACCGTCATTTGTTTAATGCAAGGGTCAGGCCGCCACCTTGCCGAGGCCTCCGTCTGGTTATCATGCGCTGCGTCTCTTGCCGTGTTTCATATATCGAAGCCAGTCGATGCGGCAGGGCGCCCGATTGAACCTGTCATTGACTTCTCCAGCGGCTCAAACAGGTACAGTTCTCAGTTTTGACAGACATAATCGAACGCTGAACATCTGGCGGTGCACCGTAGTCATGTGGCTCCTTTCAGATGCGACATCAAGCCACGGTCAGAGACTGCGCGTCACTTGATTCTCGCCGAGGACGAAGCCAAATAACGCGGTTCGTTCGCGAGAAGATTCAGGAGGTGCAGATGCGTTATCAAATTCCAGAGACATGAAGTTCGTGATTAAATCTTGCTATTGAAATACATGATCGATACGATGGCCTGGCAATGTAAGCAAAGCATAGAAGTACATGACATAAAGACGCCGGCTGTGAGTGGCATGAGGATGTTCTTGACCGGCACTCTTAGCAGAAAATAGCTCAAACACATTCGAGGTAAGCAGAACTTTCCCATGGGTCAACGAGAGTGATAATATCCTGCAGGTACCACACATGAGTATCTCTTTGAGTAAAGCCATAGCAGTGACACATACAGCGATCAAGGCACGAAGCTCTTGCCTTCCGAAGCCCGCGCGCTCGACACTGGTATTGTCTGGAAGCGCCTCCGCCTTTCTAGGAAAGACTCTCAATAGGATCTCTTTGTTCCTTCGTCCCCGAGACTCCTCCCATAGGCTCTGGCCGCGGTGGTCAAGGATCAGACGCAGGGCGCGGACGTGCTCAATCACGTTGATGTTGTTCATAAGCTGCCTGACCATCTTCCACAGGTCGCTTTGTGTGATTAGCTCCTCCTCGTACAAGTCCGCAATGAACTCCAGCAGACGGTTCGCCGAAGCGAGGTCGACTTGCTTGATGCTTCTGCCGACGCAGATCGCGGTGGCTTGAGTCTGGGGCAGCGATGAGACTACGTGGGTAGGTGGCATTTTCTAGAATAACTCACCGTATCCCACCATTTCTGAAAGAGGCATTTGACAGCGCTTCCAAGA
The DNA here is from genome assembly GCA_001632425.1 of Neolentinus lepideus HHB14362 ss-1. Taxonomy (NCBI): domain Eukaryota; kingdom Fungi; phylum Basidiomycota; class Agaricomycetes; order Gloeophyllales; family Gloeophyllaceae; genus Neolentinus; species Neolentinus lepideus. Next base: position 325,661 of record KV425556.1, on the reverse strand, counting down.
TCTATCTTAAACGCATGCTTCGCCCATTCCTGCCCAGCGTCACCGAAAGCTTGATAAACCTCGCTCGCGAACTTTGCCATCGTGGCAAGTTTGGTACGAGGGTTTGTTGTGGCTCTTTCGACAAACGTTTCTACAAGCTGCTGGATTGTGTCGACATCCCATCGGTGCCAGTCTGCTAATTGCATGGCACGCTTGACACGGTCGTATGTACTAGTGCTGGTGCAACCATAGTGAAAAACCTGCGTCCAAGTTGGGGCAATCACGTTCGGCAGCAGACGTGTGGCACGAGCTGCAGCTTGTGGCTTGGTGGCATACTGTTGAGGTGGCGATGATTTATTGTGCCATATTCCTCCGGTTGAGTACAGGAGTGTTGGCTTGGGGTCCCCTTTCACAACACAAGGCCCGGCGTGTCGCCTTCGGTACAGGTGATGTCGTGCAAGCCACCTGTCTCTGTAAGATTCTGCGCGGATTTGCACCAGTTTCCAGTATTCGTCTCCAGGAATTATCGAATTTGTATAACGTGTCGAGTAAGGCACCTTCGCAAGATTGGCTTCACGGCGTTCACGTTCCTTCTCCACGAATGCCACTAAGTTGATTGTATTTTTGTCAACTTCGTTGTGGCTTGCTATATTCCAGGAATCCGTCTTGCATGACAGAGATCCGGGCCTGATGGTGGTGTTCGGGATGTCTGCCCAAATTCTGTTTTCCATGCGATGTATTGGTGGCATGGGTGCCGAGCTGCCATATTCTGTCGTGGAGGTCGAACTCGAAGGTTTGGACATTTCACAAGTAGTCGCTGTGAATTGCTGGTGATGGTGAGAGAAAGGAGAAACGAAAGTATCTAAAGGAATGGACGAAATCTCTTATTTATATAGGCGCATGCACGGGCGGTTCACATCTTTGCCACAAGAACGCGTACACGTTACGAGGGCCCGTGCTTGTGACGAGCGCGTTCTGGACGTGTCGGTCACGTTTGTGGCAAAGTAAACAAACAACCATCGGATTGATAGAAGCTGCCGAAGCTCCGTCGTGAGCTGGTCAAAGCTCATATATCACAAGTACAGGGAAGTGGATATACCGTGTCTAGAACGATGGCCGATAAATGTCTGCAACGCCATTTCTAATACTCCGATTAGAATCTGCTCGTCCATATGATGCCAATGTCTTTTTCAGTACTTCAACAGCGTACACGAAATATCCTTAGAACTAGCAAATACATCCATTAGTTCTTCCTCCTTTTCTTTCCTTCCTCTAAAGGTATCACCATGCCACCTTGCTAGTCGCGCATGGCCTCTAGTCCTTCCCTCACATACTCCTCAAACAAGCTCTTATAGTTCGGGTGCCACCTACTGAGCGCAGGACGCCCCTCGGTGATATCACCGGCGCCCCACATGACCCGCAAGTGGTCGACCTCCGGCCTCGTCTCGTTGTCCGGACAGAGTATGTAGAAGTCGCCGTTGCGGACCTTGTCGAGCATGTACAGGACCGTCTCCTCAGGCGTCCACGCGCCCGCGGGCTTGTCCTTCCCGGGCGCGGCGCCGCCCAGGGCGGTGTACGTCCAGCCGGGACTGGTCCCACGCTGTATGTGCATCAGGGGTCACAGTGGAGCAAAGGGATACTTACACGAAGAGGTGGGCGGTGAGATTTGCTGCAGGCCGCTCGCGCAGTTCCCAGGCGAGCCCCTCGGTGAGACTCTTGACGGCGGCTTTAGACGCGTTGTAGGAGGCGTTGCCACTGCACCACCGCAAAGATTTAGTGCGATACCGATGTATAAACTAGGATGAGGCGAGACTTACGGCGGGTTGGTGATGCCCTGCTTGGAACCAGTGTTGATGATTACGGACTGATTCTCTTGGTGAATCATGGACTAGGCAGGTTTGAGTTAAAACATGATCCTCGGGGTCTCACTAGCCCAACTTACCGGCACGAAAGTATGCTGCACGTTCAACACACTATTTGACGAGGAAGTTACGGTGTGCAGCGAAGATCATGACACATTAGGAGACTCACCCGAAAACATTTACGTCAAACGTCTTCCTCCAGTTGTCCAGCCCGTCCCAGGATGTACCTCTAGGCCCGATCGCAGCATTGTTCATCAGCACGCCAACCTCTCCCCAAGTCTCGTACACCTTTTCCTTCAACTTGACAACATCCTCAATCTTGCTGACATCAGTAGGGATGACGAGGACATTCCCCTCTCCAGCAATCGCCTCCACCTCTTTCCCCACTTCAGCCAGCTTGTCTTCCACGACATCAGCAAGCGCGAGTCTCATCTGAAGTCTGCCGATCACAAATCATTATCCCACCGATCTCCACAAAACAAATCGCATTCTAACGAACCTCGCGAGCTCTTTCGCCGCCGCCCTCCCGATCCCATTCCCCGCGCCCGTAATGACCGCGACGCGGCCGGCATGGAAGACAGGGTGCAGCTCGTCCGCAACTGGCGACATGGGTGCTTCGACGCGGAATGACGCGGCACCCAGGGCCGAGGAAAAAGCTGGCCGTAAAGGGGAAGGACCGCGTGAGGGCATGGTGAATGATATAGCTGTTCTATGGATGGGAAGGAAGCGGGAATGAAATACTAAGAATACGGTGGCGGGGCTCTTATATAGGGGATTACACTGGTCGCTCGACGTATCCGTGGGAATGCTGACTGCCTTTAGCGGAATAGATGGCAAGGGGACTCAGGACATCGTGCATTGGGCAGTGGTTTCTACTTACTCGATGCAGTAGCCAAACCTTAAGAGACTCGGATAAGTTTCACATTGTGGGGTCTTGTTTGCTGCGGTAACCGAACTCGGGTATTTTCACCCTCGGCCGAGAAGGCGACGAATAGTGAAATGACGAAAGATTTGCAAGTCGCTCGTGACGAGATGCCTGGAGCGAAGGCAGAACCGGGGTACTTCGAAATAGAGCGCAGCGTGAACACGGAATACTTGTGGAACGTACCAAGTTTATGGCTCGTGCGAGGAGTACTGGCCCTTGAAGCGTTGTAAAAACATCTACGGATTCGCAGAAGCAGGATGCCAGGATCCAGGCGGTGAGGCCTCGCACACGATGCAGGATATGTGACAACAGAATCAGAAGGCGAACTCACCTATTCAAATACTGTTTTGGGCGCTCTGGATCGTGACCATGGTTTATCACCGGAATATTGTGGTTTTCTCATAAAAGAGCACCGGACGACAAGAGGGCGCTCGAGCAAAGGGACTTCCTAGAAGAGGTGGTCATGAACATCCTTCAATGGCGCCATCTGAGTATGATCATATGGTGCCACTGAAAGAGATTGTTGTAGAAACGATTGAGATGGCGCGCTCGTCAGATACAGAGGAATGAAGACAGGCATTGCAAACGCGCGCGTCTATGATGACTTCAAGACCAGGTAGATTAACGAGCACCTGATAGAGAAATAGAGAAGCCATGTTAAGCAAGTGCCAACACCACTCACCTGCTCGGATAATAGTTTAGCTCGGCAGGATCAGTTAATAGTGTGACGTCTACAGCAGAATTTGAACAAAGGATATTCCAAAGCACGCGCTGGTGGTGAAATGTTCGGGAATGGAAGATTCGAGATCCAGACCCTACTAACAGAACTCTCTTCGTCATAAGGATTCGTTGAATTGCGCCACGCGGCAGAAGTAGTTGTGGCCCGGGATAGAGCGCTCAAAATAAAACAGGCAGGACGAGGATGAGCCAGGCGCTTACTAACGAGGCAATAGTGATCTTTTGAAAGGGTTCATTGTTGAGAAAAGAACAATCACAAACATAAGCTGAGAGCTTGTTCTAGAGACAAAACTGCACTTTCAGCGGTGCCGCAACACAGCATTATCCGAGTCGATGATCCGGTCCAGACCTGTAGTTTCCTGGTAGGGAAGAGACTCCGGAAGCATCACATACTGGTTACCCGCCAACGCGCAGGCGGTTGCGTCGTGCCGGACAGTTTGCGAGAGGGTGATGAGGGTAGGGTACGAAAATCGGTCAGAAATCGGTCAGGTGTACATCACCTGCTATACCAAGGATCTCTTCCGAGTGCCGGATACCGGAACATACCCAAACGACGTCGGTGGCGCGCACGCACGCACAAGCGTTTCAGTCTCAGTCTGGATGTCAAGACGACAGGATAGCGTCCGTAACCCCAGAAGACGCATTGTGAAGCCATAGCGTTCCTCACCTACTCCTAATACCATGCCCAACCCACATCCATCCATCCCTTCCACTGCCAACCTAACCGATCTCGCCTCACCTCGACCTCCAACTCCAAGCTTCGAGCGGAAAGAACCCAAGAAACCCGACTATAAATCGCTGTCCGACACTCAACATAACCAAAGCGAGAAGGCTCATCACCGCCCGCGATCAAGACATATCATCTTCAAGAGGAACACCTCGATTCCAAACCCGACTTGACCAGACCTTCTACCTACGTTGTGCTGAAGACTACTGCGTAATTACGATCCTTGAACGTTTGGCCTATGGATCCAATACGAGCAGTACAGTACGAATTCCGTGGCTGGCCTCGTTTGCTCGGGATACGCGAGAATGTGCCTGTAATGGGGTGAAAATTTTTAGAGCAACTGCTGTTATTGGCCACAGTTTGGGTAAAAACCACCAGCGATGTGGGATCTACAAGGTCAGAGAATCAGAGAACGCGAAAAAAAGGGGGGGCGTGACATGCGCGCTCAGAGTCATGTGCTGTGACAGTTGCGTCTCTTGCCACAAAGGCATAACACCCCAAAGGGGAACAACAACCGGCATCCGCCGACCGACTATAAAACGTGTCTGATGTTCTTGGCCAGTGGCACTCAACCTTTAACTTCAACTCCCACTGCAGCGACTCTCAACATGACTGTGCCACCGAAATGGATGCGAAAACCCACCAAGGAGCGCGAGTTGTGTTACTCCGATATCGAACACGACGACGTCGACGACGATAGGTCATCCCTCTCCGAGATGACCGAAACCGAAATGGACGAGGAGGAGATGCAACCTTCAGGTGACGTGCCTCCCGACTCGGGGGAGAACAGAGACTGTAGCTCTGAGGAGGTATGCCACTCATTTCCTGAATGCAGTCTTGCACAGAAATAGCTGATGTTTGGTCAATAGTTGCACTCTTTGAAACAACAATTTACCAACCACGACAACATCGACGATACGTCAATGACAGAAACGAGTACAGAGACAAGGATCGATGAGGATGAAGACTCGGACGATCCAGACTACGAGTATGAACATGATGGATACAGAGACGATGAATACGTGGATGACGAGTGGGAGGAAGATTGGAGGAATTAGTCAACGGCGTTGGGAGCGGCACCAAGGGCTCGTTCAGAGTCTACGACGTCTTCAAAGGTCCCATCGACGATCATGAGCAAATGGTGCAAGACGTGTACATAAGAGGTCATAGATGTCATGTATCGTCTGGGAAGACGGTGCTGTACGGTCAGACTTCTACGAAACATTATTGGACGTACCGACAACCACTGCTATCGGCTAGAGTGTGGGTAGGAACCACCAGCGCTCTCAATGTGGGATGTACGAGAAAAGAGCGTGACATGCGCGCTCACAGTCATGTGCTGTGACAGTCGTGTCTCTTGCCACAAAGGTCTAAGTATGTAATAGCACCCCAAACGGGAACAACGACCAGCATCCGCCGAAGATAAAACGCGCCCGATGTTCTTGGCCAGTGGCACTCAACCTTTACCTTCAACTCCCACTGCAACGACTCTCAACATGACTGTGCCACCAAAATGGATGCGAAAACCCACCGAGGAGCGCGAGTTGTGTTACTCCGATATCGAGAACAATGACGACGACGACGATAGGTCATCTCTCCCCGAGTTGACCAAAACCGAAGTGGACGAGGAGGAGGTGCCATCTTCAGGTGACGTGCCTCCCGACACCGAAGAGAACAGAGACGGCAGCTCTGAGGAAGAGGTATGTCACTCGTTTCCTGAATGCGATCCTGGACAGAAATAGCTGATGCTTGGTCAATAGTTGCACTGTGTAGAACACCAATTTACCAACCAGAATGATGTTGACGATGCGGTATCGTCGACGATGGAAGCTAGTACGATCAATGAGGACGAAGACCTCAACGATCCGGACTATAAATACGAGGATGATGGGTACGCGGATGACGAGGACATAGATGACGAGGAGTATGAGGAAAATTGGAGGGATTGAGGCATTGGCACTGGAACGAGTGGGCGGAAGAGTACAGGGAAGATGCTGCGAGGATGGAGTCGTTTGTACGCCTGCTAAACACTTGTCCAATCCTCTGTTTCACATTCCTGTTAAATATGCTTAATCTTGATATCATTGCAACACACCTTCAGATTGGTCTCATTGTGGGCGTAGAACTTCTGACAGCCGTATTTGTCTCTTAGACTTGTATGTTGAGATCTGCCTCTTCTCGGTTGGTCTCCAGGGAAGAGGTACTGTTGATCCGTGATGAGTACCATTGGACATGGAAAGACGTAATTCTAATGTGTTTGCACTGAGCAGGAGAGCTGGCTTGACGTATCGGAATGGAGACGAATTTCGCATTTTGCGAAGCCCGTGTGCTGAGTACCTTAGGAACATCGCGAGGGAATGGCATCGGCAGTAGCACGACCGTGCCAGAGGTCTTTCTGAGGGGCGTTCAAAGGTGAGAACTTTCCCATTAGCGGTTCTCGATAGTAGGATCTAAATGTTCAGTTTATTAGTCAAACTTATAACGCTACCGGCCTGAAAGAGCAGCACCCCGGAGACACTTCGTCTGTGTGCACCACAGCGGGGCCGGCATCTGCGCCAGCGGAGGCGGACGCAGCGAAGATGCAGCGACTGATATTCCAATCCGATTTTTCTGCTCGAAGCTCTATGCAACGGCTCTTCTCTCGCTCGAGCACAGCCTGCATGGTGCGTTGGACCAGGTTGCATGACAGCCAAGATAAACTCGTCTAGGAAACTCGTTGATGCAATGGCGGAGCGCAGCATGTTGAACTTGTCATACGTACCTTGCAAGATGGCGAGCTGTTGGGCAGCCAAGCCATTCCGCTGATTCTGGTGCGAATTGATCAAAGACCACGGATCGTCCAGCGTCCAATTGGCCGAGAGCAAGGCGACGTTTTGGAATCCACGACAAACTGTCTAGATGTGCCGCTCGTGCTCCTCTATTTTCAGTTTCAAGTCATTCGCACTCAGGACAGACCGAAGAAACAGTTTCCGCTGCTCAGACAAGACAAAAAGGAGAACACTTTCCAAAGTTCTAGAATGGATGTAGAGTACGTATTGCCCAGAGAACCAGAGGACTCACCTGACAATGGGATCGACTGCCTTCTGGATGGACCCATCACCATATTTCGGAGGTGCCTTTAATGAGCATGATGTCTCGCACACACGTTGAAACAGAAGGCAGATCTAATGCCTATTTTGATTCATCTGGGCGATTTGAAGAATAGAGGTTAGGATTAATCCGCCGTCGCAGTCGATCCATATCTGTTGGACAGTCGTCCATATTTCTGTGACGACGCCGACCACGAGCTAGACGACCACTTTGAATGGGATCCTAAGGAGGTTCAGGAAGTACGCCGACATCACTGGAGCCTGCTCAGCTCTTTGAGCACTCGGACATCGTAGAAACAAATTTCACGAGCGGCAAGTGAGATGAATGGGAACTGAGATCATAGACTTGTGCACTGTATACTGTATTAGGCTTCGCAGGCTTTACATGTCAGCTAAAAAGAAGTCCGGCCGTCCCCATTAGGTAGATGTTGCTCAATCCACGCGCCACTGCTTGATTCATTTTCTACGCCGCCTGCAGCTCTCTCTCCAAGTACTGTACTATGCTCTATAGTATACCGGTATTCAAAATCTCTCGATTCCGTGCAATATTATCCGCTTCTGTAATCCTGCACTCCCCTAGAGTCTAAATAGGTTGCGCAACATTGCAGATCATTGCCCGCCGCTTCGGCCTCGAATAGAAATTTCACCGCTGCTGACTGGCGGGGGGTTGACGTAACTCAGTATGATCTCAGTTCTCGACACTTGAAGGATAAAGACGGTATGGACAGTGGGCGAAAGGAGTGTGACGCAAAAGTGGCAGTCCATTCACGATCGTTTATATACATTAGTTAGGATGGTACCGATATGATGCAATGCCTGATATTAGTAGATCTGTAGAGATGCTTAACCTGGAAAGACCACGCTAAACCTCCATGCAAGACGTGTTGATCGGGAACGCGCCTTTCTGAGTACACGCGCGACTGTATAGACTCGAGATATCATCTATTATGATGAACTATGCATCCAATGCGAGCAGTACGGTACGAATTCCGTAGCTAGCCTCGGTTGCTCAGGATACGCGAGAATGTACCTGTAATGAGGTGGTTAATGCGATATGAAGGGCAGGTACCAGCGACCTGCGCGGCTGAAGCCTTTGACGGCGCGGGTGGCGAATTGTTGCCACAGAAAGTGAAATCTACGTCTGCGCAGAACGTGCCACTTACGAATATTGTTGCATCTTCAGGTCTGAAAGATAGCAACTTCTCTAAGAGCTGCCCTATTTCATCCACGGCACCAAGCGCTCCGTCAACTCTTACGACCAGCAGTGAAGACAGTCTGTCTCATGGTTTAAACGGCTTACATATGAAACCTGTCGGTCGACTGGACACACTGGATTCACGGCCGTCTGGCTCCGGTCAAGCTCATAACTATAGAACGACGGAAGGGTTACGCAGGGTCATCACTCATCGCACGAAGGTTAGTATACAGGATCAGAAGCACTCATGCACCGAAGAGCCGCCCATACCTGGCTCGTACCCGAGATCGTCCCAGAACGGTGCACCGATGTCGGAGAACTTCTCCCGGCTATGTCGCAGATATTCGGTGACCAGAAAGAACCTCAGCTGCCAATGTAGACAGAGGATTTTGCATGATCGAGTACAAAGGTTCGTCTTGGATGCGGCAAAATGGCGGGGTTCGGAGAGAGACCAACAGAGCTCTGCTGATAGTCCACGGCATTGCGTGCGGCACCAAGGGCACGTTCAGAGTCTACGATGTCTTCTAAGCTCTAATCGACGATCTTGAGCAAATGGTGCAAGATGAGTACATAAGAGGTCGTAGATGTCGCGTATCGTCTAGAGGTGCAGAATACGATGTTGTACGGTCAGAGTCCTACGAAGCATTATTGGACGTACCGACTCTGGTCCAGAATAGTTGAAATGTATAGAGCAACCGCTACTGTCGGCCGCAGTTTGGGTAGAAACCACCAGCGCTCTCATCTGGTCGATGTGGGATGTATGAGGTCAGACAATCAGAGAACGCGAAAAGAACGTGACATGCGCGCTCAGAGTCATGTGTTGTGACAGTCGTGTCTCTTGCCACAAAGGTCTAAGCATGGAATAGCGCCCTAAACGGGAACAACGACCGGCATCCGCCGACGATAAAACGCGCCCGATGTTCTTGGCCAGTGGCACTCAACCTTTAACTTCAACTCCCACTACAGCGACTCTCAACATGATTGTGCCGCCGAAATGGATGCGAAAACCCACCGAGGAGCGCGAGTTGTGTTACTCCGATATAGAGCACGACGACGTCGACGACGATAGGTCATCTCTCTCTGAGTTGACCGAAACCGAAATGGACGAAGAGGAGGTGCCACCTTCGGGTGACGCGCCTCCCGAGACGGGAGAGAACAGAGACGGCAGCTCTGAGGTGGTATGCCACTCGTTTCCTGAATGCGATCCTGGACAGAAATAGCTGATATTTGGTCAATAGTTGCACTATTCAGAACAACTATATACCAACCTAAATGACGTTGACGATACAGTATCGTCAACGACGGAAGCCAGTACGGAAACCGAGGTCGACGAGGACGAAGACCTCAACGATCCGGATTACGAGTACGAAGATGACGGGTACACGGACGACGAATACTTGGATGATTAGTAGGAAGAAGATCGGAAGAATTGAGATATTGGCGCTGAAATGAGCAGGCGGCAGAGCGAAGGGAAGATGCTGCGAGGATGGAGTTGTTTGTACGCCTGCTAAACACTTGTTCAACCCTCACTTCTACATTCCTGTTAAATATGCTTAATCTCGATATTATTGCAACACACTTTCAGACCGTCCATGAGGCCACTCTCCTCGCGCTTGAGCGCAGCCTGCATGGCAGTTATCATTTACATTGGATCAACTTGCTTGGCGGCCAAGAGTTCATCCAGGAAACTCGTCGATGCAATGGCGGAGCACAGCATGTTGAACTTGTCATACATATCTTGCGCGATGACGAGTTGTTGGGCAGCCAAGCATCATTCCCTTGGTGCAATGCCGACCTTTGTGTAACTGATCAGTCCCGTTCCAATCGAATTTACGGATATGAAAAATCTCTATCTTGTTTGGGTACTGGTCGTGCGAGAACACGAAAAGAGCGTGACAAGCGCGCTCAGAGTCATGTGCTGTGACAGTCGTGTCTCTTGCCACAAAGGTCTAAGCATTGAATAGCGCCCTAAACGGGAACAACAACCGGCATCCGCCGAAGATAAAACGCGCCTGATGTTCTTGCCCAGTGGCATTCAACCTTTAACTTCAACTCCCACTGCAGCGACTCTCAACATGACTGTGCCACCGAAATGGATGCGAAAACCCACCGAGGAACGCGAGTTGTGTTACTCCGATATAGAGCACGACGACGTCGACGACGATAGGTCATCTCTCTCCGAGTTGACCGAAACCGAAATGGACGAAGAGGGGGAGCCACCTTCCGGTAACGCGCCTCCCGAGACGGGAGAGAACAGAGACGGCAGCTCTGAGGAGGTATGCCACTCATTTCCTGGATGCAATCCTGGACAGAAATAGCTGATGTTTGGTCAATAGTTGCACTGCTTAGAACATATATCAACCAACCTGAACGACGTTGACGATACGGTATCGTCAACGACGGAAGCTACTACAGCGTCAGAGATCGATGAGGATGACGACCTCAACGATCCTGACTACGAGTACGAAGATGAGGGGTACACGGACGATGAATACGTGGATGATTAGTATGGGGAAGATTGGAAGAATCAAGACATTGGCGTTGGAATGAGTGGGTGACAGAGTGAAGGGAAGATGCTGCGAGGACGGAGCCATTTGTACGCCTGCTAAACATGTCCAATCCTCAGTTCCACATTCCTGTTAAATACGCTTAATCTCGATATCATTCCAACACACCTTCAGACCCTCCGTGAGGCCACTCTCCTGGCGCTCGAGCGCAGCCTGCATGGCAGTTATGATATGCGTGCGTTGAATCAGCTTGCATGACGGCTAAGAGTTCATCTAGGAACCTCGTCGATGCAATGGCGGATCGCAGTATGTTGGACCTGTCATACGTATCTTGCGCGATGGCGAGTTGTTGGGCAGCTAAGCATCATTCCCTTGGTGCAACGCCGACCTTTGTGTAACTGATCAGTCCCGTTCCAATCAAATTTACGGATATGCAGAAACTCTACGCCCGGCGACAGAAACAGTCATTGCTTCATACAAGGTACGTATGCGTCCCAAGCTCTGCTCTGGAAGAGGCACGAGCTGTGACACTGTGGCTGCCGTTACCGCGACCGCAAGCTCTACGGCGGATCCTGTGGGCGAGACCCACTCGCAATGCGTCGAAGGCAGTTTCAACAGCATGGCGCTGGGTACGGAGCTCAGTAACGGGCATCCCCCGAGGACTTCCAAGTCAAGAGTGGATGGAAATTGATTTCGATAGCAATTGAGAGTTGAGCGTCGGGCCGATAGGCGGTGTGCTGTCGACGATGTTGGTAGTCGCGGGCGTGACAAGGAAGTCTTGTATCATTCCACGCAGGACGGGAAGTGGAACGGTCCGCCATTCGGGGTTGCCGGACTCCTTGGGGCGCAGATCGCGGTAGGCGACGGGGCGTCCATGCCTAGAGCGATGTTGTACACTAGGAGGTCATATTCCTCCACGGCCGCGATGAGGTCGAGATTGACGGGCGTGTGAGACATGAGCAGTACTAGAGTAAGGAGAGGATGGTTGGCGATGCGTGCTCGTCCGACAGGCCTACAACTCAAGCCGTTCTATACCTCCAGCGGTACCGAAAAATACCTGAGGGTCATCGTCTGGCGGGTTTCCGCTCCCAACCGGCAGTTCCGACGGGTTTGAGCTCCCCGTAGTTTCAAGATATTGCGCTAACGGTTCGAGTTGTCGAATAGCGCCGTATTCTTCCCAAGTAGTATCGACCGACTTCCACCGCACTTGGAAAAGTGCAGAAGTACCATTGCCATAATGACTCGATATGCGTCCCACAGCCCATTCCCGAGATGCTCAACGGCTGGTCCAATTGTCGAGCCGGGAAACGTCGATCATCACTGGGCACTACGTGAATCTTCAGTTTAGAGGCATGAAATGCGTCGTATATTCCTCGATGCTTGAGCTAAACGTCGCTCCTGGTTCAAAAACCTTAGTAATCCGAAACGGACCAAGAAACTTCGGGGCGAATGTACGGACCATACCTTTGGGCAATCAAAGGTCCTCAATAGAGATATAGACCCAGTCGCCTTCTGCGAATGGCGCTGGTCGACGATGTTTGTTAGCCTGGCGAGTCTGTTTAACGCGAGCATCGATTATCGCGTCGTGAGCGGACATAATCGCCGACTTCATTAGTTTGGCGAATTTTGGAACTCCGGGTTACTTACCGTCTCAAAGTAAGATTTTGGGCATGTAAGTAACCATAATTAAATAAGGAAAACGGGATACTGTGGCGGGTCAGGAAGTCGGACAGCCTGCCTACTCGGACAGCGGGCTGCTCCACACTCACTCTGTAATCTTTAG